>OY986062.1:19575963-20143341 GCA_963920205.1 Stenodema calcarata
GATAGAAGCATTCCACTCTGATTTAACTGGAGAGCAAATAACTGAAGGGGACTACGCTCATGCTCTTAACGTTTGGCGTCATTTCAGCATTCAAAATTTGATGGAATACACAGAACTTTATTTAAAATCGGACATTGTTTTACTCGCAGATGTGTATGAAAATTATAGAAAAATTAGTATGCAACAATATGGTCTTGATCCAGCCTGGCACTTTACATCCCCCGGATTCTTTTGGGAAGCTATGCTGAAAATGACTGACGTAAAACTTGACATCATCAATGACATAGATATGCTGCAATTCATAGAGTCTGGGATCAGAGGAGGTATCACAAGTTGCGTCAAGAGGCATGCGGTAGCGAATAACCCTTTGATCCCTGATAGTTACGATCCATCGAAACCCGATAATTACATCGTTTACGTCGATGTGAACAATCTCTATGGGTGGTCGATGGGCAATCCGCTACCGTACGGCGATTTCCAATGGATCGAAAATTTCGATGATCTGGATATATCCAGCCTTTCTCCTGATGGTGAAATTGGCTGGATATTTGACGTCGACATTTCCTATCCTAGGGAATTGCATGATATCCATTCCGACTTTCCTTTTTTCCCGCTGTCCATGAAACCCCCCGGTGGTAGGGTAGAGAAACTTTTAACAACATTACATCACAAGACACACTACATAACACACATTAAAAATTTGCAACAAGGCATTCACGCTGGTTTAACTGTAGAAAAAATTCATAGAGTCCTGAAGTTCAAACAGTCCAAGTGGTTGGAACCTTACATGGAGTACAATACGCAGTTGAGAGCCCGATCAGTTTCGGAATTCGATAAAGATTACTACAAATTGGCCAACAACTCCGTCTTTGGACGATCCATGATGAACAAGCGCAAATTCAAAGATTTTAAATTGGTAACCACCGACTCGAAGCTTTTGAAACTTGTTAACAAACCAAATTTCAACGATAGATATATCTTCGATGAAAATTTGGTCGGGGTTCTCATGGATCGGAAAAAAGTTATGTTCGATATGCCTATCTATGTCGGATTCGTTATATTAGAATTGTCGAAATCCTGGATGTACCATCTATTTTATGATAGACTTCGCCCCTCTCTTGGTGGTAGAGATAACGTGGAGTTGTGTTACATGGATACAGATGCGTTCATCATAGATGTAACAATTCCTAAGACATCTTCTTCTTCTTCTATGTGTACAATATATGATAAATTTGATAATATAGCTGACCTGATGGATTTCAGCAACTATCCTAGGGACCATCCCTCATATTCAAATGTAAATAAGAAAGTAGTTGGGAAATTGAAGGATGAAACAGGGGGTATCCCTATCAAAGAGTTTGTTGGCCTGCGTGCCAAATTGTATGGACTCCAATACGGAAGTCGAGCAATTATGAAAGCTAAAGGTGTCAAGAAGTCAGCGGTCAAGAAAAACATCCAATTCAGTGATTTCATAAACACTCTAAATTCACGGGAGAACGTTTACTGCGAATTTAGTAAGATATCGTCGAAATTACACAAAGTGACCACGACAAAACATCGTAAAGTAGCGTTATCATTCTTCGACGATAAACGTCAAATTCTGGAAGATAGAATTTCTACCCTCCCTCATGGATACAATGGTGTAAAAGACTATATTTTATTTAAATCAACGTCTTAGACTGTTTTTCACAATCACCTTGGCTTCCTGACACGTTTGGCTTCCTTATAATCAGCTGTTAACATGAAAGTAATCCTTAGCTTTTAAACATTATTGTATTGGAGTAAGAATGGAACTAAATTTATGCTTCCTCATAATTTATTTATTCATGTGTTACAAGAGAAAAAAAATACAGATTTTGTTCAACATTCAACATCTTTTTCCTTTTCCCATGTGTTGTAAGAGTCATCAAAACCAAGCCATTTGATCAGCACTTTACCATTTCTTCTTTTTAATATTTTTTCCACCAAATATTGATCGGGAAAGTTGGTTTTCTTCATCTCTTGCTCGTAAAATCGCCCTTTTATCTCATTTCCGTAGACATCATGCAAATTATAAGTTGGTACTTTATCATCTCTTCGTATGCGTGCGACGACGAACTGTTCGTTGGTCCATGAAGGTAAGTACCCTTTGTCCAACAGGTTTTTAATTTTTGACACCCTAACTCTGTCTCCAATAGCAAATTTTGGTGGGGACTTGTTTACTTGCGGAAACAACCTTGCAAGAATAGTTTTTTCGTCTTTCTTCTTCACATCAGCGGGTCTCATACCTGTTGAGCGATGGATCCGGTGATTGTAGCGGTCGAGAAGCATAGGTACCAATTTTACCCACCTTCTGCTACCTTGCACGCTGAACTCCATCCACATCCATTCTTTGAGAGTACGATTTAATCTCTCCACAACTGAAGCCTTCAGCTCTGTGTAGCTGCTATACATGTTGACGTTTTTCTTCTTCATAAGCTCCAAAACATGTCTGTTGTAAAACTCCTTCCCCCGATCGACTTGTAGATTTTTTGGTACGAGTTTACTGGCTCGGAAGACTGATGCCAACGCTGCACTGACATCTCTACCAAGTTTTTTCTTCAAGGGTACAGCCCATGCTTTCTTCGAACCGACATCGATTACTGTCAATAAATATTTGAACCCTTTATCAGAATTTTTAGTTAAATCAATCAAATCGGCTTGCCATAAGTCATCGAGAATATGTTTGACCACAACTTTCGATCTTTGATAATTACGTCGTTTGGGTTTATGCAGCTCTTCAGCAAGATTTCTCTTCAAACTCATCGTGTTAACGTTGAGCAGTGTTCGAGTCAAATAATATTCGATGTAAGATGCATATGAATTTAAACCATAATTACGATGAACCTGGGTTCTCCACAACGCATTCTCCGAGCAATGGTTCGTATCCTCTTTGAATTATTTGTTCCATCTCCTCGTGTAAGTGAGTCCAATCTTGTGTTGTTAGATCAAATATCTCTGCTGAGGGGACACATTCTCCTTCTAAATTTTGAGGACTCTTGTAGTCAGACGGCTGATGAAACATACTAGGGTTTGTTGTGTTAGGTGGATTATCAATTATTTGACCTCTAGTACATTGGGTCACAAAAAGGTAATCATGTATCTTCTGCAGGTTATCATACAGCTGTGACGCATCTTTACGAGTTAAGGCGATTTCGTTAATGCTATGATGATAATCAACGAACCACTCAAATTTTTCACGTATCACAAGCGAACGATGTTTACGTTGTGAAGGAATGCCAAACTGGACTCGAAATAACCAAGTATCTGATATGATGACAGGGTGTTCTTCCTTTCGTATTTTTTTGTAGCGTTGAGAGATGTAAGCAGGCAAGTTTGTTTGTAGATTTTCCCCGATCAGTAACCATTCATCAGCGGGTATACAAATGCAATTTGATCTGTTATAGATGACAACTTGTTTCAACCCAATATCTTCATCCGTTCGTATATTGACTCCTTTGAGCCCCCGCTTGTCAAACCGAATTTTCTCCACGTGTACCACCATCACTGATCACAAGATGAATACTAACTAAATTTTCTTTTTTGTTGTGAGTGAGATGACTCATGATGCGTATAAAACATAAAAAGAGGGGAGGAGGAGGGGCTCCAATAGGGTGTCGTTATTGGTTAGTTCAATAGATGTTACATTTCAGACTCCCCTCTACTTCTTTTTGTTGTTTCCGTAGTTTGCTTATCCTGGATTTACATTTGCAATGACAAAAACTGAAGTAACGGCATTTTTCACACGCCATCCCATCAACACAATCTCCAACATGTTCGAAACATTTAAGCAAGCAGCAATAAGACTTAACGTCTTCACGGTTAGACATCTTGAATAAAACTAACTCATAAAACCTGATATTTTGTGTGCTTTATACTGAGAGATATTTTTCTTTTATTATTATCATCATTATTTTTTTATGTGAAATAAACATTGCCCCATCCTCGCAATGTTCAGTGTGTGACAACCATTATGAACTCACACTCCTTTTTTTTTTTTCTTTTTTTCTTAATCAATTTTTTTATTTTTCAGTTTATTTATTTATTACACATTTACATTTCATATTTAAATAAATTAGTTAAAATCGATAAGGAAGGTCCTTCCGAGTTTTCCTCTGTATACAAGCGTGTAGACAGTATTTGATGAGTTGTAATTATCCACATCTTCTGGAGTGATAGCTTCTGAGATCCTTTTAGGCAGGTATACCCGAAACGTATTTTCTTCTTCTTTTAGTATTTGGCCATCAGTAAGTTCTTGGAGATATACTTGTACTGCCGGACCATGTTGGGTTTGCACTCTGCTCATTTTCATAACAGCATAAGGTGTATCTATCGCTAGACTTTCCACCGATCTGAGTTCAACAATGGAGGCGGCTCTTTGGAGCTTGTTAAGTAGAGAGTTCATCTGCAAAGAGATGGAAAATACGATTATTTATTTAACAAAACACAAACATAACATGAATAATGCAATATTTAGGAATAACTGATCAAAGAAAACAAAGTATGACAATATTCACATACCCTGTATCGATGGAAGAGTTGACCAGAGAAGAAGAAGAAGTCTCTTGATGGATATCACTAGACAGTACGAGTTTTCAAAACGGGATTACCTATATGAAAGAAACCCTCCCACCACGGCTACCTAATGTCGTGAGAGGGGGATAGAACTTGGATGTACTGTGGGGAGAGGGAGTGTCAGTAACCTCAGGATTCATGAGAATACTTGCATAGCTGACCAGCTAGTTCCTGGTAGATATGAATGGTGACCTTGACACGTGCTACTGTTTCAGAGCCCTGTTAAAACTTGCTCCATGCTGACACATTTCTTTCCCACGTTCCTTTGTTTCCTGGTGAATGCTGACCATTCAGGTTTCATGTATCAAGTGCTATCATATGACAACCTGACAGAGCTTTCTTTAGAGGGGGAGCAGAAGTATTTGAAAATTGGCGGGTAAGAAAAAGGTGGGAGATTAATTACCAGATGATGATTAAGATGGCATGAGAAGAAGAAGAAGGAGTGGGGTGCGGGAGGTATTTGAAAAATTACAGGTTGGTGGGGAGAACATTTGGAAATGGACGGGGAAAGCCTACAGCTGTTTGTGGAGGGGGATATGACAGTTGGAAAAGGCGGGAAACAGCTGGTCTTATGTCATTATAGGGAGGGGGCGAAGGGGGAGTATTTTGAAAATTAGAGGGAAAGCTATATGGAGGGAGAGAGGGGGAAATGACCGTTGGAAAAGGCGGGAAACAGCTGGTCTTATGTTATTAAAGGGAGGGGGACGAAGGGGGAGTATTTTGAAAATGAGAGGGAAAGAAAGCCATATGATTTGTTGTATAGAGGGGGGGGGGGGGAAATTACCGTTGGAAAAGGCGGGAAACAGCTGGTCTTAAGACATTAAAGGGAGGGGGCAAAGGGGAGTATTTTGAAAATTAGAGGGAAAGCCATATGATAATTTTGAAAAGTGGCGGGAAAAATCGGGTGGATACTTGTAAAAATCCATGCTATAACTTATCAATGCTTCATCCATGCTATGACGTATGTAGGAAAGGAAGTATTTGAAAATGAGCGGTAAAATAATTCAAAAATTGGCGGGGAATTGCACAATTAAGTGATTAAACGTATGGATACTCTAATTTTGTAGCATCCATGACGATTTACACAATTAAGGTATCATTTGTATGGATACTATACACATAGCATCCATGACACAATTAAGGTATCAGTTGTATGGATACTATACCCGCATAGCATCCATGCCGTGACGTCAGATGGGAGGGGGGGGAGGGGGGAGTGATAACAGTGATACGCAGAAACCCCACTTTTACACTACTCCCAAAGCCCTTTTATTTGATTTTAATAACATAATTCAGCATAGGTAAAACCTCGTGGTCTAAGAAAATAAAATAAATGATTAATTAAATATCACGGAATCCAACAAGAAATTCGAAATGAACCCTTGTGCGTGGATCACTGCTTTGACAAACAGAGGTATTGTCATGGTTGGTTGTAGAAAACCAGTGAACAAAACATAAATACTTGGAATACATTCATTCGAACTCATAATGTTTATTAGTACTGAATGGCAAGTGCCGGAAAAAATGATTGTCTCCAAGAAAACGCTTTCATTTAAAACGGTTATTAAGCGCGGGGCTGTACAAAGTATTTTCCCCTTTTGCTAGATTTTCGATAATGTCTTCGATAATGAGCCATGGGAATCGATTAAAGAAAACAATTGTTTAACATCCCCTCAAAATTTGAGGGTATACGTTTCAAGATACGTATATTAAGAGAATCGACTAAAAAAAAGTACGTCCGTACGCCGTCCATGGCACTTTCAATTCAAATTTAACGGTGGAGCTTTTTTCCAGACATTTAGATAGAGTGTATTTTGGTTTATTATCTTCGATAATGAACCATTGGAATCGCCCAAAGAAAAAATTTTTTTAACCCCCCCTCAAAATTTGTTGGTTTACGTTTCAAGATACGTAGATTCAGAAAATCGAATAAAAAAAAATCCGTCCGTCCGCCGTACGCCGTACGCCGTACGCCGTCCGCCGTACGCCGTACGCCGTCCGCCGTCCGCGCCACTTTGCCCAGTTAGCGTTGAGCTAAAATTACGAAATTTGGTTTCTGGGTTTGGACCAGCCCCACAATGATCCTCGAAACTTTTCATAACCCTAGGTCAAGGGGAAGGGGTTCAAAACGAATTTTGAAATTTTGAAAATTCGATATCTCGAAAAATTCATATAGAACGATATGTTTTTTATTTCATATTTAGATAGAGCTTGTTCCGTAGAATTTTTTAAGACCATCCGCAGCTTTGTACGACCAGCCGTTCGTTCACAATGACGGCTCAAAGATTGTGCCTCACAACACGATCGTGACTCAAACTGTTGAAATACAGGTCCATTTTCATACTAACAAGCTCTTTGAAACATCATATGTCGAGTTTGTTGTTCTGAGGTGCGTTTCGTGCTACTGAAATGAAGGTAATTTCGAATGTTTGTTGGTAGGTACTTCTTTTATAGAAAAATTATTACCGACGTAGTATTAAAAACCCCAGAATTATATCGTATTAATTAATAATAATTAATAATAATTATTATAAATAATAAATACAAATTATTAATACCCAACAATGAATTATAATAATTTTCACTAGGTACTTGATAAAATTGTTAATAATTAGTGATAATTGATAATAATAATTAATCTAAAATTTAGGATCTAGACATTTAGACCTAGTGATCTAGACAGAAGGGTGATCTGTACAAAGAAGATAATGAACCGTTGTGTCAAGAATTTGCAGAGTTTTTTGGTTTATTATCTTCGATAATGAACCATTGGAATCGCCCAAAGAAAAAAAAATTTTAACCCCCCCTCAAAATTTGTTGGTTTACGTTTCAAGATACGTAGATTCAGAAAATCGAATAAAAAAAAATCCGTCCGTCCGCCGTACGCCGTCCCCCGTACGCCGTCCCCCGTACGCCGTCCCCCGTACGCCGTCCGCCGTCCGTGCCACTTTGCCCAGTTAGCGTTGAGCTAAAATTACAAAATTTGGTTTCTGGGTTTGGACCAGCCCCACAATGATCCTCGAAACTTTTCATAACCCTAGGTCAAGGGGAAGGGGTTCAAAACGAAATTTAAAATTTCGACAATGTCATATCTCAAAATATTTAACTGAATCGTGAAATGTTTAGTTCACTTTTGAATGACCTGAAAAATTACGAATCTTTTAAGACCAATTGGATTTTTTTGTCGAAAACGGCCGTTATGTGACCAAACCCCCAGACGCCCAGAATAAAACTACCTTTTTTCATCTTCCCGGTAAACTACAGTCTAGAAATTTTAACCGTGAGTCGGGGATAGACCACATTGCAATATTCACTCGGTTTCTCATCTGTAAAATTGTTTAAATAATACCTTTTTGTAATAATACAAATTAAATTTTGATGATGAGCTATTGACTTGAAATTTTAAAAATAGGTCAGAACTGGATCACAATGCAATATTCACTCGGTTTCTTGTCTGTAAAATTGTTTAAATAATACCTACCTATTTGTTTAAACAAATTAAATTTTGATGATGAGCTAGATACTTGAAATTTTAAATATAGGTCAGAAATGGATGACATTTCAATATTCACTCGGTTTGTAGGACATGGTATGAGTATGGTATGGTATATTATTGTATGTATGATTTGGTATAATACAGTATGGTATGATAGGAAAGAAATTCGTATGGTATGGTATGAGTACGGTGAGAATATGGTATGGTGCCGATTTGCAATACAGTCTGGTATAGACAGAAGGGTGATCTGCACAAGGAAGATAATAAACCGTTGTTTTATTTCATATTTAGATAGAGTTTGTTCCGTAGAATTTTTTAAGACCATCTGCAGCTTTGTACGACCAGCCGTTCGTTCACAATGACGGCTCAAAGAATGTGCCTCACAACCCGATCGTGAATCAAACTGTTGAAATACAGGTCCATTTTCATACTAACAAGCTCTTTGGAACATCATATGGCTTAAGTGATGTCGAGTTTGTTGTTCTGAGGTGCGTTTCGTGCTACGGAAATGAAGGTAATTTCGAATGTTTGTTGGTAGGTACTTCTTTTATAGAAAAATTATTACCGACGTAGTATTAAAAACCCCAGAATTATATCGTATTAATTAATCATAATTAATAATAATTATTATTAATAATAAATACGAATTATCAATACCTAACAATAAATTATAATAATTTTCAGTAGGTTTATTTCATATTTAGATAGAGTTTGTTCCGTAGAATTTTTTAAGACCATCCGCAGCTTTGTACGACCAGCCGTTCGTTCACAATGACGGCTCAAAGGTTGAGCCTGTCGACGCGATTGTTGTTGAAATACAGGTCGATTAAATACAGGTCGACTCGATTTTCATACTAACTAGCTGTTTAGAACATCATAATATAATAAAACAATATTATGGTTTTAGTGATGTCGAGTTTGTTGTTCTGAGGTACGTTTCGTGCTACGGAAATGAAGGTAATTTCGAAGGTTTGTTGGTAGGTAGGTACATATTTCTTTTATAGAAAAATTAAAAAGTATTAAAAACCCTAGAATTATATCGTATTAATTAAATACAAATTATTAACATTTAACAATAAATTATAATAATTTTTGCTAGGTATCTACTTGATAAACTTATTAATAATTAGTGATAATTCATAATAATAATTAATCTAACATTCAATGTTAATCTAAATTAATCTAAATTTTAGGATCTAGACATTTAGAACTAGTGATCTAGACAGAAGGGTGATCTGTAAATTCTTGACACAACGGTTCATTATCTTCTTTGCACAGATCACCCTTCTGTCTAGATCACTAGGTCTAAATGTCTAGATCCTAAATGTTAGATTAATTATTATTATCAACTATTTCTCATTGCAAACCTGTTCATTGTGTACCCAAGATCCTTCCCTAAAAGACCTGGCAGCGGGAAATATTATTCAACATGGTTTGAAAAGGGAAAAACAAGTTTTGTAAAAAATCCCAATGCTCTAGGTAGTAGTCGATACCAGTGACCAACATTTTCTTCAGTAGTCGACATGGTTTTGCACTAGTAGTCGACCTACATGTGTTAGAAGTCGACAGTATCACTTGAGTCAGTAGTCGACAGGTTTCGTCATTCCATCGTTTTCGAATTTTACGACATCTAAATAAAATACATTCAACTGTGAATCGGAACTTGAAAATAGATTAATAAGATGTAATAAAGTAGTTATCAGACTTTTTATTTGCAAACAGCTCATTATCAGTCTCAAATTGCAATAAGTACTTAAGTAAAAAGGTATGAAAACAATAGTCGAAAACTCATTGTCAGAAAATTGACATTACAGTTGGGCTTAGGTACCTATTTACATATTTTTTTGACATTTTCATGTCTTTGCTTTGGCACATGAACTGAAACGGGAAAAATTTGTTCCCTTGATTCACCCTTTCCCTCAGATCACGTCAGAACACAAGCGACCGGCGGGCCATTACGTCAGAGCCTATGACGCACGAGCGTATGACGTAAGACGGCTGGCAGGAGGCTAACTAGTACGTCAGAGCATATGACGCACGAGCGTATGACGTAAGACGGCTGGCAGGAGGCCAACAAGTACGTCAGAGCCTATGACGCACGAGCGTATGACGTAAGACGGCTGGCAGGAGGCCAACAAGTACGTCAGAGCCTATGACGCACGAGCGTATGACGTAAGACGGCTGGCAGGAGGCCAACAAGTACGTCAGAGCCTATGACGCACGAGCGTATGACGTAAGACGGCTGGCAAAAGGCCAACAAGTACGTCAGAGCCTATGACGCACGAGCGTATGACGTAAGACGGCTGGCAAGAGGCCACTAGTGCGTCAGAGCCTATGACGCACGAGCGTATGACGTAAGACGGCTAGCAGGAGGCTCACTAGTGCGTCAGAGCCTATGACGCACGAGCGTATGACGTAAGACGGCTGGCAGGTGGCCAACAAGTACGTCAGAGCCTATGACGCACGAGCGTATGACGTAAAACGGCTGGCAGGAGACTAACTAGTGTGTCAGAAGCTATGACGCACGAGCGTCAAGGGGAAGGGGTTCAAAACGAATTTTGGTACGACATGGTATGACTATGGTATGGTATATTATTGTATGTATGATTTAGTATAGTACAGTACGGTATGATAGGAAAGAAATGGTATGAGTACGGTGAGAATATGGTATGGTGCCGATTTGCAACACAGTCTGGTATAGACAGAAGGGTGATCTGCACAAGGAAGATAATAAACCGTTGTGTCAAGAATTTGCAGAGTTTTTTCATCTTCCCGGTAAACTACAGTCAAGAAATTTTAACCGTGAGTCGGGGATAGACCACATTGCAATATTCACTCGGTTTCTCATCTGTAAAATTGTTTAAATAATACCTTTTTGTAATAATACAAATTAAATTTTGATGATGAGCTATTGACTTGAAATTTTAAAAATAGGTCAGAACTGGATCACAATGCAATATTCACTCGGTTTCTTGTCTGTAAAATTGTTTAAATAATACCTATTTGTTTAAACAAATTAAATTTTGATGATGAGCTAGATACTTGAAATTTTAAATATAGGTCAGAAATGGATGACATTTCAATATTCACTCGGTTTGTATGACATGGTATGAGTATGGTATGGTATATTATTGTATGTATGATTTGGTATAATACAGTATGGTATGATAGGAAAGAAATTCGTATGGTATGGTATGAGTACGGTGAGAATATGGTATGGTGCCGATTTGCAATACAGTCTGGTATAGACAGAAGGGTGATCTGCACAAGGAAGATAATAAACCGTTGTGTCAAGAATTTGCAGTTTTTACAATTAAGCCTGTCGGGTCAATGTTCATACTGGCCCAGCTGATTCGAGCAGCACATGGTCTTAAGATATCGAGTTAATTATCAATAAGTAATGATCATGTTTAATAACTAACAATAAATATTAATCATTAACAATAATACATTTATTTATAATAATTTACACTACTTCATATTACTTTTCGTACAATATGTTCAGTTACTTCAATTTAAGTCTTTCTTCCTACGATAAACATTCTCTGTGTAGAAAATTTCATGTAATAAAATAAATGTGTCTTTTTGGTTTTTCCAGCAATTCCAATGCACATTTTACACCCAAAGACTTAGAAAGAGTTAGACAGCCATATTTATTTATTTCTTTCTTTCTTTTTTTTTCCATTAGGTA
Organism: Stenodema calcarata; assembly: GCA_963920205.1. NCBI lineage: Eukaryota > Metazoa > Arthropoda > Insecta > Hemiptera > Miridae > Stenodema > Stenodema calcarata. Next base: position 19,587,744 of record OY986062.1, read on the forward strand.
TTTACTTGGGCTATTAAGGGTTGTACTGTAATTATACTATTATCATTATCAACGTAATATCTTGGCTGGTCGTGAAAAATACTCTGAATCATAGATTATTCTGATGATGTTGACACTGACGATGATACTGACGGTCAACAAATCACACACACTGATTATTCTAATGTTTGATAAATTTCAGAGTGGTCAATTTTACTGGTGAAAGTAGGAAAATTGTCAAGGATCAACAACCCAATCTCAAAATCCCTGAAAATCGATATTGATAAATAATTGATATTTGATTCGGACTCGACGTATTTTGCAAACTTTTGAGGAGTTTTCTCTCTCTCTCTCTCTCTCTCTGGGTTCTAATGGAAAATAGAAAATAACAAACCGAATAACCGCCATTCGCCATGAAGGCAGGCCATAGGTACTATACACGAGTGCGCTTGAATATGGACGAGGTCAAATGTGAATACAGAGCATCATGATATGAACGGGATGACCCCAAATAAGTGGTTTATGGTTCCATAAATCGAATGATGAAGGTGAGGTTTAGGGTATAAATTAGCATCACGAAGTAGATACAACCTGAGCGGGTAAATTTCTCTTCCACCCCGTCTCACAGCCCTGAACTTCAAAGCTCGTACTGTCCGTTTGTGCCGACCGGGTTAATTACCGGTAATTGAGAGAGCACGTTTGAGTCTTGGGAATCATCTTCACGTTTGATCTCAACTTTTAGAATGATCTCGGGATCAGAGGGTTTCATCTGGGTTTACGTAGTTTTATGGGAGGCGGATTCTATTCATTGATTCTTTCTCCTCTGTGTTCTCAGGGGCGTTTGTAAACTTAGTGAACAACCGATAACAAAAATCTATGAAGATATTTATTCATAAAAGAAATTAATAAAAAATGAGACACTCGTCTAACGAGCTTAATAAGAATCCTGATGATGCTGCTGCGTTGACTCCGTTTCTTGTAACCACTGCACCTGCTCCCACTCTGAATTCAATCTTTTTAAACTGTAATAACGATGATCAGCTGCAACTAACCGAGGAGATCAATGTTGTAGTTGGCTAACCATCGCGATGCTGGTTTTATTTTACTGGAAGGAATGACATGCCCTCTAACATTAATTTCAGTTTCCAGTTTATTATTACTTTGAATAAATAAAAATTTACTAGAAGCGTCATTCCAATGTTTCATTTTAATAAAAATCCCTATTCATCTTTATTGTCGAGATAAAGAGAATGAAATATGAGTGACGAGCGAAATGAATTATAAAATTTCGTTTTATAAATAACAGTCAGGTTATAGGTACAATGAGGGTTAATAACGAAAGTCTGACTGTATGCGGGACTGAACAACCGACGTTTAGCACAGTCACTCATTCCGTTATTAGTGACACTCATGTTAACATCCCGGTGTTTTCGAGTTTGAAGTAGGGATGGCCATCGATAGGCAATAGTATCAAAATATCGATATTTTCCATCGATATTTTCTTTCCCTCAATATATCGATATTTTTATATCCACATATCGATATTTTTATATTGATAGTGCATAGTCCGATACTATCGGGTCGATACTTGGGTACTTGAGTTTCTGACGATATTTTGTTCTACCCGATATATCAAAAAGTTCCAAAATTCATGAGTCATATGAAAAAACTCTGCAAATTCTTGACACAACGGTTCATTATCTTCTTTGTACAGATCACCCTTCTGTCTAGATCACTAGGTCTAAATGTCTAGATCCTAAATGTTAGATTAATTATTATTATCAATTATCACTAATTATTAACAATTTTATCAAGTACCTAGTGAAAATTATTATAATTTATTGTTAGGTATTAATAATTTGTATTTATTATTAATAATAATTATTATTAATTATGATTAATTAATACGATATAATTCTGGGGTTTTTAATACTACGTCGGTAATAATTTTTCTATAAAAGAAGTACCTACCAACAAACATTCGAAATTACCTTCATTTCCGTAGCACGAAACGCACCTCAGAACAACAAACTCGACATCACTTAAGCCATATGATGTTCCAAAGAGCTTGTTAGTATGAACATGGACCTGTATTTCAACAGTTTGATTCACGATCGGGTTGTGAGGCACAATTTTTGAGCCGTCATTGTGAACGAACGGCTGGTCGTACAAAGCTGCAGATGGTCTTAAAAAATTCTACGGAACAAACTCTATCTAAATATGAAATAAAAAACATACCGTTCTATATGAATTTTTCGAGATATGAAATTTTCAAAATTTCAAAATTCGTTTTGAACCCCTTCCCCTTGACCTAGGGTTATGAAAAGTTTCGAGGACCATTGTGGGGTTGGTCGAAACCCATAAAAAAAATTTCGTAATTTTAACTCAACGCTAACTGGGCAAAGCGGCGCGGACGGCGGACGGCGGACGGCGTACGGCGGACGGACGGATTTTGGTTTATTATCTTCGATAATGAACCATTGGAATCGCCCAAAGAAAAAAATTTTTTAACCCCCCCTCAAAATTTGTTGGTTTACGTTTCAAGATACGTAGATTCAGAAAATCGAATAAAAAAAAATCCGTCCGTCCGCCGTACGCCGTCCCCCGTCCGCCGTCCGCCGTCCGTGGCACTTTGCCCAGTTAGCGTTGAGCTAAAATTACGAAATTTGGTTTCTGGGTTAGGACCAGCCCCACAATGATCCTCGAAACTTTTCATAACCCTAGGTCAAGGGGAAGGGGTTCAAAACGAAATTTAAAATTTCGACGATGTCATATCTCAAAATATTCAACTGAACCGTGTAATTTTTAGTTCACTTTTGAATGACCTGAAAAATTACGAATCTTTTAAGACCAATTGGATTTTTGTGCGACCAGCTGTTCGTTCACAGTGAGCGCGCAAAGGTTTAGGAAAAACACTAAACTTTCGCGTCGAAAACGGCCGTTATGTGACCCAACCTCCAGACGCCCAGAATAAAACTACGTTTTTCATCTTCCCGGTAAACTACAGTCTAGAAATTTTAACCGTGAGTCGGGGATAGACCACATTGCAATATTCACTCGGTTTCTCATCTGTAAAATTGTTTAAATAATACCTTTTTGTAATAATACAAATTTAATTTTGATGATGAGCTGTTGACTTGAAATTTTAAAAATAGTTCAGAACTGGATCACAATGCAATATTCACTCGTTTTCTTGTCTGTAAAATTGTTTAAATAATACCTATTTGTTTAAACAAATTAAATTTTGATGATGAGCTAGATACTTGAAATTTTAAATATAGGTCAGAAATGGACGACATTTCAATATTCACTCGGTTTGTATGACATGGTATGAGTATGGTATGGTATATTATTGTATGTATGATTTGGTATAGTACAGTATGGTATGATAGGAAAGAAATTCGTATGGTATGGTATGAGTACGGTGAGAATATGGTATGGTGCCGATTTGCAACACAGTCTGGTGTAGACAGAAGGGTGATCTGCACAAGGAAGATAATAAACCGTTGTGTCAAGAATTTGCAGAGTTTTTTTTAATTCGATTTTCTGAATCTACGTATCTTGAAACGTAAACCAACAAATTTTGAGGGGGGGTTAAAAAATTTTTTCTTTGGGCGATTCCAATGGTTCATTATCGAAGATAATAAACCAAAATCCGAGTTTTAGTGTTGTGGGTGAACTAGTAGAGCTTTCTTCTAGTTCCGTGGACGTTCCAACCTCCATGAGTAAATTTCACTAAAAGGCGTCAGCCTGGACAGGAAAATGGAAAGAAGAAGAAGGGGAACCCATTGTGTGTTGATTTTGATAAGGGTCATATGAGTGCAAGTGTCTGTGTCGTAATTTATTTCTTTTCTGTTTCCGCCTGCCGAACAAACGTTGACCAGGAAAGAAACCGGCTTGAAGGCCAAATGCTATCAAAATTATTATTTTTGCAAACAGTGGCTGAAGATAATATCTTATGTTTATTTTTTCGAATATATTCGAAAAAACATATCTTCAGGCACTGTTTGTATCCTAAGATGATTTAAGATGTAAGAAGTGTAAATGAAATGGAACATAGTGGATGCTTTTGTACAGTGTTTTTGTTCACCAACTACAAATAATATATCAACGTCTAATTAGGTACTAATTCCTGTACTTAGGAATTAATTAATTATAATTACTGTACTAATTCCTATGTTCAAATATGAAACTATAGTCGAAAACTCATTGCCAATGAATTGACATTACAGTAACTGTTGGGCTGAGGTAGGTACCTATTTACATAGTTTTCTAATTCAACGTTTTTTTATTTTTTTTTTTTAACCGGTATTGAGTAAATATCAATATTTTTCATAGATCCTATCGGTTACAAAAAGTATCGATACTGAGTTATACGATAAATATCGTCATCGATACCTTACCTCCGATACTATCGAAATATCAATAAGTTGGCTACCGATGGCCATCCCTAGTTTGAATCGTTCTGCAGAAGTTCTTCTAAATAATATGATCGCCATATAGAAATCACTGGTCTTAAGGCACTTACGCCGCCAATAACCGTCACTGACCATTCACAAGTTTGGAGACGCCTCAACGAAATCCGTAGGTACGAGGCCTCGTCATTTCACGAGGAAAATACAATTTCCGACGGCTGTGCCTCTCATTGACAGACGAAACTCCATTCACAGGTGAGTCGGAGAAACGAGACGAGACCGCCGTTGTGTGGAGGTCGAGGATGAAAGTAATGCAGGCCAATTCAACCTCACATACCAACTTCTCCCACACTCGTTGTTATCAAAACATTGCTTTCAGATTTAGTTCTGAAACACTGCACATTTTGACTGTATATGACATATACATACAATGTAGGTAGGTATATGACACATTGTGTGAACTATACAGGGAGTCTAGTGTAACTATGTGACATTCAACAAAAAATGTCTCCTAGAGTTTCGGTTTATTATCTTCGATAATGAACCATTGGAATCGCCCAAAGAAAACTCGGCGCCTCGCGCCTCGCCAGGGGGGCAAGCCCCCCTGGACCCCCCGGATCTTTACTCTTCTATACTTTGTATAGAACGAGGTATTTGCTATGCAAAACATGAATAATGTTTTTGCGTCCCGTTTCCCCTTTTCCTTATCCCTTTTCTTTGTCTGTATGGAAAATATTAAGAAATGTGCGGAAAATTTATTAGAATGTTGTTTACAGTTTTATTTACTCAGGGCTGTATCTCAGCTTCTTCGATATTTACAGCGGTTTTGGCAGTATATAATTTATGCATAAATTAAAGGCTTTCCAACGAATGGAGAACGATTTTTGTCCGTTGAAAACTAAAGAAGATCCATTTCCCTAGAAACGGCTCGGTTGTACGTGAAAATCATTAAAAATCTTCCTGACATAATTTCGTGACTTAAACTTCGTTACGCTTTTCAACTCTGGTAGGCCACCGCAAAAACATTATTCATGTTAAAATTTGTTTAACCCCCCTCAAAATTTGTTGGTTTACGTTTCAAGATACGTAGATTCAGAAAATCAAATAAAAAAAACTCTGCAAATTCTTGACACAACGGTTTATTATCTTCCTTGTGCAGATCACCCTTCTGTCTAGATCACTAGGTCTAAATGTCAAGATCCTAAATGTTAGATTAATTATTATTATCAATTATCACTAATTATTAACAATTTTATCAAGTACCTAGAGAAAATTATTATAATTTATTGTTAGGTATCAATAATTTGTATTCATTATTAATAATTATTATTATTAATTATGATTAATTAATACGATATAATTCTGGGGTTTTTAATACTACGTCGGTAATAATTTTTCTATAAAAAAAGTACCTACCAACAAACATTCGAAATTACCTTCATTTCAGTAGCACGAAACGCACCTCAGAACAACAAACTCGACATCACTTAAGCCATATGATGTTCCAAAGAGCTTGTTAGTATGAAAATGGACCTGTATTTCAACAATTTGAGTCACGATCGAGTTGTGAGGCACAATCTTTGAGCCGTCATTGTGAACGAACGGCTGGTCGTACAAAGCTGCGGATGGTCTTAAAAAATTCTACGGAACAAACTCTATCTAAATATGAAATAAAAAACATACCATTTGATGGGAATTTTTCGAGATATGGAATTTTCAAAATTTCAAAATTCGTTTTGAACCCCTTCCCCTTGACCTAGGGTTATGAAAGGTTTCGAGGATCATTGTGGGGCTGGTCCAAACCCAGAAACCAAATTTCGTAATTTTAGCTCAACGCTAACTGGGCAAAGTGGCGCGGACGGCGGACGGCGGACGGCGGACGGCGTACGGCGGACGGACGGATTTTTTTTTATTCGATTTTCTGAATCTACGTATCTTGAAACGTAAACCAACAAATTTTGAGGGGGGGTTAAAATTTTTTTTTCTTTGGGCGATTCCAATGGTTCATTATCGAAGATAATAAACCAAAATCCGTCCGTCCGCCGTACGCCGTACGCCGTCCGCCGTCCGCGCCACTTTGCCCAGTTAGCGTTGAGCTAAAATTACGAAATTTGGTTTCTGGGTTTGGACCGGCCCCACAATGATCCTCGAAACTTTTCATAACCCTAGGTCAAGGGGAAGGGGTTCAAAACGAATTTTGAAATTTTGAAAATTCCATATCTCGAAACATTCCCATCAAACGGTATGTTTTTTATTTCATATTTAGATAGAGTTTGTTCCGTAGAATTTTTTAAGACCATCCGCAGCTTTGTACGACCAGCCGTTCGTTCACAATGACGGCTCAAAGATTGTGCCTCACAACTCGATCGTGACTCAAATTGTTGAAATACAGGTCCATTTTCATACTAACAAGCTCTTTGGAACATCATATGGCTTAAGTGATGTCGAGTTTGTTGTTCTGAGGTGCGTTTCGTGCTACTGAAATGAAGGTAATTTCGAATGTTTGTTGGTAGGTACTTCTTTTATAGAAAAATTATTACCGACGTAGTATTAAAAACCCCAGAATTATATCGTATCAATTAATCATAATTAATAATAATAATTATTAATAATGAATACAAATTATTGATACCTAACAATAAATTATAATAATTTTCTCTAGGTACTTGATAAAATTGTTAATAATTAGTGATAATTGATAATAATAATTAATCTAACATTTAGGATCTTGACATTTAGACCTAGTGATCTAGACAGAAGGGTGATCTGTACAAAGAAGATAATAAACCGTTGTGTCAAGAATTTGCAGAGTTTTTATTTCATATTTAGATAGAGTTTGTTCCGTAGAACCGTTGTTTCAAATCTGAAATACATGGAGCTTCAACTGGCTTTTTAGGTTACAGAAGATTAATGGGATCAGTCTTGATACCTCGATCATAGTTGTGTTGTGACACGTGTCACCTACATCATTACTTACTTTTGACATTTTATGTCTTTACTATGGCACATAACTCAATAGACCAGAAGTGTGACATTACGGTGTGACGAAGAAAGTGTTATGAAACATTAAATGTTTTCAGAAATTTTCTAATGATTTTCACGTACAACCGATTCGTTGCTACGGAACTTTAACTTCGCCAGTTATCATCGTACAAAAATCGTTCACCACTCGTTGGATAGCCCTCGATTTACCTAACAATATTACGTTAACCACTGCGGTGAGCGTGGCCGACAAGCTGCGGTATGAGCGTGATTGTTTAAATAATTGTTTACAGGGTGATCATTCTCAATAATTTATATAACAATTTAAAAAAAAAAAAAATGAAGTACGTGGTGTGGGTGTGGGAGGGGGCGCAAAGACATAAAATGTCCCTCGTGGTTGCGTACTTGTACGAAAGCTGTACATGTCATAGGCTTTGACGTACAAGTTGGCCTCAGGCCAGCCGTCTGACGTCATAGGCTCGTGCGTCATAGGCTCTGACGTACTAGTTGGCATCCTGTCAGCCGTCTGACGTCATAGGCACGTGCGTCATAGGCTCTGGTGTACTATTTGGCCTCCTATCAGCCGTCTGACGTCATAGGCTCGTGCGTCATAGGCTCTGACGTACTAGTTAGCCTCCTGCCAGCCGTCTGACGTCAAAGGCTCGTGCGTCATAGGCTCTGACGTAAGAGTTAGTCTCCTGCCAGCCGTCTGACCTCATAGGCTCGTGCGTCATACGCTCTGACGTACTAGTTGGCCCCTGCCAGTCGTCTGACGTCATAGGCTCGTGCGTCATACGCTCTGACGTATTAGTTGGCCCCCTGCCAGTCGTCTGACGTCATAGGCTCGTGCGTCATAGGGTCTGGCGTATTAGTTGACCTCCTGCCAGCCGTCTGACGACATAGGCTTGTGCGTCATAGGCTCTGACGTAGTAGGCCGCCGGTCGCTTGTGTTCTGACGTGATCTGAGGGAAAGGGTGAATCAAGGGAACAAATTTTTCCCGTTGGTGTCTGGACTCGGTCCTGTTTCTTTCGATTATGAGTCGAGTACTTAACCTCGAGACCAGAATTGATTGATTGATTGATAAGATTTTATTGGCATAAAGCATAGGTTCCCATCCTGGGGTACGCGTACCCCTTGGGGGTAAATTTTAAATGCAAGAAAACAGCTTAATGGACCGAACTTTTCTCCCGTTTTTGAATGTTTCTGTGTCCGGGGAAGGTCATAAGTTGGGTCGCTTCCGGATCCGATGCATAGGGGTGGGGGTTTATAAAGGACGAAATATAAAAATTTTAAATGCACGAAAACAGCTTAATGGATCGAACTTTTCTCCCGTTTTTTTTTCTTACTAAATTGAAAAGAACGTGCTCGGGGATCTGATTCGACAGAACCATCGTGACCTTCGTTTGCGGTCGACACCATTCGCAGACGAACGACCCTCCGCATCCGCGACATTTTGTACAGTTCATGTAATTTTATTTTATGAAGGCCCTCCCTCAAAAATGGGAGTTAGGTGCGTTTTACAGAGACAAGGTCGAGAAGACGAAAAAATCTTGAAAGTTAAAGAAGTCGGATTTTGAGTAAGAAAAAACTCTAAGAGGCATTTTTTGTTGCAAATTACCTGAAAAATCGATTCCTTGAGTTTGTTATATAGTTACACTATACACCCTGGATAATGTTCCTTAAATTCTACCCAAATCTCTGTTGGCCATACAGTCGCTCTATTCGAATTTTTGTCAACTATGGATCGAAAACCTAGTAACAAGTGTTAAACCCTGTTAAGCTAAACTCTCATCGGCTAAATTTCCACACTAAAGGTCCCAGATGAATACCTCGATTTGATTAGAAATACACTTTTTTCGCGTTTTTTCGAGTCGGTTAGTCTTTTCAACTCAATTGTATTTCACCGTTTCAAGGAAAAACCATTTACCTATCTGCGAAAATTTCGACGTCCAAAAAATGCCTCAACGTTTTTCAGCTGGCCCCTTCATTGCTTGACTCCAGTTTAGGGTTACGAAGCCGTATTGCCACTTGATGTTAACGTTAGGTCCTATCGATCATATTGATATCGAATAAATATCGAAAACATCGATTAGCTTCAATTAATCGTAGTTAAGTTGTTCTTCCCCTTCGCTAATGTAAATTCAAGCACTCAGTTTGGAGGCAAAACCACTTGAGCTGTTTTGCCTGCAAAATCTCGCCATTTCTGACGCATCGTTTTTTGGAAAAACCACTTGAGCCAAAGTGGATATCACAGCTGGATACCATTGAGTCAAAATCTGTTTACAAAACAGCTCGTCCCGAGTTTTGAGTTAAGTAATTTTCAGGAGAAACCACTTGGGTGTGACGTGAAAAATCACTTGCTATGGAAAAACGCTTATGCATTTCGACGCAAAACCACTTGTCACGAGATTTCGGTTGATAAGTGGTTTTGCCTTGAAATTGGATGAAGTAAAATGTCGATAAGTCGCTGAAATTGGCAAACACAAGTGGTTTTGCTTGCAAACTACCACAGATAAGTTGTCCCGCCTCCGAATTAGATGAAAAAACCCAAGATAAGTAGTTTATACGATTTTTCACAAATGTTGACGAATTCGGAGATAAGTGGTTTTACTCTTTCCGATTCGACAAAAAACTTTTTTCGATGTTTTCGAGACGAGTGATTGCTAGTCCTAATTCAATATTAAATTGCTCAGTTTGATTAGAAATCGACTTTTTTCGCTATTTCGACGTTTTCGAGTTGAATTTTGGTTTTTCCGAGGAGTTCTCTCAGCTCAACTGTATTACCTACGCTATCAAATGAAAAAAATCGGATATGAAGTGTATATGCTCAGTCCGAATGAATCAACGTTTTTTCGGTGTTTTCGAGACAAACATTAGTCTTGTCGACGGTCCTTTTCATCCAAAATAAATCTCAAGTCGATTAGAAATCGACTTTTTTCGCAGTTTCGACGTTTTAGAGTGGAATTTTGGATTTTCCGTTGAGCTCTCTCAATTCAATTGTACTACGCTATCAAATAGAAAATCATATACCCACTTCTCTGCACAGTCCGAATGAATCAACGTTTTTTCGGTGTTTTCGAGAGAAACATTGGACTTATCGACGGTCCTTTTCATCCCAAAAGAATTACTCGATTCGACAACGAATCGACTTTTTTTCGAGTTGAATTTGATTTCTTCCAGGAAAATATGATCGGAAAATCCAGTGTCGATTTGAATGGTTCATTAATGAAAATATGGAACCAATAAGACGTGTTCGTCTCATCACTTTCGAAACTTGGGGGGAAAAAAGAGCTTTCCAATCTTCCTAATATAGCCATACATCAAGAATCAGGTAAGAGACCTGAGAGGTTGGGCCTCTAACAGTTCGTCGCCTCGCACGTGCCTCGTATTACTAAATATACTCGTATAAAAGCTGCAATCAATCGTGTAGGTACTCAGGTTAGAAGAAAAAGGCAGTGAAATCTCACTGAAAGAACACTTACCTCTTGGGAATCCTCCGCACTTTCTACGTTCCATGGTATTTTTCTTCTTCCTCATTTTCGTTTAATCTTTTAATACGAGAGGGTTCATAATGAATCCTTGGACTAAGTAATCAGTTCAAGCAACCAGGAAGCGCGTGATGTTTTTGTCTCTTTTGTGCGGTCAGCCGGCTCACGTAGCTCGTTGTTTGGTGAAGGGAACTTTCGTTGTAGTCAATATATTAAAATGACGTGAGAAAGAGCTGGTATTGTGTCGTTTTACGAGAAACTGAAAATATCGAGTCATAGTTTGGAAACCGGATGTTGAAAAAAATTTCTTTTGTGAATCCTGTAGAACGCCTGTGGGATGAAGTGCTGATATCTACTCGTAAAGACGCTGAAAATTATTCCAGAATGATTTACTCAGTCTAGATCCCTTGTGAGTACGACAACTGTAGGAAATAATAGAAACAATGTGGTGTACACTCGTAGTTTGAGTAGGTGATCTGATTTCGATGTCGAGTCATTTGGAATGAAAAGGACTTCTGACAAGACTGAGATTCGACTCGAAAACGACAGCACTCAGGCACCCTCTCTCTACTAGAAAACAGATGAACAAATTAGATGATGATAAATCAAGTCAATTTGTATTCAAGAAAAAGTGCACAATACATCGAGGTTGAAGTGGCAACAAGGCCTACCTCAAATAAGGCTGAACAACACGGCTTACCTGAGATAGGGCTGGTCAACATGGCCTACCTCAAAAGGTACAGAATAACATGGCCTAACAGATATTTTTGGGCATATTGACTTTATTTATTCAGCGGGATTCAAATCAAAATTTATTAAATTTATTCAACATCACGTAAGTTTTCTGTATAGTATATTGGCACCCGGAAGTGTCTGTAGTTCAAAACATCCACGTATATGTTCCCAAATTTTAAAAATAAACAGTTTTTTGTGTCACTTGTAAAATTTTTAGAAAACACTTAGGTCATGTTGTACAGCACCATTTGAGATAGGCCAGCCCTATCTCAGGTAGGCCATGTTGCCACTTCACCCTCGACATATAACCAATATTTTTTACATAGACGTTGTTAGATTTCAAGTTAAGCAGAAAATAGTTGGACATTGATGCTTACCAATTAGGCCCTTCTCGATCATTCACTCTCCAACAGGCAACGTGTGCACCAATTTACTCATACAAGTGAGTTTTCAAGCAGAGCACCCATTTCAGCTCAAACATACAGGCGTCTACCAATAGATGTCTATTAGACGTCCAGCAGACGTATATTTTGTGTGTGGGATTATATTTTTCCACATCCACCCCTCTATAAATTGCTGATAAAAGCTGGTTGTAACATAATATAGTATATCATTATTAATATACATGTATTATATTGTATGAGGATATTTAGTTTCTGTCATTCGCAGGATATTTTCCCACCAACCCAAGGCCCTGACCAAAACAAAAACTTCCAACTTCGCCCTACCCGTCTCGGCCCGCAGCAAAATATTATAACGAGGGGTACTGAAGGGCATGGGTAAAATGCTTTTCAGAATTTTTTAAATGTACTTATCCCTCAAAGTAACGGAGGCCCTAGACCTCCGAGCTATACAGCAACACCGAACAAGTCGGCAAGTTGCTTACCAGCTTACACACTTGCCCATAACCAAAATGTCCCGGACACTAGGCATGGCTAATACGGTTATTTCTTAGTAATATGTAATCGAGTAACAGCGAACATCTTGTAATAGGTTGTGGTATTAGGTTATTTTGGTCATAGGTTCTCGAATCGTCGGTAACCTACTACCATAATACCACAATACCACAACCTATTACCAGACAGTCGCTGTCACTCGAAACTAACTCAATACTCACTCAAATAACTTGGTGACAGTTATGATCGCACACCTTTCACGCATTCGTTTTTCGTAACCTTTTACCTGGTATTACCGTGAATAGTCCCAGCCAACCTATTATCACGGAATCTCAGGTTCTCAAAACAGCTATTCCAGTAATAGGGGTTTCCTGGCAATAGGTTTGTCTGGTATTAGGTTACTGCACAGTACTAGGTTATTTGAAGAGGTTACGTTAAATATTCCCCACCCCTCCATGACACGACCCCAGGCTCGTAAGTTTTTAGCTTTGAACTGCTCTTTAGCTTTGCGATAAACCCCTGACGTAGAGAAATTTGACACTTGTTTTAGTATTTGGGGAATGGAATAATTCAATTACTAATTAATTATTACTTGACACATTTTTAATATCACATACCTACTACTGACATCGCCATGTTATAAATTCCCTCCCAACCCGTTTCAGAAATTCGTTCTTCATTCCTCTTCTTCCTATTGTTCCCTCGTTACGGCATCTCATCTCTTCATTTCTCCATATCTCAATCTCTTGGCCACCAAAACAGAATTACGTACGCTGGGAATCCGTCAGAAAAGACTCAGTTGATTAGAAATTCACGAGAAAACCAGGTTTGTTGTCACGTAAATGTAAAAAACGCCGAACAAAACATCCAAACATCGTGAATTTTCCAGTTTCGACCGAGAGTTTCGTATGAATACTAATGCCGACGGAACACTTACGAGTGACTCAACGACATTTAGCAACGAGGTAAATCCCTGAAGCAATTAGACTTGAGCAAGTGGTTCAAGGTTTTCTATTATTGGACGTCGAGATTCTCGGATATGATGGACGTATTCACTTTCTCCTCGACGCTAAGAATGGAAATTCGTCGGGTGAGGAAATCTAAATAATGAGACAGAGGCGTGTCAAGGTCTTTTTTGTACTCACCAGTTCAAACGTAGAGAAAATCCAGTGTTTCACAATTGAATTTCCATTGTTTCATTTAGTTGAGTACGTGTGTACCGACCTGTAATACAGGTATATTCCCCTGAGTAGGTATAGATCAGGAGCGTAGCGTGGCTCTGGGCATGGGGGTACCACACTCAATTTCGGAATTCGAGTTTTAAAAATATTGGACTAAGAACAATAGCTTCCTACCTATTCTCCGACAATTCGCTAATAAGAACAGTAAAATATGAAATTCAGAAATTGTACAGGCTACCAGGTTGGTATTCTGAACTATTAGTACTATTAGAACTATTAGTACATAGCAAATTGCTCATCTAAAAGCAAATCCTAAAACCTGTTTGGACTTATGGTAAGCAGCTCTGGGGCTGCGCTTAAACAACAAAAATAACGGGCTTTATTGACAAACATTTGCTAAGGGTATACTTAGGAGTCCCCTACCTAAGTTCGACTTTCAGAAGAGAAAAAGAGAACAGTCACTTAGTGAAAAAATACTACATGAATATTATTCACAAACCATAAAGTTCGGCTGCGTCAAAGTTCGTTTGTGGCAACGGCATTCCCACCGCGTCATTTGGCTCTCATTATTCATTTTCGTCCCCAAATTTCATCCACTTAATAATTAAACAATTATTAATAATTATTATTAATTTATTAATTAATAATTAACAATTATTGCTATTTTCCTTTTTGAATTGAATTTTTTAAACGCTTTCTGTTGTTACCTCTTGTTCGCTAGTGTTGTAACTGTTAGGGATCACTTGCCTCTTGCATTCGTATCTTTATTCGGAGGTAGTAACAATAACAGCGACGGTTTGTCTTAATTTGTAATAATTATTTTAGGATTTTGAAAGCATTTTTTAAGCATATTAGAATGCATCAAATCCTGACGTACCTACTCGAAAACCGATTATTCAGTAATAATATCGATTAATCAGTAATAGGTAATAATCGATTATTAAAACATAATACTAATCGGCAGCTAAACTTTCATTCAAACTAATTGATTAATCGGGGTCAAATAATCGATTATACGATCAATTGAATATTTATTTGCATCCCCAGCAGAAAACCTTCAACATATTATACGCAATAGATCGCTTGTAGGGGAAATAGTTTATATATTGGACAAAATGAGCGGCCCCCGGACGCCATTAACTGAACAAATTATTTATTGAAAGAAAAAATAATAAAAAGTTTTAATTTCAACGGTTCAACTAGGTCGGGATTTTCCCTCTCTATTTAACGACCACAGCCATAACTCACAGGATGGAAAGCCGTAGAAAAAGTAGTGTTGGGCAAGCGGCCAAAGGTCGAAAACGGTCGAAGATCTGAGTAGGAGGTCCTGGAGGATCATTGTCACCCGTAGGGGCTGTAACGTATGAGAATCGTGTCAGGAGGACGGCCACCGGAGAGAGGTGTGTCAAGGTCGCCCAGAGGCTCCAACCAGCATCCTTTCGGTCTCTCGAGGCTCATCTTATTTTTTTCGAATATACGACCAAGTCGTTACTATCATCACCTCGATATGAGATCGTGTTCTTCATGGAAAAAAAATTCTAATTATGAAAAATAGGTACATAAATTACGGACCCCGAAGATTCCTAACCCACGCGAAGGACATTTATACGGAATTCATATTACCATATTATTAGGCGCTTGTAATGAACCATAAACCTAGTCAAACATCAACGGGTAGTAAGATAGATGAGAAGTGAAATTCCCAAACTGTTCTCCCCAACTTTTTTTTCTTTCTTTTCACTTAGGTATGTATTTATTTGGCACACGTTTGTAGTGGTCAACAAAATCCTTGGGGTTCATCTTCAAATATTTTACATTTATGCAGAGGAATGTTCCAGCTGGAATTTTTACTCTAGAAGGAGACGCCAGCAATTTGTGTGTTACTACGTAATTCTAAATCTACATTTAGGAATTGAACCAAATTTGATGGTTTACGTTTTAACGCGTTTTAAGATTCGTAGACTTCGATTTCAATTCGAATAGAGCTGTTTATTTGAGACGGAAAGGACCATAGGCAAGACCGAGATTCGACTTGGAAAAGACGAAAAAACTTGGAATAGGTGAATTTTCATTCGAATATGCATTCATTTGGTATGAAATGGACCATCGACAAGACGAAGAAAAATTCGATTCAAAAACGGAAAAAAAATCCCCAGAAAGGAACCATAGAAATTTAAATTTTTCCCTTGATGGGGAAAACAATTGACCCTTCTCTTCACATTATTAGCTCATTAGGTTACTTAGCAACATTAGTTTATAGCTTAGCGTAATAAATCAGCTTTCCTTGATATAACAATGGTTTGGGGATCATGAGACGTGATGTAATTAGAGTACGCAAAAAAAGGGGCGAACAATTTTCCTGCTGTGAAAACTAAGGGAGGTAGGTACACTTCGCTAGTAACGCATTGGATCCCATAGAAGAATGAAGTGAAGAATTGTGGAGGTTACGTTACCCTACCAGTTTGTTCCGTAGAATTTTTTAAGACCATCCGCAGCTTTGTACGACCAGCCGTTCGTTCACAATGACGGCTCAAAGATTGTGCCTCACAACACGATCGTGAATCAAACTGTTGAAATACAGGTCCATTTTCATACTAACAAGCTCTTATGAACATCATATGGCTTAAGTGATGTCGAGTTTGTTGTTCTGAGGTGCGTTTCGTGCTACGGAAATGAAGGTAATTTCGAATGTTTGTTGGTAGGTACTTCTTTTATAGAAAAATTATTACCGACGTAGTATTAAAAACCCCAGAATTATATCGAATTAATTAATCATAATTAATAATAATTATTATAAATAATAAATACAAATTATTAATACCTAACAATAAATTATAATAATTTTCACTAGGTACTTGATAAAATTGTTAATAATTAGTGATAATTGATAATAATAATTAATCTAACATTTAGGATCTAGACATTTAGACCTAGTGATCTAGACAGAAGGGTGATCTGTACAAAGAAGATAATGAACCGTTGTGTCAAGAATTTGCAGGGTTTTGGTTTATTATCTTCGATAATGAACCATTGGAATCGCCCAAAGAAAAAAATTTTTTAACCCCCCCTCAAAATTTGTTGGTTTACGTTTCAAGATACGTAGATTCAGAAAATCGAATAAAAAAAAAAATCCGTCCGTCCGCCGTACGCCGTCCCCCGTACGCCGTCCCCCGTACGCCGTACGCCGTCCGCGCCACTTTGCCCAGTTATTGTTGAGTTAAAATTACGAAATTTGGTTTCTGGGTTTGGACCAGCCCCACAATGATCCTCGAAACTTTTCATAACCCTAGGTCAAGGGGAAGGGGTTCAAAACGAACTTTGAAATTTCGACAATGTCATATCTCTAAAAATTCTCAAGAAACGGTGTAATTTTTAGTTCACTTTTGAATGACCTGAGGAGGCCAACAAGTACGTCAGAGCCTATGACGCACGAGCGTATGACGTAAGACGGCTGGCAGGAGGCCAACAAGTACGTCAGAGCCTATGACGCACGAGCTTATTTATTTATTTATTGATACGGCCGAAGCCATTTTACAAAAAAGGAAAATAATTCGAGATTTCACCCGTAAAAGAAATTTAAGATAAATAGTACACAAATTGATACTGGTGCACAAAGAAAAGGAGTATGTGATAAAATGACGATGAAGAAAAGGAAAAAGAACTGTCACTGACACTGATAATTAGAAAACTGACGTTTGAGGCTAAACTGAGAGATACAAAAAAAGTCTGATGACGTGGCTTGAATAAACGCATTCGCCTCCCGTGGCATGCGGTATAATGGTCGATGCAGAAGGTAGTTGTGGGCGGCAAACGGAACATGGAACGTCACAGATGAACGGGTGCTGTAGTTTGGCACATTGATGTTGACTCTGGAGAGAAGGGACGGGGACTGGAGAACGCCATTCACCAACTTGTGGTAGAACATGATGTCTGCCATGCATCTTCGATTCTCCAGACTTGGAAGATCATAAACCACCGCGAGACGAGAATAGTCCGCCTGATCAACTGGCATCCCCAACTTAAAGGCTATATAGCGCAGCTTATGACGTAAGACGGCTGGCAGGAGGCCAAGTACGTCAGAACCTATGACGCACGAGCGTATGACGTAAGACGGCTGGCAGGAGGCCAACTAGTACGTCCGAGCCTATGACGCACGAGCGTATGACGTATGTTGGCTGGCAGTAGGCTAACTAGTGCGTCAGAGCCTATGACACATGAGCGTATGACGTAAGACGGCTGGCAGGTGGCCAACAAGTACGTCAGAGCCTATGACGCACGAGCGAATGACGTAAGACGGCTGAAAGGAGACCAACTAGTGCGTCAGAGCCTATGACGCACGAGCGAATGACGTAAGACGGCTGGTAGGAGACCAACTAATGCGTCAGAGCCTATGATGCACGAGCGTATGACGTAAGACGGCTGGCAGGAGGCCAACAAGTACGTCAGAGTCTATGACGCACGAGCGTATGTCGTAATACGGCTGGCAGGAGGCCAACTAGTGCGTCATACGACGAGACCTTTTATGTCTCTGCGCCCCCTCCCACACCCACACCGCGTACCTCGTACTTCATTTTGGTTTATTATCTTCAATAATGAACCATTGGAATCGCCCACAGAAAAAAAAATTTTAACCCCCCCTCAAAATTTGTTGGTTTACGTTTCAAGATACGTAGATTCAGAAAATCGAATAAAAAAAAACTCTGCAAATTCTTGACACAACGGTTCATTATCTTCTTTGTACAGATCACCCTTCTGTCTAGATCACTAGGTCTAAATGTCTAGATCCTAAATGTTAGATTAATTATTATTATCAATTATCACTAATTATTAACAATTTTATCAAGTACCTAGTGAAAATTATTATAATTTATTGTTAGGTATTAATAATTCGTATTTATTGTTAATGATTATTATTATTAATTATGATCAATTAATACGATATAATTCTGGGGTTTTTAATACTACGTCGGTAATAATTTTTCTATAAAAGAAGTACCTACCAACAAACATTCGAAATTACCTTCATTTCCGTAGCACGAAACGCACCTCAGAACAACAAACTCGACATCACTTAAGCCATATGATGTTCCAAAGAGCTTGTTAGTATGAAAATGGACCTGTATTTCAACAGTTTGAGTCACGATCGTGTTGTGAGGCACAATCTTTGAGCCGTCATTGTGAACGAACGGCTGGTCCTACAAAGCTGCGGATGGTCTTAAAAAATTCCACGGAACAAACTCTATCTAAATATGAAATAAAAAACATACCGTTCTATATGAATTTTTCGAGATATGAGATTTTCAAATTTTCAAAATTTGTTTTGAACCCCTTCCCCTTGACCTAGGGTTCTGAAAAGTTTCGAGGACCATTGTGGGGTTGGTCGAAACCCATAAAAAAAATTTCGTAATTTTAACTCAACGCTAACTGGGCAAAGTGGCGCGGACGGCGTACGGCGGACGGACGGATTTTTTTTTATTCGATTTTCTGAATCTACGTATCTTGAAACGTAAACCAACAAATTTTGAGGGGGGGTTAAATTTTTTTTTTCTTTGGGCGATTCCAATGGTTCATTATCGAAGATAATAAACCAAAAATCCGTCCGTCCGCCGTACGCCGTCCGCGGCACTTTGCCCAGTTAGCGTTGAGTTAAAATTACGAAATTTTTTTAATGGGTTTCGACCAACCCCACAATGGTCCTCGAAACTTTTCATAACCCTAGGTCAAGGGGAAGGGGTTCAAAACGAATTTTGGTACGACATGGTATGAGTATGGTAGGTATATTAATGTATGTATGATTTAGTATAGTACAGTAAGTACGGTATGATAGGAAAGAAATGGTATGAGTACGGTGAGAATATGGTATGGTGCCGATTTGCAACACAGTCTGGTATAGACAGAAGGGTGATCTTCACAAGGAAGATAATAATCCGTTGTGTCAAGAATTTGCAGAGTTTCTTTATTATATAAACCGTAGAAAATTGAACGGAAATATTGATTTGTAACCCTTGCTCATTCTCTATAATTTCAACGGTTTATATTTGAAAATAATCGACCAAAATGTATTGAAAATTGATGGTACGGCCCATTGCCTCCCAGCGAAAAGAAAATCTCCCGACCCCGGAAAAGAAAACCCTCGAAAATCTCCCGACCCCGGAAAAGAAAACACCGTCGAGGATTCCGTATATAGTAAACAGTAATTGTTATAAAACGGACGGTGAGAGTGAGATCAAAGGAGCTCAGAGCGACTAGCGCTAATTACGGTGGTCAGCGACACTAATAAGTCGACCTCAATTCATTTGCCGGCTGCACTATGTGCTTCGGACTTGTGCGGGGTGCGCTCACTATTTACTTTCCCTGCACCTCGCCGTGACCGCCACCTCACTAATGATTCACGGTTTTTCCTCTTCAACCATATTCCTATTTGAGGGATGCAGATTTACTTACTTTCTCCGTTTTCGTTTTTCAAGTGCGCTCGTTTAATTGTTCATTCGATATAAATTATCCGCGCGCTCTTGAGGGTAATTACATTACGATGAAAATGCCGGTATCCTCTTATCACTTTCCCTTCGGGTTCGTCTGGAACGCGGGTTTTAATTACGTTCCCGCAGTGTTATGTGAGGTTACGGGACAAGAATGATGTTCAAGATTAATTTCAACGGATTAATTGGGTGATTAGGTATAAAAGTGCAGTGCAGCAAGGACTGGACGTGGAACTGGTTTCCCGAAAGCAGGAAATCGTCTAAAAACCTTCATTAGGAGTTATTTCTTGTAATTTCAGTTTGCACCAAAAACAGGATCGTAGCCAGGGAGTGGGTTTAGGGGGTTCCCCCCTAATCCAAATTCTGGCTACATCACTGACTGAGGATGGCTCAAGGGTGGCTTTGGTCTGTCTAGATCGACTGAAGCAGAAAATGGGCTGTGATCCTTAAGAAAGGCTTGGAATGGTGAAAGACTGGGGTAAAAGACTGGGGTTGGTTGAGCACTGCTCAAGAATGGCTTTGTGCTGTCTAGATCGACTAGGGGGCGACTGAAGAGGCCTAAAGATGCTCAAGGAAGGCTTGGAATCATCTAAAGATGGCAATAAGTTATCTAGGATAGTTAAGGAAGGCTGGGGTTAGCTACAAAGGTGTAGGGAGGGCTTGAGGACGGTCCAGGGCGGTTTGAAAGGTTATGAATGAATGGAAATGGCTGTGGTGGAGCGGTAGGGGGGGGGGGTAGTTTTGGGGGTCCAGAACGTTGTTAGCGACCTACTGATACACTTTTAGCTTCCGGCTTTTCTAATTGGAGAGTAAAAAAGGTAACGGTTTTATATACACAAAAAAAAAGGATACCCAAGACCCAAAATCATAATATAATAAATTATGCCAACCCAACGCTTTGATGTTTTCAAAAATAGGTGCATTGTGGGTTCACGGATTTCCCACTTCAAACTGAACCTCAAATCGCCAAAAACAACTCTGAAAATAAAAATGGAAAAACAAAAATACGACTTTCCTCTAAAATAAACGGCTTAGTACCGTTAGAAAACGGTAAAACCGCACCTTTCTGTAATGAGTTTTGAGAGCTCCCTTTGTGTTTCTTACCCGGGAATCGGGATGTCGAATGTCAGAAGGAAAAAAGAGGAGGGAAAATAATGAGCGAGGGAAAAAAACGCTTCTCCGGGGTTCAAAAACCCTTTCATTTCGCTGTAAAGCGATAAATCCGTTTTGCTGAAGTGATTAGACGTCGTTACGTCACCTGGGGAGCGTCTGGGAGCTTTTGAGTTGCACGTGGTTCGTAATATTCTGCCAACAATGAAGAAGGAGAAGAAGAAGAAGACACATATTTATTGATACAAGAACACAATAATAGCCTGATGGTAGTGACATGGTTAGACATGATGAGTTAATAAAAAAATTGTCTGGTATTTGTGAATATCTTATTTTTTCCTCAACAATCCATCGTAGGGATTCCAAAATGAAAATGAGATTCAACTGGAGGCACAAATTTTCTCACACAAATCCCAAGGATAAAACGTTTGTAAGGTAATGCGTCAGAAGTCGACACGTTAAAGGAAGTTTGAGCTTTGAGCTTACGTTTCACGTAGGGAAATAGTTTTTTCTCATTGCAAACCTGTTCATTGTGTACCCAAGGTTCTTCCCTAAAAGACCTGGCATCGGGAAATATTATTCAACATGGTTTGAAAAGGGAAAAACAAGTTTTGTAAAAAATCCCAATGCTCTAGAAGTCGACACGAGTGACCAACATTTTCTTCAGTAGTCGACATGGTTTCGCACTAGTAGTCAACCTACATGTGATAGAAGTCGACAGTATCTCTTGAGTTAGTAGTCGACAGGTTTCGTCATTCCATCGTTTTCACTTTTTTCGACTTCCATCTAAATAAAATACATTCAACTGTGAATCGGAACTTGAAAATAGATTATTAAGATGACATCTTAATACATTGTAATTACATTGTAATAAACTAGTTATTAGACTTTTTATTTGCAAACAGCTCAAATTGCAATAAGTACTTAAGTAAAACGGTACGAAAACTATAGTCGAAAACTCATTGTCAGAAAATTGACATTACAGTTGGTACCTATTTACATAGTTTTTGACATTTTCATGTCTTTGCTTTGGCACATTAACTGAAACGGGAAAAATTTGTTCCCTTGATTCACCCTTTCCCTCAGATCACGTCAGAACACAAGCGACCGGCGGGCCACTACGTCAGAGCCTATGACGCACGAGCGTATGACGTCAGACGGCTGGCAAGAGGCCAACTAGTAAGTCAAAGCCTATGCCGCAAGAGCTTATGACGTCAGAGGGCTGGTTGGCTAGGTGATTGGGTGGTAGCGAAGGGAGGTGGCGATGACGTGAGAGGGGCCAGAGGGAGGCAGATATCTGAAACCCCCATTTCTTCCTCACTACTTTCGTGATCACCGTGAAATTTCCTAAAGGATCTCCGAGTTTCAGATTTTGTCCACCCAAATTGGTCAGTCTGCCTATCGACATCTAATAAATCTTTTATTGAGGAAAACACTTCAGTAAATAGCGTTATACAACGGTTGGGATACATAAGCAACATGAAGATTGAGTAAACCAGAAAATGTTAGTAGATCCCTTATGCATTGGCATCCATCTGTGTGCGGGTTATCGATGTAACTCTCACTCTCAGTACAGTGTTTCTGTTTCGGGGTTATCAAACTGAGATGAAAAGTCCCCAGTCATGCAGCATGACTATAAGAGCGAATGTTCGAAGAATGGCAATACATATTGAGTGTAATTTTGTAATTAACTGTTATCTCCTTATTAAGGAGATTTAGTAGGTTTTCACCTTCGTGTTACTACCTTAATCGGTTCTGATAGTTAGTAACATGCATGGTTATCTCAAATATTAATTTTTTTAAATCTCAAATACCTATTAAATATTAGGTAAATAAATTAAATGAATATTATTTATCTCAAATATTAACATATTAAATATTGAATAAATAAATTTTATTGAAAAATACCATGCCAAGTAATAAAGTAATAAATTGTGAACATTTTTGTAAAGATATAAGAACCGCCTGACGCGAAACCCCTCTAGAGGAAACCAAGTGTGAACGTAATGAACGTATTGTCCGTAATGAACGTATTGTCCATAATGAACGTATTGTCCGTAGTGAACGTTTTTACCTTAATGAAGGTTTTGACGGTATTGAACCAGAGCTGCTCGATGAAGGAATGTGACTTG
Source organism: Stenodema calcarata (assembly GCA_963920205.1). NCBI lineage: Eukaryota > Metazoa > Arthropoda > Insecta > Hemiptera > Miridae > Stenodema > Stenodema calcarata. The sequence continues at coordinate 19,611,142 of OY986062.1, forward strand.
GGAGTGAACGTAATGAACGGGTGCCCTGGTTCAAAATACCGTGCCTTAGAACTGAATGACCGTTTGGGATTCGAATTAATTTCCAAATTAACAAATTATGTGAGATAAGCTCAATCCTAAGCTAACAGAGAACTACATAGGTAGTTTAGTGGACTGTATTTTAATAGGACGCATTCTCCTTATTATAATGGCTAGAGAATGGGGTGTAACAAGGAAATAAAATGAATTACTTATACGCAAAAAATACGTTTCAAGATTCGTAAATCCGAAAATTGAATACAAAAGCGCTTCTGATTTTCCAAAACGGTTCATTATTTTCTGTACAGATCACCCTTCTGTCGAGATCACTGTTCTGTATACAATATCCTTCTGATACTCACAAATATACGAAATAACACAGGTCAACACTGATTTCGTAAAACGTAAGTGAACCACCATTTTGGTGGTTTTTGGATGCGCTGAATCCAAATCTGATATCAGTTTTTCCCTGACACGTCCAGATTTTAGGATGTAGGGCTTGCCACTTTTGAAAAATAATGCTAACGCTTAACATTTTCTGTGTCAACAGAGAATTTTTCGGCATTCTGTTATCTTTAATGCTTTTTGGGTCGGAGATAACGAATATCAAGAATGGGTATTTTACAGAATTTTGCGTGTTTTTTTTGGCTTAAAGTATAATTTTCAAAAACACGCAAACATTCTGTAAAATATCAATTTTTTACCAGTTTGAATTAATTTTGTACAAAATATAGAGGTGCTAGGAAAAATCTAATTGCAAACTCGGATTTTCCAATAAATTTTTTTAATTACCAAATTGAGTTGGTACAGAAAAGATATCCTGTTAGGGAGAAACAGGCTAATTCTCCGCCTACATTGGGGCCCAGCTTTATTTGATGCTTGCCGAACTCAATCATCTACTAAGTCTACTCCACATTTCAACCCCGGAAACGGGAATGATATCTGGATTCCATTGGGTGGAAAAATGTCACTATTTGGAGCTCATTGATGAACCCTTACGAACTTACAGGTTTGTGGATGTAGGAATGAGCAGAATAAATCAAAAGCAGAATGAGATGTCCCAATTGTGACTTCACCATCGTGTTCAGCGATGAAAAATCTATAAATTGAGGTATCTATTACCCGGTAAAAAATGAAGAAAAAACAATGTTACGTAAATTTTCCATCGATGCCTGATTCGGCATATTCGATAGAGTTCGAAGATCGATTCTGCAAAATACCGAAATAAAACAATTTTTTGGTAGTTGAATGGTGTCTTAAGAAGGTCAATTTCTTCGGAAATTAGCTCATCAATTCATGCTGCATGACTGGAACTTTTTTTTAGTTGTATCGATAATGAACGATATTGAACTTCATAATGAACTCACACTGGTATTCCAAAATTTCAAGTAACTGTAATAAATACTATACTAAATCATGTTCTTGAGCTGGATACCAATGAGCACCAATGAGACCAATGAGTACTTACCAATAATATCCGAAAATACCATTACGACACCGTACATTTTTCGAATGGTGGATCCAAAGAAGAGAGGGGTGTACTGATATTGATTTTATGAAATGTCAACCGAAATATCAGGCCCAGAACCGATGTTTATTAAAATATATGACTGTGTTATATTCGACGTCAGACACAAATAAGAAACGAAACTTTCGCCGACTGGCCATTGCGTGCTAACAAGGTGAGTCTATAGATACCTTTGCTGCAGATAGATGTCGATACAAAGGACAACTCATAGGCTACCATCACCATCATAGAGGCGGCACGAGAGAAACTCACTGTTTCTTGAATGATATGCCGTGAAGCCCCCTTTCGCCTCTCGGGCCGGTAGCATATTTTACGGTGCGGCAAGTAGGTTGTCACCTGCATCATTGAGACGTGGATATCTGGCCCAAGAGAGGGGTCCCTCCGCATCTATTTTCTCCCTCGACATGTGATCGTATTCCCCGGATGTCCGTGACAATGTTAAGTAGAGCGTTTTTCCTTTCAGCCGGGAGAGTCAACAATCTTCCGAAGATGACGTTCACCTGACGAGTGGTGGAGGTCCTACAAACTCAACGCGACTATTTGGAAACGTCGTGATGCGATCTTTTCAATCGTATTTTCTTCCAAAGAAGATGCAACAGTTGAAGGTGCATCTTGCAAGACGTCGTCGCACAGTGGGACGAAACGTGGATCTAGCAGTTCAAAAGTCGAAAAATGAGTGTCTGTTTTGGCAAGTCGGAACCTGTTTACCTGTTACTTGTGATCTCAAAGAGAGCAGGCCAGATAATTATAAGTGGGGAAATGAACTTTGAGCCGTATGAGTACTACACACGAACAATGTATGTCAAACCAACACAGCCTATGAATGTCTCGTCTCAGTCGTTTATTAAATCGTTACCAGACTGCAACGTCTTAGCACTCCGTGAAAGTGGTTTTAACAAAATATTCGTTATGGTGATCACAAATGGAGGTATGTAGACCAGATTCATGAAATAAAAAGAAAAAAATCTCAGTATTTCATTATTTTTGTAATTTGTAATTTCAGTAATTTTTCTACGGACGCACATTTCATTCCAAAAACGTTAATTCAATAATCTCTTTCTGGACTGCACTTTACACGGAACCTTATGGAACGTGGAAACTAAGTTTTTATTGTATTCTGTCGGTTATCAACGTATTTCAATAAAAGTTTGGTTCCGGAACCCTTCGGAAGTGGTGTGACAGAATTTTGAAATGTTTCAGGTAGGAAAATCGATATGCGGCTCAAATTCTGAAACGATGAAAATTCTGCAAGAACAATTTTTGAGAGACGTGGTTGTCACCTCGAATCTTACTGGTATTGACCGAAGAGTAATTAAGAGATTCAGCGTACTATTTTCAGGTTATCAGTAATTCAGATCCTTCGCGTACTATTTTCAGGTTATCACGTCAATCCCCTTACTTTCAAAAAGTTCGGCGATGGAACAGCCGAGTTGTACATCAATCGATACAGCTGGTACTAGATGCCAGTGACAGTACACAAGACCCTGATTCACGGCCCTGCGATCGTTCAAATTTCCTCATCCCAATCAGGCAACTTTCCGGGGATCATGAATCGCTGGCTGGTGACATCTGACACCCTCTCATCAATAGGTTTCGCCCCATGCAGGATAGAGCTGTGAACAAACGAAATCTGCTCGCCACCTCGTTAAGGACTAGGTACTTACCCTCATTCTGATGATGAAAATGAACGAGTAAAGAAACAGAAGATAATATAGATGATGAATTGTGTGGATTCTGATAATTGCCTGTTTGAGTGGCCATATCATAATGTAAACTGCACATAAATCACCTACCTACGAAAATAAAGATAGTCACCGAAAACTGTACGTTTCCATTCAAAGTAAACCCTTACTTCTTCACAAAACAGGTTTTTGTTCTAAGCAATATTATGGGTATTCTCGGCTTAGGGTGCACGTCTTGGAAGAGCTTCATTTTGACAAGTTAAAAACCATTTACTAAGCTTACGTATGACCTCTAATGAAATGAAATCAAATTAAATGAAAAATTAGTTTATTCCTTCGAAAACATATTGGTTATAAAATCAGTCCAATCAGATTCAAAACAAACCTATTAATTTTAAAGAGTGTGTGTGATTTCATTTGACCGACCCTCGACATCCCTCAACATCATTAATTTTAAATAAATTATTAAGCTTTAATCATATGGAATTACCCCACTTCTTGGAACACAGTGGGGGAGTTGGCCTAAGTGCCCCGCTAGGTAGGTACTTATCTATCTGTTGGTACAGCTGCAGTTCATTAATTTTTCCTTAACTATCTATTATGTAGACTTACTTTAAATACATAGTTTACTTATTACTACAGCTTATCTCTTAATTTGTTATTAACTTTTTATTGTTGTTGATTTATGGCTGTTTTTTAATTTAATACATTTTAATTGTGATTAATTCATAACATAGATGCGTGAAAACAGGTTTGCGCATTTGGCATGTCCCTTAGTAATTAGAAAACTGAAGACATAAAGATAATGGCCAAAAGGATTATAAATTCAACCGTAATTTCTTTTCCACAATTTTGAACATCTAGATTCACGTTTCATCCCACTGTGCGTCGGTTGCTGGATACGTTCGTCCGTCATTTGCTCAACCCGCTGAACTTTCCCGAAATAGTGCATTGATGGATTTTTACAGCGTTCAAAGGAATTTTTTTATTTATCCAAGAAGTAGGAATCAAAATTTTATTATTTTTTTTTACCTTTTTGGTTTATTATCTTCGATAATGAACCATTGGAATCGCCCAAAGAAAAAATTTTTTTAACCCCCCCTCAAAATTTGTTGGTTTACGTTTCAAGATACGTAGATTCAGAAAATCGAATAAAAAAAAATCCGTCCGTCCGCCGTACGCCGTACGCCGTCCGCGCCACTTTGCCCAGTTAGCGTTGAGTTAAAATTACGAAATTTTTTTTATGGGTTTCGACCAACCCCACAATGGTCCTCGAAACTTTTCAGAACCCTAGGTCAAGGGGAAGGGGTTCAAAACGAATTTTGAAAATTTGAAAATTTCATATCTCGAAAAATTCATATAGAACGGTATGTTTTTTATTTCATATTTTGATAGAGTTTGTTCCGTAGAATTTTTTAAGACCATCCGCAGCTTTGTACGACCAGCCGTTCGTTCACAATGACGGCTCAAAGATTGTGCCTCACAACACGATCGTGACTCAAACTGTTGAAATACAGGTCCATTTTCATACTAACAAGCTCTTTGGAACATCATATGGCTTAAGTGATGTCGAGTTTGTTGTTCTGAGGTGCGTTTCGTGCTACGGAAATGAAGGTAATTTCGAATGTTTGTTGGTAGGTACTTTTTTATAGAAAAATTATTACCGACGTAGTATTAAAAACCCCAGAATTATATCGTATTAATTAATCATAATTAATAATAATTATTATTAATAATAAATACAAATTAGTAATACCTAACAATAAATTATAATAATTTTCACTAGGTACTTGATAAAATTGTTAATAATTAGTGATAATTGATAATAATAATTAATCTAACATTTAGGATCTAGACATTTAGACCTAGTGATCTAGACAGAAGGGTGATCTGTACAAAGAAGATAATGAACCGTTGTGTCAAGAATTTGCAGAGTTTTTTGTAATGTGAAGTAGCAAAGTAAAATTAGATAGGTACTTCACGGCTATGGCTGCTGGCAAATGCCAAATGAAGAAAAAAAATAAAGATCCATCAAATGACGGATTTTCCGATCGATTTACGGAATTTGAGGCAATTATCGATTATTTCTGACTGGTTTGTCGAATGTTTGTTAAATAAAAACACCTCAACTGGTACTCAAATTACTGAAATGAATGAATGAATGAATATATTTATTTCCACTTTTTATAGTATGTTATACAACAATTACCTTATATTATATAATTTAACAGAAGTTCAACCATAAACATAGATCTACAGTACTCAAACATAATAAATTAATGGAATATTTATAACTATAATATTTATAAATCACTTATACGCTTTCATTATTACACACGTAGTTCAAAAAACAAATACATAGGTACTGTAATCCTTTCCTTTGTTTGTCCGGCATTATGATCCAATTAGCAGATAAATTGTCATACTAATTGTCATACTAACTTGTCGTACCATTGTCGTACTGATCTTCACTTTAACACGTTTGAAAGGTGACCTTCAAGATCTCAGAGGAAGCCAGAGCTTTGTTTGTAATCATAGATGTCAATGGTTGGGGGGGGGGGGCAGGGAGGAGGGAGCAGGAAGCAGGAGGGCGGTAGGTGGAAGGGGAGGGAGCAGAAGGTGGAAGTAGGGAGGAGAAGGTGGGAAGAGGGAGGACACCACAGTATTAAGAGGATACCGAGATATCGAGCCCATAACGAGTGGTCAAGCCCATAACGAGTGCTCAAGCCCATAACGAGTGCTCAAGCCGATAACGAGTGGTCGAGCCCATAACAGGTTCTTTTGGGCCTCTACATAGCAGTAAATAATGGCGGTATAGTCGGAATCCTGGTGGTCAATGAAAAGTTGTTAACATCATATTATTGATTGTCTGGCGGGGGCTGCACCACCTCTCTCCGCCAGAGATTGGCAGATTCGTATTCGTAAATCCGAATTCGAATCCGATTCACAGCACCTTAACGTGTCAATCCGAATACGAATACATTCGTATTCACAAGTGTGAATTCGAATCTATTCGAATTCACATCTCTGAATACGAATCCGTTTGGATTCACACTTGGATTTTTTTTTCTTTGGTCGACTCCAATGGTTCATTATCGAAGGTAATGAACCAAAACACCTGTAGCGAGGTACAAAAAACTATTCATTTATTTATACTGGCCTTTTGAATTGAATTTTTCAGTGAATCCAAGTGTGAATCCAAACGGATTTGTATTCAGAGATGTGAATCCGAATAGATTCGGATTCACAGGTGTGAATACGAATCTATTCGGATTTGGATTCACAGGTGTGAATCCAAATTTCGGATTCGGATTCACACTTGCAAATATGAATCTATTCGAATTCACACTGGTGAATACGAATGTATTCGTATTCGGATTGACACGTTAAGGTGGTGTGAATCGGATTCGGATTTACGAATTCGAATCTGCCCATCTCTGTCCTCCGCCACCCGCCCTCCTCCTTCCATCCACCTCCCTCACACCCCGATTAAGAGTTAAAGCCAACCCCCGCCCTTCCCCCCCACACTATTAAGGGTTAAAGCCAACCCCCGCCCGTCCCAGCACCTTTGGGAGTTAAAGCCAACCCCTCCCCCCTTCGAACCTGTCGCCTCCAAGTCCTACCAACCCCTACCTTCATCCTTCCCAGCTCTCCTCTTTCTCCCACACGTCTGATTGCTGCCCATTATAATTATTGAGAGGTGATCTGCACAAAGATGATTATTATCATCTTTTGAAGAATTATGGATGATAACAAACCAAAAACTCTGCAAATTCTCGACACAACGGTTTATTATAATAAATTCGCAGTGTTTTTGGTTTATCATCTTCGATAACAAACCACTGGAATCGACCAAAGAAAAAAATTGTTTAATACCCCCACAAAATTTAGGTATTGGTTTACGTTTCTAGATACGTAGATTCAGAAGATCGAATAAAAAAAAGAAAAAAAAACTAAATGAATTCTTCACACAACGGTTTTGCAGATGACGGAAAAATAAAAGATGGAGGTGAAAGGCTAAAAAAGAGTGAAGTGGAGGACGGAGTAAACAAAAATACTACAAGTAACTATCAACATCTGGCTGGCACATCTACATCATGACGTCCGTTAGAACGTCCCAAACCTTTGCCTCTGACTAATAGTTCAATTATTATTGGACCACTACCATACAACGGCAAGTGCGAGCAGTTATTCAAAGTTCGATGGAAACGAAGAAATTATGACGTTTTATCATCAGACGAAAGAAACGTGGAGATCTCATTCGAGTCCGAAAGTCGTTCCCGTGTTTTAACGTCTTCTGCACTTCTAGCGAGCGTGTGTTGTTTCAACGAGACGTCGAATCAGTTTCACTCTCTCGCCTCGAAGGAAAATTCCAATTTTTGACGTAATGCGTTAGCGTTTAGGAGCTCGATCGTATGATTGCCTTTCTCGCTCGAACTTCGAGAGTAGACGCACAGTTTCATCACCTGAGCCATTTACGAGTAGCTTTCAAAACTGTCAAGTCCGTATTCCTAGATGTATGGAGCAGTGTATTCTTTCAGACGATATTACAAAATATTGTCTACCTAAATACACGCCTAAGTACATTTAAAAAAATTGGGGAAGTATTCAATGGAGAACCGAACTGAACACTTCTAACGACATACTTACTGCGGTACTTACGAGGGACGTCCGGAAAAAAAGGGGACAAATGCTGTTAAAAATAGAAAAATGCATATATTTTAATGAAATTTTCAGGATATGTTCAAAATTTAGTCCTTTATTTTTCAACATAGTCCCCAGCAAGTTCCACGCACTTCTGCATCCTAGGCACGAGCTTTTTTATGCCTTCGTCATAGACGCTCCGCTCCACCTCGAACAGCCACTTCTCCACAGACTCCTTGACCTCCTCGTCGCTGGAAAACCGTTTTCCACCCAGGAACTCCTTCAGTTTTGTGAAGAGATGAAAATCCGAGGGCGCCAGGTCAGGGGAATATGGTGGGTGGTTAATGATATCCCATCCAAATCTCACAAGGAGGTCCTGGGTCACACGTGCGGTGTGGGGCCTGGCGTTGTCGTGGAGGAGAGTCACGCCTCGAGTCAGCATTCCCCTCCTTTTGTCCTTAATTTTTTTCTTCAATTTTTTCATGGTTTCACAATAGGCATCGGCGTTGATGGTGGTCCCTCTGACCATGAAATCAACCAATAACACTCCCTTCCTGTCCCAGAACACAGATGCCATGATTTTGCGTTCTGAAAATTGCACCTTGAATTTTTTGGCAGTGGGGGAGTGGGTATGGCGCCACTGTAGGGACTGTCGTTTGGACTCAGGGGTATAGTGGCATACCCAAGTCTCGTCCCCAGTCACTATTGAGTCCAGGAACGCTTCTCCCTCCGATGCGAAGGAGTCTGTGGAGAAGTGGCTGTTCGAGGTGGAGCGGAGCGTCTATGACGAAGGCATAAAAAAGCTCGTGCCTAGGATGCAGAAGTGCGTGGAACTTGCTGGGGACTATGTTGAAAAATAAAGGACTAAATTTTGAACATATCCTGAAAATCTCATTAAAATATATGCATTTTTCTATTTTTAACAGCATTTGTCCCCTTTTTTTCCGGACGTCCCTCGTATGATCCCACATTCAAATAAAAACATATCCGTCCGATTTATTGTTCTAAATCAAAATGAATAAATCGAAAGTAGAAATCTTGAAATCTGTATTTAATAAATTACAGAATCTGCATATCTGATCGGCTAATCAATCCAACATGGCCGCAACACTTTACAGTACTGTTGGTAAGATCGACCAAAATGTCAAGTGCTGCCCCTTCTCCGCTCATCTATCAAACTGCTGAATGTTGAAGTTGTAGGCATTCAGTTCTGTTTCTAATCTTGTCCAATGTATTTTCTCTCCCCATGTTCTAAACTGTGATCCAAGTTCATCAATTATAATAATTGAGAATAAAAGTTGTATTGTTGTTGTTGTTGTATGCACAATACAACTTTTATTCTCAATAACTATATTATAGTTCTGTGATCACAGAACTATATATGAATATTGTTCATATTATGAACAATATCACTCGAGTGATCATTTCAACCCGCGGTTAAACACTATCATTAGTGAACCATCATGCTTCACTAATACATACTAAAATTCTCACATTATTCAACGTACCTAATGCTAAGATCATTCTTATGAACTATAATCCTCACATCCCCATATAGGATAGATGTAAAAGGTATTGCTGACGTCCCTATAAATTCACTTCACGTAAAGTAAACATTTAAAAAGTTGGGTGAAGGCCCTCTGTAGTGTTAAGATTTTTACTTATGTCCCTAATGACACAGAACGCAACATGTCTCTTTATAGCTAAGGTGCTACTTTCCATAACGTAACAAAGGCCATGTTCAGGTGATACATATTGGCATCGTGGGTGGACCCAGGAGCAACATATCCACGAACCACGACAACTAGTACATCTAACCACAGAGGTCATAAAGGGAACCAACAGGTGCTGGACAGGGACTATTTCATGTACTTGACAACTCCATGACAACTTTTATGGAGAAGAAGAGAAGAAGAAGAAGAAGAAATATATTCAGATAGACAAATGAAACACACTTTCAAGCAACATACATGATTGAATATTATTATGGAAAAGCCCATGGGCAACTTTGATTGCAAAATGATCCTGAGTGCGCTTTTGGAAAACGTTTTGGAAAACTGCCTCCTCTGCCAAGACTCTGCTCTATTTGCATTCGTCCACCGGCACCTCTTGCTGCCCCTTTCCGGAATCCTAAATTTCTGTTTTCCCCTAGTTAGCGAGAATATTTACGACCTGAGCAATCTTGCTTTCGGCATCAGATGAACGAAGAAAGTGGAAGGACGATCGAGATAAGGCGGCAAGACAATGAAGTTGTAATTGGAGATTTCCGTTAACGAAAGGGGCGAAAAAACCTGATTTTTTTTCCTCCAGCAAAGTTGGCAAATAATTAACACTTCATTAAGGAGATCGGTGCGTTAAGTTTCAACACGATTATACCACAAGTGCCCCTAAGTTTGACTTCACTATTTCAGCTCGCTCCTCAGAAGCGGTCACTCCTTCATAAAAGGGATTATTTGGATCAACTACACACTTGACTTTCCTCTTCTTCTTTTAATTGACACAAGCGCACCTCAGAAATAGGAGTGTGACAAGTCAAAAATCCGAAATGATGGGAAAACGCATTTGAATTTTTCGTTAAAAGAAAATTTCGTTAAATTACTTTTTTTTTTCAGAGGAACGGCTTATGACTCATGTTTCAAGTGAAGTTTAGCCACCTTCTCTATCAACAACTAGCGACTTGAAAAAACTTTTTGAGTGGTTACATTACTATCTTTGATTTTTATATTAATTTCCACTGATTTTCCCTGATTGTTTACCCTTTTGTTTGCGATTCACCCCCCTGCAACCCCCCCCCCCCACCCCACGGTTGCTTTCTGCTTTGAGCCTACTGATAAAATTCTAAAACATGTAACATGCTTTCTTCCCCGGGCATTACTCAGCTTTCGTTGAAGTAGGTACAGTGCTACAATGTTATCGTGCTAATCTTCGATAAAATTATCCACCAACGATTATAAGAAGTAGGTAATCCACCAGCCATTGTTTACCACCCATTTTCAACACCGTATTACTGGATTAAGGGTAAACCCTGCCCTTTCTCATAAATACAAAGAGCAAGTGCAAAATAAATGCTTGATAAATCGAGGGCTTTCCAACGAATGGTGAAAGATTTCTGTCCGATGAAAACGAGAAGTTTCATTTCCTCAAAAACGGCCCATAAAATACCCATAAATTCCCAAAATGAAACATTATGACAAGTGACACCTCATTTTAAAGGTTTTTTCAAAATGCTGAACACGATTGTGAATAATATTCACCAGATCTTGACGAGCCTCACAAGAATATTATATTATAATATTCTTGTGATGCTCGTCAAGATCTGTCTGCCTATGAGTATAACTCGAAAATAGAATTTTTCGACTTATCACACCCCTATTCTTGTGGTACGATATATTTGGAAAATATACAAGTGCATTCATAATATTAGTAGAAAATACCAAATTCCTGGGGGGGGGGGGGGCCTTTTTTCTTCATTCGGCTATTCCAATGGTTCATTATCAAAATTCTTTGAGATCGGAAAATGTATGATACATTCAAGTTTTAACAATAAGTACGATAAAACCAGGTTGTAGCGCTCTTGGGGAAATCTTCAAGTGGCGAAGTGGGAGAGGAGCCGTAGAGGCCTTTTTCTCATCCTCCTCTTATGTAAGGAGTGAGGGGAGGGGGAAGGGTGTATGATGGGAAGGGGGGAAGGGGGGAAGGGGAGCGAACAACCCCTGTCAACCACCATCAACCTTCCTATCCTCTGCCACCTCTACATTCACATTCACCCACAATATAAATTTTATGTACGTGGGGGGGCGTAGGGGGGGATCGTAGGGGGGGGGGGATCGTAGGGGGGAGGGGAGCGTAGGGGGGAGGGGTGCGTAGGGGGGAGGGGTGCGTAGGGGGAGAGGTGCGTAGGGGGAGGGTGCGTAGGGGGTAGGGGGAGCGAACACCCTCATCAACCACCATCCGTTCGCTTTCCTCTTTCTCACCCACTCTACCGCCCACCCACAATTTAAATTACGGGTGGTGGGCGGGGAGACCCGGGGGGTACCTCCCATGTGGTGAAGTGAAGTGAAGTGGAGTGTGGTGGGGTGGGGGGATTATATACCCCCCCCCCCCTTCGATCGCCCTATCAACCACATCGCTTTCCTCTTTCTCACTTACCTCCTCAATATCTTGAAATCTAAGTTTCGGTAGTTGCGGCGAGGGGTGGAGACAACCCCCGCTCCCTTTCATCAACCTTCTCCATCGTCCCGGTCCCCTCACCACTCACAATTCCAATTAATGTAGTGGAAGTCATCTCATGAGTGACAGACATTAATATTACTCATTTGAAGGGTCAAATCAATATCAATATTTTAACGAAAATGAGATAGTCATGCCATCTAGTAGCATGTTCCAATACCAATCGCATCGTGAATCGAACCCGGGAAAAATGATCGAGGAAATGAAGGTAGAAAAAACACTGTGACGGCAAACAATTGACAATTGGTTTGTCGTAGAATATAGATTTATTTTGAAATAGAATATTTGACATAGAATATAGATTTATTTTGACACAGAATTATTGTCATGAATTATATGAATAGGATTGGTCATGATGAACGGGTGAATGACTGAATTGAGCGTAATGAACGGGTACAGTAAAGACCTTGTCTAAACTGAACGGTAGGAAAAACTGTTTGTCCTACCGTTCAGTTTAGACAAGGTCTTTTACGAGACAAGGTCTTTTTGATACGTTCACTCCTGACCGGCAAACCTTAGTAAATTTTGCGCACAATTACGTGTCTTTGAAGGTTTCATTGAATGTATAAAAGGTAAAATTCAATGGAACCGAGTTTTTATTCAAGCGAAAAAGGTTTATTTTGAGGAAAAATACTATATAGGTACATAAAATCAACTAACTAAGTCATCCAGGTAGTTACGAATGGCCTCGACAGAAATAAGATTTGCTCTAGCAGAAACGAATCTAGCTCTCCCCTAGATTGTTCAGGCCAGGCTTCCTTATTCCGCTGATTTCCAGCAATCAGTGAAAAGTAGCCGAGCAAACGAACGCACTAGAATACGAGTTACTTTCACTCCGAACGCGGGAATTATCCTCCCTATCAACGGAAGACATTGACAGCCGAAGACGCACACGTTGAGTTGAAACTGAGTAGACACTTCTTTCTGTTCTTTTTTTTTTTCTTTTTCAAAACTCGCAGAAAACGTCTGAGAAATTAAGGCGAGGGGAGCGCACGAAGTTGATTGGGATCGAATGAAAGTATCGTGACACATATCCTCGCCCTGATAAATACTAACAAACGACGTACAAGCTACGAATGACCTTTTCCACGAGGTTCCCGTAAGGGGTCTAGACGCCTTATTCAATGGGACCCGGATTGTGAAAGTATTAGCGAGAAATCCCCTTTGCGTGAAGGTGCGAATTTCTTATATGAAGACAACCTCTATACCAAGAAGTCCGTAATATCTTTTACATGCTGAAATATGAATAGAATGTGACTTGAAAAATCCAGTCATGCAGCATGGCCATAAGAGCGAATTTTCGAAGAAATAACTATAAAAACATAACTGTTTTCTGTAAAATGTCTTTATTGAACAACATGATGTCCATGAAGAACATCTCAAGTATCAATCGTGTTACTTCATCTTCAAATTGCTCCAGTTTGAGAACAAAATAAGATAAGAAAACCTTCAAAATGAGGTGTCACTATTCAGAATGACTCATTTTGGGAATTTATGGGTAATCTCCCCCCCCCCCCTTAAATCGCGGAATATATCGCAAAAGTAATGAGAATGCCCCCGCACCGTCTGCCACACCAAATTGCTGTTGAAACATTCCGGCTGCAAGCATTTTGGAGTCAGACTTAGACTGATCTGCTGAACAGATACCAATTTGCTGTTAACCTAGCGGAAGCCTCTGTAGACTGGGAATCGCTAGCTACGGAATAGCCAAAGACTATAGAAACACAGCAGCTGGAAGCGTTCAGAAAAAGGGCACGAGAAGCAGAACACTACCAGATGTACGGGGCACTTAGATGGGAGGGGATTGGCTGTCTAAAAATAAAATACCAATGCATGTTCAAGCTATTAGCCAAGATACGCTGCAAGCAAAACGGACTCAATAGCAGACCCTGGAATGCAACTATGCAGAGTGCTATTTGTCCCATGTGCAACATGCAGGAAGAGGAGAGCAAGTATTTGGGCGACAACGTATTGGGCGATTGGCAATTAATTGCCCCTGTTTTTGAAAATAAGCGTTCACCGGGAAGAGATGTGGCCATCACCACAGGCCTCTATGCTTGGGCATATCGGAAGAAAAGTGTCGATACCCCGGTATATCGGAAGTATTGCAACGTCCCTAGCTGTGCACGGTGAGAATTACTCGTGGATAGACTGGCTACTCTGACAGCTGCAGAAGTTTCATGTCCTATAATGTTTTTCTAATTTTATTTGCAAAATTTAATTTCTTCAATAAACATTTATTCTATTCTATATCCTGATTGGGTGACCATTGAGTAGATTCGCTAGGGTGTGCCTCACGTGACAGGTCTATGAACTAAAACCTTGTGACATGTAACCTCGTGTCATGTATCCTCGAACCCATTAACAACGTCCCGGAACCGAACACATTTACTTCGAACGACTATCGCCAATTCTAATTCAACGTGATACCGAAATCATCCGGATAATGCAATATTCATGCCCTTTCAGCATCTGACGCTCTGAGAATCCCCGACAGTCGGCTTTCTAGTTGAACCGTTGAATAATAGAAAGGCGCGAGAAGGCTTGAAGCTCATTCATAAGGAAATCCTCCTTTGGTTGAAAGGTAGGTAGATAATTTAAGATTTTTCATAGACCTAAAGGTCGACTCCTTCATTTGAATTCAGGCTTATATTTGTACAGATTTTTCTTCAAATTTACAGATTTCGACGTTATTCACTCTAGGGATTTTTCAACCACGTAATTAGTGTCTTCAACGAAGGAGAATCTATTGAAACACGATTTAGCATGTGCCCTCATGTGGAACAAATACGATCTGCTGGTACAAACTAAAGTATTGAGATCGTCACGTGGAAAGTTCAATCCTCGAAAGACCTCGTAAGATGAGTTTTTAGACGAGGAGACTGTGCTAAATAGTTGGATGTACCAAATTTTATCAATTTCAATAGCACGAAACCTGTGGAAAACTGAAACCTTTCATCAATTCTCAGCCGATTCAGCCCGATACAATGTTCTATGGCCCTCTGTATCATCCCCCTATTATAACAAAGTCCTTGAACAATCGTATAATAACACAAATAATTGACAGAGAATATGGCTTTTTTATAAAGACTTTCATTACATTGAACAGAGTAAAGAGCAGATGTTACTGATAGCTGGAGCCTTATATGTACAACCTAACTGCTGTGTTCAGCAGAGGTAGTAAGATAGTAGGTACCATTACATGTAAGGGGGTTTTCGGTATGTAACTTGTATTCTTAAAAATTGCATTTTAAAAAATTCACTTCTCGCATCTTCAACTCAATCTTTAGATATACAGTGCAACAAATCGAAAATAACGATACACACTCCTTGAAAAAATAGAGTTTGAGAGAGAGATAGATTGGTGTGTTTATTTATACAACATGGGTTACATAGGACCTTAAAGCACTCTCTTACCAAAGTCCTGTTATACATGCACTCAGAATGCAGAATGCACTCAAATTGCTAAGATAATCTCACTTCACAAGGAAGGGACGTTTCTGAAATTTTACAATTACAGAACCGTGATGGTAGGAATATTATCCCTAGTACCTAATGTAATTTCCAAGCGGATGATCACCAAAGACCACTTCGACAGTTTTTCACTTTTTGGAATATTAGGTCTGTTGTTGAAGAGTCGTGGTAGAGACTTGAAATTTGGCATGTAGCCTCCACTTTGAGCAGCATGGGGGCAGGATCAGCTGAGTGGCTCTTTAACCTAGTTTATATGCTATTCATTCTATGAACCTGTAATTTGGTATGTAGCCTCCTTAGGACTTAACTTGTCGCTGCCCAGCCCCCGGATCAGCTAAGGGGCAGACGTATCCACGATCAGATGTTTTCCCCCTAAGGGAGAAGTTTTATTATGAATTGAAGGTATAAATAGAAACGATACAAGTATCAAGTATGAACGTTGAAGACAAATGACATAGACGAGGTTGAAGACAAATCGTCGTTGATATTGTTACTACCTCCATGCATAAAGGATGCTTATGCTCCTTATCCTTATGCTTATGCTCTTTCAAAATCCTTACGTATTCGAAAACCGATTAATCAGTAACAATAATCAAATTAATATAAAATAATCTATAGCTATACATCGATTTAAATTAATTGGGGTCAAATAATCGATTATTTGATTAATTGACAATTGATTAGCATCCCTAATAATATTGGATACCTTGTTGGACCAGAGCTCAGTTGTTATGTTACTGATGTAGTAGACATATTATGTCAGTAACATAACAACCGAGATTCGGAAATCGAAGTAATTTCCTATTTAGCCTACGGGCTACAATTCTGTAGAAAAAATTGAACTGATTTCGTGACTGAACTAAGTGACGATTTGGACAAACACACTTTTACGTTCTGATTTTTAAATTCCTTTTTTATTACCCATTAATATTATTATTATTAGTTTTTACCTACTACGCATCCAAAAAAATTGCAAATTGCAGCAATGAGTGAGAACTTCCGATTTCATCACTGACATTTACCTGCTGATTCGAA
Source organism: Stenodema calcarata (assembly GCA_963920205.1). Classification (NCBI taxonomy): domain Eukaryota; kingdom Metazoa; phylum Arthropoda; class Insecta; order Hemiptera; family Miridae; genus Stenodema; species Stenodema calcarata. The sequence continues at coordinate 19,627,753 of OY986062.1, forward strand.
ATCAAATTGCTCCTGAAAACCACTGTTGAAACACGCAACGATTTGAAACATAAAATGATTTTTTTTAAAATTACACAGTGAATTTCCACTTCCTCCATCCTCAGGGCACCCTTTATCTGCCTATACTTTAGTTTTATGCAGTTCTAGATGGTAAGGAATATTTCATGTGCATTTTTGGAGGGATTTCAGTATCTGGGGCAGATGTTAGCCCGTCGTTTCTCCTCCCATTCCCAAAGAGATTCCTCCGACTTCCTCCGTCTGAAATTGAAATCAGATTGTAACATCAATTCGAGAGGATTCGAAAAGATCACACTGTCGTTTTCCCTCATTGAGGCCCCTCCGGCACAGTTGGTTTCGTATCTGGAGCAGGCGGGGTCTCTCTCCCTAATTGACAATAAATATGATAGCAGACGTCCACGTCATAAATCACCGGGGAGAAGGGTTTATTAATTACCCTCTTTGTGCAGCTTTCTTCAACCGTGTACAACCTTCCGAGACGCTGTCCTATGTCCCGGTCGGACGGCCTGATTTCGTTTTAGAGGCAGGTGAAAGGGGGAGAATATTATTTCGAGATATACTTACCATCTGAGTAAAATCCCCGAGTGAATATCATTTTTTTTTCAAAAGCTCATATAAAATCAGTAAACTGATTTTGAGTATCAACACTACATGCAGATACATTGGTACATGGATAAGTTTCATTTTCTCCCTGTAAAATATGTCTTTTGTGTCCCAAGTAAACAACTCTTTTTTTGACTACTCATAGGTTGCCTTCAGCTAAAGCTAAGTTCAAACGGTCTCGTTGTTTATTAGTACCGAGTTACTACCCACCGCCTAATGACTGTTTTTCGTTTTTGTTCGCAACCTTGGTTTAGGGATGCAACATCTATGTCGGCATCGATGTTGGCATCGGACGTTAACCATCGATGTGAGAGAAACAACGAACCAAAAACATCGATAAAACATCGATGTTTGCCAATTTCCTAAAATTTCTCTCTTTGAAAAAAAAAACTTTGTTTACTGCTGTTTTTATCATTTTTCCCCTCAAAATTGAGTAGACAAGAGGTGGGTAGCCATTAAGACCAGTAAAACACAAATAGGTAAAGGGATGCTGCACACACTAACCATAGTGAGAAAAAATGTTTTATTAAGGCCAATAAAAAATGTACTTCAACAAAATCCCATTTTCGTTTGCCAGTTTAGACAGGGTTTACCTTTTGAGCCTATTGCGCTCTTTGGTCAAAATGAGTCCCGTTTTGGAGAAGAGACGCTCGCATGGTATAGAAGTGGCAACTGACGCTAGGTACCTATCGGATGGCCACTCGACTGAGCTCAGGGGAAGATTGGCTCATATTTTTCCAGTACTTCAGAGGGGAAAGGTGCATATCACTTTGTGCGGGGCCTCGTATATAGAGCGCAAGCTGGTCTGGCATTCCTCTCGAATCGGAAGTTAGGGCAATCTTTATGTACTAGCTCTTGTAGACAAACAACACGTACCTACCAAGTACTAACACAACAACAACGACAACAAAATATCGATATCGGCTTATGTGACATCGATGTTCCGATATTTCCGAAAGGTTCAACATTGATGTTTCAACATCGATGGTAAAACATCAAACATCGGAGCCAAAACATCGATGTTTCAATAATATAATATCAATAATACGTAAGCAAAACCACACCTTGCCCGTCGCTTCGAACGTCTCATTGTGCCACACGCTGTTCAGGACACGAAACAACGTGAAAATATCGCGAATCTGCAATTTTGTTTATTTTGGAGTGAAATCATACTTAGAACAACTCACATTCAGTATATCATAGGAAAAAACTGTTTCCGTAAGTAGGTACCCATTAAGACTGGTAAACACATTGAGGTCTATAAACCAAACAATGTTAAGTTTACAAAATCTTTCAATCATGAGGGTGAATCGTGAGGCAACCTGTCGGTTCACTATTCAATATAAAGGTCAAATCTCCCCCCCCCCCCCCTCAATCAGTCTTGACAATAGAAAGGCAAATGTTGTAGATGAACAGAATCGGGCCACGTTTTGGGAAGTTTAAGGGGGGAAAATTACCTATAAATTCACAAAATGAAACAGTCTGACAAGTGACACCTCATTTTTAAGGGTTTTTTGCGCTGAACAGGATGGTGAAATTAGAATTGCGATATCTTATTCCGTTCTCAAACTGGAGCACTTTGAAGATGTAGAAACGTGGTTGTTACTTGAGATGTTCTTCACGGTTCATCTGCTATAATCTGTTCACGGAATGAGATATCGCATTTCTGTCTTCACCACCGTGATCAGTGTTGAAAAACCTTTAAACTGAGGTGTTACTCGGCAACAAATGGTTGACTAAGATGTTCCAAACACCACTTTTTACATACAACCAGCGATTTCTCTTATAGCCGTGCTGCATGACTGGTTTTTTTTTAATTTGAAGTTGAGGGGCAGCGGTACCACTGGCACCTTGGTTACTGATGGTGCCTTTACCACTACGTAATGTAGATGATCAAAATTCATCTTCCTAATCTTTTGTACGAATCTAACAAATTATAACTTTTCATTGTAATGTTTTTTTTTTCCTATTGATAATATTGAATTTGACTGAAAAAAATTATTGATGGCTTTTTCGTGACTTCTTTAAAATTTACTTCAAACAAAACACATAGATGATTACTTTAAAAACAATCGTGGAAACATTTGGGTCCAAAATCATTCGGAAGACACTGGGGATGAAGGGAAGTACGAATCCGATGTAAACACAACAAAGCCCTCGAATCTGCGTATTCGCAGCTCGCTAATATTTTATGGTCAAGAAGAAGTCGTTGGTTTGGATTGAACACAATCGAAAACGAAGATAGATTGGCATTTACAGATTTACGGGAGTCAGGTGAACTTCCCCAACCCAAAACTAAAATTTTGCAGATTCTTTTTGCAGCCATTCCAAACATAACCACTTGAGGAACAAAAGGATTTGAATGAACCAGAACACATAGACTTTTGATGATTTTTATTTGATTTTTTGAAATTTTTCAATTTACAATACCATTGGATTCATAAAATTGTACTTGGCAAGGTACAAAACTCTTAGGTAATAAAACTATCGCATAGATACACAGGGCTATTCATGATATAAAAGAGAAACTTTAAAATATTCCTTTCAAATCATTTCGAGATTCCCTCACTGAGAAACTTTTGAAGTCCGACGTAGTTTTAAAACAAACTTCTTTCCAAACAATATTGATAATACATCTGCTCACAGGAAAATATCGTCATAATCCACAACTAATTCAATGTGAATACTGCCTCCGATTCGAGAAACACGCCTAACGCCTTAGAACTTACAATACGAATAATGCTGCAATTTGCACATCAGAACGTATAAATAACTACAAGTATCTCTTCAAAAATGGCATTATTGTATTCAATGTAAGAAGCTACAGAACGCTATAATATTATTATTTTCTAGGCTGTGTGTGTGCAAAGGTGGTATTTCCTTGACGCGTTCGCGGCCCATCATACGTCAATCACTGCATCAATGTATTTTCAATAGAACAGTCTTTGGCCAACCCTAGCAATCTGATGCCAATCACTGCTTCAGTGTATTTTCAATAGAATAATCTACGGCCGCCCCTTGCAACCAGACGACAATCACTGCTTCAATGTATTTTCAATTGAATAATTTGCTGCCGACCGAGAACGACCAGACACCTATCACTGCTTCAATGTATTTTCAATAGACTAGTTTGCGTCCGACCATAGCAATAGCCGACGACAGTCACGGCTTCAATGTGTTTTCAATAGAACAGTCTTCGGCCGACCCTAGCAACCAGACGTCTATCCCTGCTCCAACGTATTTTCAATAGAATAGTCTGCCGGTGACCGAGAGCGACCAGACACCCATCATTGCTTCAATGTATTTTCAATAGAACAGCCTGCGGCCAACCCTAGTAACCTGATGCAAATCACTGCTTCAATGTATTTTCAATAGAATAGTCTGCGGCCAAACGCGAGCGACCAGACGCCTATCACCGCTTCAATGTATTTTCAGTATGTATCGTCTACAGTTGACCGCAAACGCCGCGGCATTACATACCTAGCGATCGCGCGCGGCAAGGAATTCCCACCTCAAGTATTGTTATGGTGTCGAATGAAATCGAATGCTGAAACAATTGACTCAGAAACGTACAAAGTCTTTTTAAAAATCAAATAATTAATTACATCGTAATTGGCCCAAAAAATTGCTCGATTGGATATAATACAATTTGATGTATTTAAAACTACTGATGACTTCCTCATGTTGCACGTCACTATAACATTAAAATTTATGATACGGGCAAAGTACCTACGAGCCGTTGTCTTCCCCCGTCCCTTCATCTCCCCATTCATTCCACCAAACACCTAACAAATGGAGAAGAAGAAAATTCCATACGAAGTTTTTGTCACCCTATTCTTTTAGATAATTTGTAACACATGTCTGGCAGTGAATAATAATATTTATTTAGTTCCATAATTTAAATGCTTCGTCAAGTCAGCAAGTTACACAAAACGAATACGCTTTTTTCAAAAATAATCTTCTGTTGTATCAATTAGTCCATTTCATTATGTCAAAGTGCTATTTCGTTTGCCTCATGAACGGTTCAGGTCTACTCCGTAAAGGTACATTAAATGCAGCGTGTACAATCTTTTGAGTTATGGGCTCAATTCCGCGCTCAGCGGTACCAATTTGACCAGTATCGATACGAGTGAAATAACGGAGGGGTTTATAACGTGCAATCAACTCTGAGCACTGAGTCGGCCTATGAGTTTTCGTTTGGTCATTTTATATTATAGGGGTGTTTTGTACTGGATACTTGGAGATTCTCATATACCAAACAATTGTCTTATTTGAAAATAAACAACAATTAAGGAAAACATTAAGGAATTGCCAATTGTCGAATAAAAGCAGTAGGTGTGAAAATTATTACAAATGTCGCTGTTGTTAGGTCAATTCGTTATTTCATCTCAACAATATTTTGTGAAATTACCTAGAAATGCTGTATGATGCGAAATCAATCCAAACTTCGCTCAGTACTTACCGGGGAGTTTTAATTGAGGTGACATCTCCACTCGAAAGGCCGAATCTCGATTTCAAGGGGCCTTTGCCATCAACCTTCTTAAGGTAGTTACTACTGCAGTCGACGAGTAAAAAACCTGAAGATGTTGTTATCGATATTAAATATTTTTGGAACCCCCAATCGGACACCACAATTACCTGAGACATCGCCCACACCACCAGACTTGCCTGCCCAATGCTCTCCACAGCTGCCAACTGCAGCACCACCAGAAAGAGGTTCTGAATCCTCATCTGAAGTGTTTGAAGGGCCAGCAGAACACAAATATCGTCCCTTGGGACTGGCAATGGGTACGGTCCTCCCAGACGCGTAACATGCAATTCGATTGCTCCTCTGTAGGACTAACTGGAGGATTACGGTCGGTTTTGAAAGTGAAGAGGGGGAGAATGTGATAAACTCGTACACGTTATTATTGCCATCCTACCATACGCTTGCACTTGCCATGGACGCTCCTGCACAATTTCTGTAATCTTGTTTCATTCACGATTCTTATTCTGAACCTTGTTTAACAAAGCCTTATATCGTCGCTCCTCTGCCAAAACCACGAAACTGCAAAAATTCGAAAATTGGGCTAAGCGTCGCTTTAAATTATATTATAATTTCAACATCCTTCCTAATTTGGACCTGAGGTGAGTGTGAGTCGATTTCACTCATCTAGTGCGTACAGTAACTTGACCAAGCGGTGTCGATATGTTTTCCGACAAATTTTTTCATTATTGTTTCCATGAATATGTTTCAATTTTAATACTTTTTCTAAATTAAAAAAAAAAAAATTTAACCGGTAGAAATTGCTCTTCTCATTGGAAACGCCTTCAAAGGCCTGGTGGAGGCCTAGGCTTGAGGGAGAGCAAGCCTAGGGAGGATTCACAATAATTTTCACACCATAACTGAAACACAAAACTGTAGTTCACCTACAAATCAGGTTTGCATTTGGAAAGAATTCGTCTAAAATATTGAACCCTCAATCAATGGCTAGCGAAAGGCGAATTTTGTTTTCCTTTTTATTTGTCTAAATTTATTTTAAAGTTATTTGATTTCTCAGTACATGGGACATTTACGGGATATTAACCCTGATAATTAGGTGTAGGTATAAAAATTGACCTAAAGCCCGTCAGCTATAAAAAAAATTACTTACTCATATTACAACAGTTTTAAATCGTACATTTTTAAATCTTTTTCTTTTAATTAGTTGTTACTATAATAATCAGTTAACACATTACACGGAAGCCTGCACATACAGATTTTAGGTACTTCTTCAAAAGATTTTTTTTCTTTATATTTATCTCTAGGCTATCATAACAGTAATACATTATAATAAATGCAATTATCTTTTTATCCAACACGTAATTATATATCAAGTGCCTCTATAATCCTGAGAAAAAAACGTCAACCTTCAATTAGGTTTGTTTCATTGGGGGGCTTTTTCATTTTTCGTTTAGTCCAGGGCCTTCTAGATGAAGCGTGTACTTCGTGAATGATCACTCAAATAACTTATCACTTAGTAGTAGAATAATTTCGAATATAAATGGTCAAAATAGATTTTTCAGCCAGTGGGAGACCCAAGTCAGTAATGGTAACTTCCCGTAGGGTCAATTTTTTCGAATCTTTCACTCTATTTCGTCCCCCAGTAGCTTTCGATTTCCAAAACATAATATGTACAACATAAGTCACAAACAATTTTTTGTTTATTTTTAGAACAAAACGAAAATAGGACGAAAAAAGGTAGTAGGAGTAGTAGTAATATGTACTAGGTAGGTAAGTCTGAAATATTTTTTAAAAAACACGTAAGAAAAAGTTTTATACACTGAGTATTACCAAACAATACTTTTGCAAAAAACAACAAAATCACTGATATATATATTTTTTAACGTGCTTACATTCATTAACACAAAAATAAATATTTTCACCATTCAATAACACATAAAAAATTAAATATTGCATTTGAATCAACTTATCTGACACACTTAAAACACGGCAAATCACATCCTATGTACAAGAGTCTGAATAAATTCTACGCTTTGGCAATAAATTACAATATTAGTTTACTATTTGTGTTAATCTTCATATCATATCACATCTATAGATCCTAGTTATATACATTTACGTGGTAATAGAGCCATTTTTTTCTGAGAATTAAAACCACCAAAAACACTTTACAAAATGCAAATATCATGTTTTGATCCAATTCAATTTTACAACGTTACAGTTGAGGGTTAAAATGATTTAAAACTGCGTCTAATTTCGTGTTTTTTTGTAAAAAGTAGAAAGTACTAAACACCTAGTAGAAAAGTACCAAATAGACTGTGGACCCAATAAAAGTTGTTGTCAGCCAAAAGTTTCAAGTGGAAAGTTGAGTTTTTCTCAAAATATAATTCTAAAGAAAGGAAACAAAAAACGGTGGGTTGAATTGGTCAAAAAATTAAATAGACCAATCGGATACACTCGAACCTAAATGCCGCCAGTCACGACAGAGCCAACAGGTCATACGGCCTGAAGCCAGGCATATGGTATGATTGATGGATTCAGCCCTGGTGGGCAGTCTGACGTCATCTACACCGATTTTGCCAAGGCCTTTGATAAGGTTGGACACGGTGGTCGATTGCTGCCTTGTTTTGTATAGGGAGGGGGCAAAATATCAATTCCTCATAGGTAAAGCTGCTTGCTAGATACAGAAGCTTGTCTCATGTTCGTATCCCGCCTTTTGATAATAGGCGTCACCATTTGGAGCAACGCATGGTACGTCGCCAGTTACACCAGTCAACTGGTTGAATTGTGAGGTGATCAATTAACCGGACATGAGTAAATTGATTTCGAGGTGCAAACCATCCTCTGTGCCTCAGTCTTTTTGGTTTCTTCTTCTTCAAGTAAATGCTAACTGCAGCGGCAGCTAAATTCACAAATTCCTCGCTGTTCATACTGCATTCAAATATGAAAGTACAATGCAGTAATGGTGAGGTCAGTTGTCAAAGTCGAACGGTTAAAAGTTAAAACGGTCCTGACTCTGTCGTGTAGGACCAAAGCCAAATGGACTCAAGCAAGGGGCATCGGACCTGTTGGCTCTGTCGTGAATGGCGGCCTAAAGAATAATAATAAATCAAAAAACCCTTATTCGTCGTTTGTTCGAATCAAAAATCAATAATAATATTTAATATTAATAAATGATGGCACGAAAAATCAACAGTTTTCATTCAAATATACACAATATACAGGAGGGATAGTTCGATCTTTCGAAAAAGGTGCGGTTTCAAAGTCTTCAATGTTTTGAGGGCAGAAATATGACTTAAGCGGATAACTGTGGTTTTTTGTGTTTTTTTTTTAATTATTATTGGAAAATAATCAGTTGATCTATTTAGAAAAATGAGGAGGTGGGAGTTCAAAAAGTGTTTCTCCAATATCAATTCGTCGGGCAGAGTTGAACCGGCTTGACTGAAATTAGTGCGAATTTAAGGTTAAGGTTATGTGCTAGATTCGAATTTTTGCGCGGAATCGATTGGTGAAGTCTGATTTGAGGTTCGGGTAGTACTGCGGTAACAATCGGGAGTTAGTAAGACTCGCTAAGCGATTTCAACTACATTTTGCTCGTTGGTTTCTTTGGTATTCGATGGAAAAATAGCAACAACGACCTGGTGGCTTCACAAGGGGTAGTAACAAAGGCCGGAAACTTCAAAATTATCCTGTTCCTTTGGTTTCATTTTCTGAACAATCTGCTGACAAGGACATACAATTATTTGCAGAGTGAATCATTCTGCACTTCTTCAATGCTACACTCCAAACCACTGTCGAAGCTTGCGAAGCCACGATATACGACGTCGTCCATCAAGGGCCCTATTCCATAGAGAGTTCCAGGAGATAAGTCCGCTTCGATAGGACATCCTATTTGAGGGCTTATCCTAGGGCGATCAAGACCAAAAGCTAACCCAATAAGCCCAAACATGCTCAGTTCTAGAGTGACGCAAGAAGTCATGTTTGTTACTGATGATGACCTAATAGTCAAAATCGATTTAACAATTGTACTGATTATTTTCGTGGAAATAGACTCTCTCACTCTATACCTCCATTTTTTTTTATTGAAATGGGTTTCCACAACCTCGTCGCGAGTGATCTAATTCGTTTCGATTTGAGTCCTAACTCTTCACGTCTAATATTGATGACACTAACTAGCTGGCGGTCATTGATTAGCCTGCATATCACTAGATGTCATCCAACGCTTCCCTGAAAATGCTTTCCGCATATACATTCAATAGCAGCACAGAGAGAGAATGGATCTCTGTCCAACGCCATCAGAGCACAAATCCCCAAGGTGAACGGTAACCTGTTGGTACTGGTACAAATTTGAAATAATTCAAATTAGTGAGTTTTGAAAGCCACCTCCTCTGTCGTTTAGCTTTTAGGGTATCAAAGTGTATCAAATTTTACAGAAATGTGTTTTTTCTTTTTTGTTTGTTACGTTTACCTTAATTTATTAGTATAAATTTTTTTTTTCTTTTTCTTCTTTGTAAATAGAAGAGAAGGTGAGATCTACAACTAATCTATTTCACATCAATTACGTTTAACAAGGACAATTGAGAAGCCGATGTACAATTTTCTTGCGACTTGGTACAAACCCAACGCAGAGCGGTGGGGATTGAAGTACACACGAGTGGTTGAGCAACATAATTTTGGCAAAAAAGTCCAAGAAATATTCATTCATTCAAATCCGCGAATTGTAAATTGGCTTCAAACGACATCGAATCTCTGGCAACTATCTGTAATACCAATGTTCACGAAGGAAACAATTAAAGCAGTACAGGTTGCGTCTAATGTATTTTTGATTTTGGCAGAATTTCTTTGTATTATTTTTTTCATAATCTCAAACTTAGCCGTGACGAAAGAAAAAATATTTATTTATATTGAGTAGTTTACCGACGAGATGGTTTAGTCGATCCTGGGTTTGTAGCTGGTCTTCCAGATTTCCGCTAAGGTCACCGCTGAGTGGAAACGGTGGAAGATGCACAGGGGTAGAGTTACTCTTTGTACCATCGACCAAGCGAGGAAACCGTAAAACTCCAACTGAAATCGAATTGAGATTTCAGTAAAATAAGAAATTATTATAGTTAGAAGAAAATAAAATACATATTTGTATGTTTGTGTTAACCAAATTGAAAATCTCAATAGAACAGGAGACGTGTGCGCAGTATACAGCAACGGATCCGTCATCGGAAAATATTTGGATATTTCTCTATAGTATCCATGACCATAAACTGACATGGAACAAGCACGTGGAATACTCTCTTGCAAGAGGAACCAGAGCTCTATGGACTTGCCATAGGATGTTCAGCAAAACATGGGGACTTACCCCCAGAATGACATTATGGGCATATAAAGCTATTGTCAGGCCCATGGTCACATACGCGTCAGTCGTATGGTGGTCAAAGACGAGCCAGGCTACTGCACAACTCAGGTTTACCAAACTTCAGAGCTATGAACAGGGACTATGAATACAACCCCCACAGCAGCACTAGAGGTTCTTTTAGACCTCACTCCTCTGCATATTTATATCCAAAGGACAGCCTACCTGGGGGCCATCAGGATGCTGCAAGTGGGGAGGATCAAATTCCCCATTCGTAAAGGTAGTCACATGGAAATACTGGACAAAATAAAAACAGAACCAGTGACTATGTCAGTTCCTGACGCAATGTTGGAAAAGATTAACTTTGACCTACCCTTCAGGGTGATCATTAATGATCGTGAATGCTGGAAGAGAGGACTGCCTCAATTTGAACCAGGTTCACTTGTGTGGTACACGGATGGATCTGTGATGGGTGGTATGGGCCTAAACTTCAGCCTGGTTAAGCCTTTGGGTCCTGCGGCCACCATCCAGGCAGAAACCCATGCCATAGAACATTTAATATGTGCACAAGATATTTAATATGTGCACAAGAGATTGCTAGGAAACGACTCAAAGGTGCAAGAATTTACATTTTGTCTGACAGCCAGGCTGCTTTGAAGGCAGTTTCTGCCTTTTCGATTACCTCAAAGCTGACCTGGAGTTGCCTGCATTCTCACAAAGCCGCTGCCCAGGGCAACAGCTGACTTTGCTCTGTGTACCTGGGCATCAGGGAATTGAGGGCAATGAAGAGGCCGACCGCCTTGCCAAAAAGGTATTGGAGTCCTGCCCAATTGGTCCTGAACCACAGCTGGGGATCACTAAGAGTTATATAACTCAGCATACCCAGAAATGGGAGGACAACAAGCGTGTAATCTATTGGCAGAACACTCCGAAGCAGAGGCAAGCCAAAAGGTTAATAACCATTTCCAAGAAACGTGCTAAAGCACTTCTGTCCCTGAGGCGTAAAGACCTTCGCACGCTCGCAGGTCTCCTCACTGGCCATTGTCCTTTAAGGTATCACCTTCACAAAATGGGTAATGTCAGGACAGTTGAATGCCGCCTCTGCCGTGGGGAGGTGGGAACAGCGGAGTGGCCCGCTGTTTCATCACTAAGATTCCGGCATTTCGGAAAGGGTGTCTCAACACATGCCGATATTGCTAACGAGATGCTTGAAAACCTCCTTCACTTTGTGAAAGAAGAGGCCATTAATAAGGCTCTAAGTTAAGTTGGGGATTAAATCACAATAGAACTCTCTTGGTCTCAGTAACAAGGGGTTCCTCCCATCCCTCTTCGGGGCAAAAAAATAATAGTATCCAGGACTTTGCATTGCAATAATCCTTTTTGCGTTGGCCAATAGCATTGCCGATTGCGTTGATGTACCTGTATGCGCCTCTGTGTGAACCTAGCTTTGTATGCTCCAGTGCCCTGCTACAGGATGCATTTGTGGTAGATAGATAGATTATATTAAGGTCTCAGGATGGGACCACTCCCTATCGTCCGCACTGAAACCTGGGCTTATTGAGCGGAGATTTGCTCTGTAGGCCAACCTATAGGCTCTGTATCTAGTCCATTCCCCCAGACTGATGATCCCCCTACCAGTTGATTGCTGATACAATCTCTTCTGGTATTGGAGGCCTGAAGATTCTGTACCGTCGACCTTCAAGTGCTGAACACGCAAAGAGAAGATGAGGCGCAGTTTCGTCTTTCTCTCTTCAGTCAAAAATTTTAACGTTTTTTTTAGCGTTTCGTAACCCCATATTACAAAAAGCTTAAATGGTTAAAAATAGAAGAACGACTACAACTCTCCAAAGCGACTCTAATGTTCAAACTTGTAAAATTTGGTAAGCCGCCGTATCTCGTCGAACAACTTGTTCGACGGGATGCGGTGCCTACGAAAAATACTCGTAATGCCGACAAGTTAATTGAAATACCTAAATGCAATACATCTTTCTACGCCGGGGCATTTATAGTTCAAGGAATAAAATTTTTTAATGAGCATAAACATCACTTCAACACAAACCATTCACTGAAAACGTTTAAAACCGCTATTACCGACATGCTACTGCAAAAATACAGCTAAAAATAAAATAAAAAACCTAGGATACTTTGGGAACCAGATTAAAATAGAACTAGTGTAATTATAATTTTAGAAAAGAAGAATCATTATGTAATTTATTTTAAGTAAGTATCTGACTTGTAAGAAAAATTACCATCTAGTTTCTGTGCAGTGTGGAAGAGAGGGCTAATATAGCCCTAACATTTGTACAGATTGTAAATAAACGAGTCAATCAATCAGTCTCCGCGACGGATCTCCCGTTTATACTCTAATTTTGACAGAACGGATGTTCCGAAAACATCTGCGCAGAATTCTGGAACACCCATGACGATGTCTCCAGTCCTATCCGGGGGTCTGGTGCCTGTCCACTCATTTGTGGTAAGCTTTAAACCAGACCATATGAAGCGAACAGTGTTGTCATCTACAAGCAGTGATCAGCTTGGGAAACAAAGCTCTTACAAACAGCATTGGACGGTAAAAGATGTGGAAAAATGTCGACGGAGGCGATCAGGTGAGGGTTCATCTGAACCTTTTCTAGGTAGTTAACCTCTATCATTTATATGATAAAACAATGGGCTTGAGAAAGGGGAAATCGAGCTAGCTAGGTATTACTTAATCTGCCAATAATAATCGTAAGCTAAGGGGTAGGAAACCCTAGAGCTATTCCTTCTGCAAAGACCCCAAAAAGTGGATGACACAAGCTTACACCACCAAACCAAACTCCCAAACAAACACAGTTTTTCGAGTGACCCAACTCACTTGGACAGGGTTGGCCACAACTTTCTGCGTCTCAAACGTGTATATGATCCACATCGTCACGTTGGCAATAAGAAGGAAGGTGACAATTTGACGGCCAGGCTTGCTCCGGTCGTGCTCCGGTAGGTGGACTCGTCGCCTGGAGATATCTGATATGAACAAGAGTTGAAGAACCACCTGCGAAACGTACAGATTGAGATTAACAAAAGGTCAAACATCGTGAAAATATCTGGTTTAGAGTCACCAATTGATTACAGGGTATACAGGCGACTTGCAGTTATCGAAAGTAAACACAATTTGGCGCAATTAATGTGGAACATTGACATTGGAGGGAGCTCCTTCCAGTGGTGTAGTGATGGGGGGGGGATTATGATCTGTTAAAATTAGTTTAAAGCCCTCAATTTAGTACCCTGTTTACACCAAACTTGGTATACTGGGGTTTTTGAGATCCCTGATTACGAATCGGAGGTTAGAAGTACGAGATTCAAGTTGGCGGATCCAAGATGGCAGACGATATTTTCGAAAATCAAGCAATTTACACCAAACCTCGTATATAAATTCAAAATAGCGGATACAAGATAGCGGGAGAATTTTTGAAAAACTAAAAGGGAATCTAGCATTTTGCAAATCTGACCTCGAATCCGTAATCACCGACCTAAAAAAACCCGTTTTCGATCAGTTGAATTTTGGAAAATTCGTTCACCATCTGGGATCTGCCATCATGAATATTGCAAACCTGACCTCGGATTCGTAAAAAAAACCCAAACCTCAAAAACCTCCCAGCCAAATTTGGGTAAATGGCTTTTTGAAATGTGAACAATACAAAGTAGATTTGTCCGCCATATTGGGTCCACCATTCTGATTTTTGACTAATTACAGTTCAGACATTCGAGGGCCGTCCTTAAACTACAATTTAAGCTGAATTCCGACCAAATTGGTTACAATTGTTTAATTTTACAAAGCTTTTTAATGATTCCTGCCGCCATGTTGGATTTTAAAAAACACCATCATAGCTTTGAAAGCTCTTGTCAAGGCGAACATTTTAACACCTCAAAAACGAAATCACATCAACCCAAATTTTGGGTACAGAGGTGATCCGGTTGACGTGAAACTTCCCGTATAATATATTATACTCGTAGGTTTGGTGTTTGGAGCAGTCTACCAATACTGGTACAATACTGTACTGTGAGTGTGCAATATTGTCAATTTAGAAATCTATTGAGAGGGTTATTGAGAATGGCGTTCGTCAAATTGACTAACTGCCACAATTTGAGAAAATAAGCAGGAGGGATATTATTGTAAATACTCACAGGCTTAAGTACTTATTCATTATATGGCGTGTGATACCTTTAGGTGGCTCATAATAAATGCATTATTATTACAATAACATTGCAAGTATTGACAACGCATGAGTGAATCTCACCTGAAGAACAGCGAGAATGCCTGTAATCGTGACCAATAGATTGGGCTCGCTCGTCATAGCCGTCAACGATCCTGAGATGATACTAAAAACGGCGTACACAAAGAGGCCGAAGGCGGAAACACGAAGGAGAATATCGTTGAGATCATTTTGTTCGTCGACTCGGAATTTCAGGTTTTGAATCCTTGAAAAAATAAAATAAAATAATAATAAAATAAAATGAAAGAAAATATTATGAATAATAATAATAGTGATAATAATAATGAATTCAGGTTTGGTATGAAAAAGCGGATTTCTTTAGAATACATACTAACCGCAAAGTCACTATCTACCGACATTTTCCCGATCTACCTGTATTTTCCAACCTGAGCGGCTAAGACTGTGTCTTCCATGCAGCCTTAGCTCTCTCATCTTTCAGCTCTCCTCTACAAATCATCTCCTAAGTAAGTTTAAACTATCCCGTTTAAATCATTCTAACGTATATCATTTCCTCTTCAAATACTAGGTACAAATTTTTTTTTTTTTTTTTTATGAGGAGAAAAACTTGAGCCGTGTGCTCCCTCTAGTTTTTGATATTATGGAATGAGATCTACTTGAAAGATAAGAGGTAACGAAAACTGCCGTCTTCAGATGGTTGATAACGTAATGCCTTCGTTCTGATTCCTAATTCCATTCTGATTCGGGTACTCAATTCTACAACCTCGAAACTTCAGAATTTCAAGTTTTTGCCAAAGAGTGGGGCATCGCCACTCACACCAGTAGCCTTCACCACCACCAGGCCAATGAGATGGCTGAGGCAGCAGTCAAAAACGCCAAAACGCTTCTGAAGAAGAATAAAAAAGACATTGAGCTCGCCCTCTTATCTTACAGAAACTCTCCCCTCTCCAATGGTTTCAGTTCATCTGAAATGCATTTTGGAAGGAGACTTCGGGACAACTTGCCTTCAACACATTTACTTTTCAAGGGGAGAAAGGCTTCGGAAAAGCGAACATACAGAGAGAGGTAAAGAAGAACTTCGACTCCCGTCACAAAGTGAAGGAGCTCAGCTTGTTGAAGCCTGGAGAGTTCGTCTGGGTAATAGATTTGAAGCAAGCTTCATATAAGTTTCTGATGGGAGGGGGCGCAAAGACATAAAATGTCCCTCGTAGTTGCGTACTTGTACGAAAGCTGTACCCACCGTTTGTGTCTTGTTTATATAGTATTTTTAAACAGAATGAAACGAACTTTTCCGTGTAGATTGGACGTTCTAACCAGATACCATACAGGTTCAAGCCGTCTGATGTAGTGCATACTAGGTTAGACCGTCCTATGTCCGTATAATTGCGCTAAAATGGATCATTATCGTCAATTAATTGCATGGTTGATCAGTACTATGTGAATGAGTTGGGGGAATAGATATGAGACACGATCGAAGAAGTTGGGCTTGAATTAATTGAACTGGGTGGATGGCAGAAGAAATCTCACTTCTTCTCGTTTTTCTCGAAATCGCGAAAATGGACTTAGGAGGTCCTTCTTTACTGGGGCAGTACAGCTGTACGGTGATCTAGTTGCGATTCTCACAATAGTCTTATGCACACTAAAGGAAATGGTAATACTGTATAAGAGACTTGTTCCCTTGGAACACTTACCTTATGAAACCGATGATGATGGCGAATATGGACAAAATCATAATGATGCAGTGAGATGCGTCGGCCAAGTAGATGGCGAGAAGGCTCAGCTGAGGGTTGTGAATGAGAACGAAGAAGAGGATGAGGCAGATGAGGGATCCGACGAGAAGTAAGAGACCGAAGAAAAGGCCTTTGCTCGCTCCTACGCAGTCCATCCGGCCGCCCTGTTGCACGTGAGCCATCGCCACTGCTCTCCTGGACAAGATCACTTCCAGTCTATGCTCTAAATCTTCGTCACCGTGATACCTGTAAATCAGCCGGTCATACCGAAAAAACGTTGTCGGGAGGAGTTCCAGTGACTAATGAAACCAGGAGTGTGATCGGCCGTTGTCATGAGGGTGAAACGGCCAATAGTGCCTCGCTCGGTTTCAAAAGTCACTTCTTCACCCAATATAGCAGGGGTCGGCAAGTTTGAGCACTTTTAATGAAATTTCATGATTTTGGAGTCCGGCCCGCTAAGAATCCATGAATTTGCGAACTTAGAAAAAATTGGAACCCCACGGAAAAAAGGTTACCGAACCCTTCAATATAGGTACCACTTATGATTAAGAAATCTTCAGCTAAAGATTACAAGACCACACGTCATCCCACGACGATTAGAACTGAAGTTTCTAGCTTTCAATAACTATTGGGATCTACCTTTCAGCTCGACCCCGTTTTAGATCACCTCTTTTCTCTACTCATTGCCTTCTCCTTTTTTTCTACTCTCCAGATTGCTCCTCTCTATACATTATAACAAGACCCACAAGACACCAGTTAGGGCTCAATGGATGAGATTCTGTAGGAACCCAATAGGGGAGCACTAAACTTTGAAACCCGTTAAGTGCTACATGTTAATCCATTTCCAAACACAACTATGTATGTTTTAAACACTCATATGGTCACAATATGGGCTACAAAGTCGTTACCTCTAGTAAGTCATGTGCAGAAACATCCTGCATGTGAGGCATGAGGTTCAAGATACACGACGCCGAAATAGAGGGATTCCAACAACTGCACATTCTCTTGGTAGGGTCCCAAATGAATGCCTGGCAACGTATATATATTAGGTATAATTGTTATCGGCATTTTCGTAAACACGAAGAAAATTCTAGTCTTTGCGCAAAGGACTTGTTCAAAACCCTTAAATCTCAACGCCAGGCTCACCTGTTTTGCTCTGTTTCACCTGAGCTTCATATAATCGCCTTCTTTATATCTTCATTCATGTTAAAACTGAAGTGTTATCAACAGGTTGGAACTAACCAACTGTTGAGAGCCTCCCAGGGCTACCAATAAATCACAGCCAAATTCCTGTAATCCACAGTTACAACTCTTATAATATCATCTATGTTCTATTTATCAATTATATTTATTACCGTTTACTGTGTATTAAGACCTTCTATCAACGTTTATTTATTATTCCTTCAGTATTGTCAGTTATAAAATAATTAATCCTTTACCACCACTCACCAGAAGCAACACTGACTATCTGAAGCAAGTGCTGGACTCTTCAGTTATCAAGCAGCCATATTGAGCACCAGTTCTAGCCCGAATCGATCCTAGTTCATCCTGATAGTAACACCATTTAGATCTGTGATACTATTGTACACGTTATCTGTTATCTCCAGTTCCTAGAAAACCTATCTACCTCTGATATCCAATCCAAACTCTGGCCACACTCTGTCTGCCTAGGGCTGCAGCATATTGTACAGTTGTTTACTGAGATCTCACGCACAGGATCCAGAGAGTTTGGGTACTTTCTAGTAACTGTTCTTCTTCGACCTACCATCTTCATTAGGTACCTCTGCCTATTGGTGGGGAAACAACCGACCTTCGCTGCTGGACACTAAGTACCTGTTCATTTTACGTCTTTATGTTGAATTCAAGTACCTGTTAAAGGTGTCTCTGTGTGCAACAACTGCTAGTTAGAGAGATCTACCTACTAAACCATTATCATTGGTTACCACTAATAAACGAGAAAATCTCATCTCTGTGTTATTTATGTTTATTCCTAGTTTACATCGCATTATCTAGTCATTACAGTCCTACGGAATTACAGCCCCCAGTAGGATAGTATCTGCCTAGTACCCTGTTAGTTCAGGTTCGGGCTTTCACCCCCTGGGCTTAACAAGAATTCAACTAACCTGGGGTTCTTTCCAATATGACGCCACATCACGTAAATCACAGCTGCACCAATCAGACTGTATTCGATTATGAATGGGAACAAGTAGGGGGCCGAGTCCTGGACGATGGTTCCCATAATGTTCATTCGTTCGCAGTTCACAGAAGACAAAGACCTCTGGTCGATGAGCGCTTCGGGTGCCAACGGCGAGTCGCCGATCTCGTCCCAGTTGGGGAAGGAGCGTGGGGACCCCATATTATCTGGAAGAACGGATTGCCGGATAAATAATGTCATGTACCAAACTGAAAAGAAGGCACTTCATATATTATTGAGTGGTGTAATGTATGGCTGCTGAGTCCCTCTCTTCAAGGGGGGTTAGGCAATGTGCCCACCCAGAGGGTATATCGGGTCTGTGATTCCACAGAACTGTATATCCTCAGAGCGGTTAAACAAAAAGATCGAGAACAGGGGCACAACAGCCATTAAACTCCCACCTTCAAACAACACATGGTATGCCAAGCTGTGGTTGATAGAAAAAAACGGGACTGAAAGTAGTATGGAGTTCTAATCCAGGAAGAATAACTGGAATACTCCAAGGTTAGCCCCCGTCGTAATGGTACTACTGCAAATTACTACTATTTGAGAACTATGCTCCTACAAGCATGGATATTGGGAGGGGTGTTATAGGACTATAGAAATAGAAATCTGAATATAAAAGTTTACCCGACGAGGGGATTTTTTAGTTTTATTGATTCAAATGAAAGAAAGAAATTGAAGAAGTGAAAGAAATTGAACAATGTCAAGAATTTGAATTGCCAATATAAATGCAGATACGCAAAATGGGTTTGATCCCTACTATAGGAGTCCCTTGTTCAAGGGGTGTTAAGCAATATGCCCGCCCAGAGTGTATATCGGGTCTGTGATTCCACAGAATCGTATCCCCAGAGTGGTTAAACAAAAAGATCGAGGGGCACAACAGCCATCACAGTGGTAAAATCCAAGCATCCGTAATGAAGCATTCCAAGAGATTGTATTCCAAAACCCAATCCCACATGAACATTGAGTATAAATAATGCACAAAACAACTAACATGCCATATTCCAGAATAATTACTGAAATAATACACTTAATGATTAAAAAATCAACAATTTCTTGCACTACGAGTGTGTAGTTCCACACAGAAAAGTTAAAGAGGGGAGGTAGAAACCATGCACTGAGTATGTAGATATGAGGTCCATAACTGTAGGGCATCCATTATTCCCCCAAAAGGTATGGATGGGTAACTACTATATTCCTACGAGATTACAACTCTTTAAAAATTCGAAAAGATTACTACTCTTGGGAAAAGTCGAGATCACGACGCTTCCCACGGAAAAACGATGACGATGACTCTCGAATTTCCACCTTCGATAAAATCATCTGTGATTGATCCTTCTGCGCAAGACCGTTCAATTTCTGTGGCTCATCAAAACAGATAGAGCGTGCATTTTCCAAGTATTCCACTCCGATCCGAGGCAAGCTCTATCCCTGCTGGAGCTCGAGGACAGGAAGAATCTGCCCAAGAATCAGAGCGATTAACCTCCGGGACTGGACACCAGAAACATTCATCTACAGTTACCTGGTTCAGTTGACGGCCTAGCCTACCGAACTTCAAGCTGCCGCATCTTGGAACCTCACCAGAGTCTGTTGACCTGAACAGCCAGGAGGAGATATTACAATATCTATCACCGCTAAACCAACATCTCAACCCCTCATGAACTCATATCTTTCCCCATTAACCTCAGTCTCATCAATTTTTTTATTGATTAAATATTTACTATCTGAATAAATAGTCCTGATGTAGGGTTGAGGTTTAGCGATTCTAGGTAGGGCCCCGCAGGAAGCCCCGAAGATGAAAATAGAAGATTACCCAATGAATAATAGAGGCATAGAAAATTAGAATGTAGTATAAGGTTAGGTACCTTATAAAAAAAAATTTCCTTTACCTTTTTGAAGGAAATTGCTTGGTGACTTGATCGTCTAAATCCGTAAACCGGCACCATAAAAAAATTAGGGAAAAACAAAATAACAAAGAAATATTATCTGGGTTAAAAATGAATTATAATATACCCAGATAATATTTCTTTGTTATTTTGTTTTTCCCTAATTTTTTTATGGTACCGGTTTACGGTTTTAGACGATCAAGCATATTATACTGCTCTACCCCTACCTACTTAGAGAAAACGTTTTTCGACCTCTATTAATTTTCTTCAGCCCAAAGAAGAAAAAAAGAAAAGAAAAAGACTTGCATAAATGAATGTTCAAAATAATAAGTGCTTCTGCTCACCCAAAAATCCGGTACTAACCACTTTTGAAATAATAGGGACCACCACTTAACTGGGATGAGGTTTCTTTTTTACACCGCACTTCCTTTTTTTTTTTTTTAGCAGTATTTAAATTTACCACGTTTTTATACCACTCCGCAGGAGACTCGCTCGCGACTCGCCTCTTCACTCCGTTCCGGAACCAGCAGGGGGGGCGGGGAGGAGCACGCGATACTAGAGCTATCTACCGGAGGCTAGGTGAAACTCTCTCTGGGAGTTGTTCCCAGAACGTCACTATAATTTCGGGCGTGACAGTAGAAAATTGGAAAAGAGAAAGAAATTAAATAATCATGTCAATATAAATGCTTATGCGCAAATGGCTTATGATCCCTACTATAAAAGTACCTTCTGGGAAAGCTCCTTAGAGCTACTACCGAGGCAAAGCCAGCACGTACCTACCACCCACGCTCTGCTACCATGTAATGAATGGTTTGCTGAGTTACCCCCATTCCCGGGGAGGTTCGGCAATTATGCCCACCCAGAGGGTTGTCCAGGTGTGCTTCAACAGAGTCGGCCACCCTCTCAGCGGTGGAATCAAAAACACGGGAAGGAAGCAAACTCAGCAAACCATTACAAGTTAAACCATCTCAGGGTAAATTACTTTACCCTGACCGCTGGAAAAGATTGTTAATCTAACCAATAATAATCTAACCTAAGTTAATTTTTTTATTTTTAGCGATATAGTTTTCTATTGCATATAGAGCGTTTAAGGAATCACTGACAATAATCGAATTTCCATTTCCATACTCCTACATGTACATGGCCTAACCAATGTATTTGAGCGAATCCTTCACGTATTGACAGAGCATTTTGCACCGGAAGGGATAGGGGTAGCAGAGCGCTTCAAGTTCCAAATATTCAACAAAAAGTGGGTCAATGGATTAAAACGGGCAACCCTACCACAATTAAACATGCAAAAACACCTTTGGAGCCTCCAAACCAACGTGTGGCATCAAGTTGCATGCAGCGTCCAGCAAACGTAACATCTCAACCACATCTTAGCATTTTTTTACCTTTGGCTGTGGCATTTAGATTAAGGAAGCTATTGACGAACGGATTGAGCGTTGTGCGAATGAAGTATGGAGATGGAGTGGATTGCGTAGTGAACATAGTAGTGGGCAAAGTGGTGGTTGTGGTTGCTCTGGTTGTGGTCGGTGTCGTCGTCATGATGGTTGGCAGAGTCGTTGAAATCGTCTTGGTCACCGCTTTGGTCGTAGTTGTGGCGACGGTTCGAGCCGTGCGCTCGAAAATCCCCGCGAATTTTGCGACGGTCGTTGGCATCGTGGTGACAACGTGGGCAGCGTGTCCTGTAAAAGTAGTTTTGGGGGGGTCGATGTTCAAAAAATTGGGGCACTCCATGTCCCTTGGGCCCTGAGGTTTCAACTGGGCATATATATTTTTTATGGTTTAATGGAAAATCAGGGATTTATTGCAAGAATCCCATGAAATAATCGCGTACCTACATAACACACCAATCAAAAAATTGATCGCCCTGCTCCCACTTGGTAACAAGTGCCTAACAAAAGTGAATTTGTACAAATATAGGTATATAACTACCTGATGTCTTCGCTAGGGCGTGTTTCACTGCTTGGTGGTTTTGCATGAACGAGAGTGGAGGGATCTGCGCGGCCGTCAAATTCTTCTTGTCCAAGAAAGTCGATATTTCCTTAAGGCTCTCAAGCACCAACGTTCGGATCCACACGCAAAGGTTCGTCGCCACGATGTGCATCAGCCCGAAGCGAGCAATCACTTTAAATCGATGAATATTCAACTGAAAAGGAATCAAAAGATTGAGTTCCGATGGACGACCTCTCTGGCAAATTAAGAAGCAACTTTGAGTTTTTTAAGTTCAGTATAATAATACTATAGTAGCAACACATTACGTTCCGAGGCAAACAAACAATTTATTTTGGATACAAAAATTACTTGATTTCTCCCTTACTCGGAAAAACATCTGATCATGGATATGTCTGTTAGCTTTAGGAGCCACTCAGCGTATCCTGGGCCTATTCCGCTTAGTAAGTACTAAGGAAGCTACATGCCAAATTACAGCTTCATTGAGTGAATAGCACAGAAATTAGCTTCAGGATCCACTCAGCTGATCCGGGGCCTTGGCAGCGTCCGCTAAACTTCCTAAGGAGGCTACATGCCAAATTACAGCTTCATAGTGTGAATAGCATAGAAATTAGGTTTAGGAGCCACTCAGCTGATCCCGGCTCTATGCTGCTTAAGCGGAATTGTATCACGCAAATTTTGGAATGACCCCCAGCCTAGAGACATATCCATGTCAAAAGGTTTCTGCCTTGAGATATTGAGGAGAGAATAATTTATGTGATAGGGAAAAAAAGATACTAGTCCGTGCCAAGTACAAGCCCATTCCAAATCATCCTTAACCATCCCAGTCGTTCTTAACAATATTGAACATCCCAGCCTTGAGGGATGCTACAGCCCTCCAGGGGGGACTATACCTTCCTAGCTAACCTCAGCATTCCTTAACCTTCTCAAGTCCTCCTTAGCTATCCAGAAATATCTATGGATAATTGTTTCGTATCCGTACGCCTCTATGCCATCTCTAGATGATTCCAAGTTTTCCTTGAGCGTCTCAAGGCCTCTCCAGGCGCCAAAACAGACAGCCAAAAGGCATCCTCGAGCAGTGCTCAACCAACCGCAGTCATCCTTCACCATTCCAAGCCTTTCTTGAGCATTTCCAGACTATCATTTCCTATGATCAACAGTCCTCCAAAAAGCCCGTCCAGTCCTCAAAGAACTCCGCCCAGAATTCTATACCATACATTAGGATCATATAGATAGCCTTGATGTAATGCCAGCTAGAAAAACATGTGTGCATAGCATTTTTATCTTTGTACATAAATATTCTAATGTTTAAATAGGTTTAAATGAATTCGATTGAGTTGAAAGCAATCACAACTGTTTATATTTTCTCATATAGCTTTTGTCTCCAGTGCACCCAACATAATATATAACAAATATATTGGTAAGTTCGGGAAATATGTCAGTACAAGGCCAACCAATCAGCTATTTTAGAAAAACCGCGGCCGTACAATGACTTCTTCACAAGGCTACTACCCTGGCTGCCTCCGACACTATTTGAACAGCTACCATAATATGGTAGCTGTTCAAATAGTGCATATTATGCAATTAAAACAGCAAAAACGCTACTGATTTTCAAAATGAAACTAGGCAGCTCTTTGCAAGTGATCTAGGAATTAACTCGAAATTGCAGTCACTATTGTAAAACACTCAGGTATTGATAATTAACTTCTGATTACTGTTAGAATGGCATCAGAATGTTAGTAGTGACCTGTAGGCCAAGTCGTTAATTACTGGGAATCTGGCTGTGAGAAAATTTGTACTTATAAGAACTGTTTTTGTGAATTAGTAAAAAAAAAAAATAATAAAATAAAATCTAAACCGCCGCTGCCTGAACCCTTCGGTGCCCAATTCACAATAGTGCTCATTGCACAGTTATTTAAAATAGAAACCCCATGGTACAAGACTTCTGTTCCTATCTGCCTGTATTACACAGAGGAAGAAGACTATGGGAGAAAAACTAAGGAGTCAATAACATCTACAGATTCAATTATATGGCTGTTCAATCTAAAATTTGTTATGGAACAAAGTAATACTCACCCTGGAGTTCATGAATATGAAGTACATCTGCATGAAAGTGAAGATCATCTGCAAGATCGGGTTTACGCCTCTTAAAATTTGGTAGCAAGACGAGTTGAATGGTATTTCAAAGAAAGCCCCAAACTCTAGACCATTGTAGATCATCGTTGCCAGCCCGAATGCTAGAAATTCGAACATACAGGTTATCTGCGAGACAATAATAATTATCGTATTAATAATACTAATTATTAGTAAATTGGCACTAGGTTGGTATGTTCTACTCATTTTTTTCAATTTTAAGCATCTATTTCATTATATAAACAAACAATACAGACAATTTAAATTGACAAAAATGCAGCAGTATCCTATAAGATAGGACTAAGACGTTTTAAAATTGTATTATTAATTTGATGCTCATGAAGTTCACCCCACGACCAACTGGGATTAGTTGTCTAAGAACTTATATAGCATTTACAGATTAATTCGACCTTCTTCAGATTTATTTCAACCTTTTACACCCCATCTGACGAAGAGTTGAATAGAATTTGTAAAAAGTTGAATTGAATTTGTAGAAGGTTGAAATAAATCTGTAAAAGGTCGAATTAAATCTGTAAATTCTAAATTTACGAGGACTTGTGATGTTCAAAGTGATACAAAATGAGCATTTACCGATGGCTCCAACTCTCAAGAAGAAACTGCCGTGGCTGCTGGTGTTCTGTGACGTCTTCCTCTTCCGACCCTGAGGAGCCGCCGTGGGCACGACAGCAGCAGACTCGATGTCCAGTCCGTCAGTCAGACGTTCCTGAGATTGATCACCCCCGGATTTGCTCTTCTTCAGCGTTCCCATGCCCTATTGGGGAATATCCAGAAAAAAAAATTAATAACATTATTGGGGTTAATAATATAATTTGGGTACCAGGTCTAAGAATGTTCGGAAAGCAAATATATACAGGACTCGTAGCGTTTGAGTGACTTCAAAAACCAGAGGATGGGCAATTCCTTAAGGCGAATCTGAAAATGTGTGTGAAAGAAGAAACGAACGAGCCAACGAAAGGAAACAAGAAGGACTCATGTAGAAAGAGCCCTAAATACCTACAATACCCCTAATACTTACATACCCTAATACCTACATACCCTAATACCTACATTATCAACAAGTGTATCTTAATACATGGATGCGTGATGAGATCACAAGTTATTATTCATACAGTTTTCAATTCAAAACAAGGTCTTAGAGGGGTTCATCTTGAAACCTCTTGTTAACACGTAATCTGAAAAATAGTTACTCACTTTCCTCTTTTAGTACACAAATCATTTTTGGTTCAGCTATAATTACAGAAGTTTACCTAATAACTATTTGCCATAAAACTTCAGGCCAATGCTCCATCGCTTTGCTAATTTTACGCAGAATCCAATTTTCTACGACGTTTATTTCAGAGTGTTTTTCGATTTTACCGTTAATTTCCGTAAACAAAGCGGATAAAATTCCAGATTTTCACATGAAATGTCAGCTATGTCAACATTTGCAGGAGAAACGTCTCCGAAATCTCGATCACGACGACTCACGCAAAATCTGAAGCCAAATTTCGTTAAACATTTGGAGGAAAAAAACGACTTACGGCTATTTTTCGCGACTTGAGTCGTTTCCCCTTAACAACGTTCACAAGTTTTGTTGTCGTTTATTTATTAAACATTAGGTTGAGTGGTTTTAGAACAAAAGTTGTTCTCCTAGATGAGTCCTTTCTCCTCAAAAATGACTAGTTTTTGCATTTTGACGATCCAAATTACCCCCACTTCCGAGCCAAAATTTGAAATTCTGATTCCACCATCAGAAAGAGCAGGTCGAAAATAGGGGGGGGGATATGTGAAAATCCTAAATTCGACCGAAATTGGCGTTGAGAGGTTTCTCCTTTTCACGGGCCGTCATTGTTAGCGACTCTGAATTCCAAATAGTTGTAAATATCGATATCCTCATAAATGTTGTCATATGTTAAATGTCATTCGAATATAATATATTTCTGAATGTTGTAAAATCGAGTTGTGCCTTGACAACCCTCTCCAATAATGGGCATAGACGAAAAATCCCTTACATGGCTTTGTGAACATGACAACCCCCATACGTGGTAGGTATTTCCTAAGCTAGACATTTCCTAAGTTAGCACAAAGATGGTGGGATTAGAGGCTAATTTGAAATGATTGCTACGAAATTCAATGAACAAATGTTTCTTTTGAAATTAATTCATTACTGAAGTACCTAATTCATTTATTACCAAATCATGACCGTGAAATAATAGTGGTTTAGGTACTTACAAAGTAAATACAATGAAAATTCCAATGAAACTGAAAAGTCTGAGTAGGTAAACTGAAGTCAAACTTGAGGACAGTGTGCCCTTGTGGTAAGTAGTTACATTTCATTCTTCATTATTTTCTCACCTCTCTATTTAGAGCTCTCAGTCTGATCTGTTGTAGTGCAGCTATAGAAACTGGTGGGTAGGTACGTGTTAATTTGTTAAGTAATTCGAACGCCAAAATGATCTTAATTCTGGTACGCGGCATGTGATCCCTTGACGAGAGATCTGATACGAGGTGTTGGAAACAGTAAACAAACAAAACTGATACGGGTTATTAGGAAACCGGATATTTCTCCCATAAGCAGACTGGCTATTTTCTAGAGACTTGACGACAGCACCATTCGATCGGGCGTTAATTTAAAGACGGAATTGCCCAAATTGATGATACGTGGTATTAGAATGAGGGTATCGATATTTATAAAGGATTTGCTGACTTACATTAGTTGACTGTTTCTCTTCGTCCCAGTCTCTGCTGACGGTCCACTTGTTAGGTTCAGACTGATTTTGGTTTATCTAATACCTAAATAGAATCTATTTGTTAGATAAACCAAAATCAGTCTGAACTTAACAATAATTACTTAACTTCGATAATGAACAATTGGAATTTTTGTTTGTTTTCAGTACGAGTAACCGTACGGGGAGGTTATAAAAGGTGTTGTTTTGTATGTCCTGGCAGCCACCTAGGTGGACAGCCGATGACGTCCGCGACGCCCAAAAACGGCAGTCGGACGGAAATTCAACCTTAAATGGTTGCTTACTTTACTTTACTTTTTACTTTATTGCATAAATAATCTTATTTACATAAATATGAGGGGGTTGGCTAGGGTTGTAAAGGTCTAGTTGTTCGAAAATAATGGTATTAATCGGGTACCTAGGTGATAGATATAATTTTGGTTTATTATCTTCGATAATGAACCATTGGAATCGCCCAAAGAAAAAAATTTTTTAACCCCCCCTCAAAATTTTTTGGTTTACGTTTCAAGATACGTAGATTCAGAAAATCGAATAAAAAAAAATCCGTCCGTCCGCCGTACGCCGTCCGCCGTCCGCGCCACTTTGCCCAGTTTTTTATATTCCTGGTATTAGGTTGTTTTGGGATATGTATATTTTCATAAATTTGGCGTTTAAAGGTTGAAGGTTCTTTGGTTAGGGAAGTGACGTTATGGAAATCAGCTTCATGGTGATGATGAATACAACGCTGATCTAGCCTAAGGGCCGTCTTTTCTATTTCATTTTGGAATTTATAGTTATGTACCTATGTGATTAGAATCTATTCTTCCATATAAATTTTGCATGCTTTCTCCTGTGTATACTTGTTCACAATTTTGAGTTTTGCACGGTATTTTATAAACATTGAATCTATTGTTCGAGAGTGGTTGTGGGTCTTTGAGCGGGGGGAAGTGATTTTGGTTTATTATCTTCGATAATGAACCATTGGAATCGGCCGAAGAAAAAACTTTTTACCCTCCCTCAAAATTTCTTGATTTACGTTTCAAGATACGTAGATTCAGAAAAGTGAATTTAAAAAAAAATCCGTACTCCGAACGCCGCACAGTGGTGGAAAGTGTTAAAGAAAGAACCCCAAAATGAAAGTTCGAAATTTAATATTCTAAAATTAGTTTTCGACCCTCAAATTCCTGTAGATAAGTGACCCAACTTGTTTAACCGAACCACCGAGTGTAAAAAAAAAAAAAAAAAAAAAAAAAAAAATGGAAGCTGAAAACCTTGAAATTGCCTTATTTCATGTCGATGTTGTTGGAGGTGTGTTTGTATTTCCTGTGCAAAAGAAAGCTTATGCACTTTCTTTGTACATGTAAATATGTAGAACGTTTCGGAGGCTCCTAAATGGTTTAAAAATAGTTTCCTGGAAATACTTCCTGGAATGAAGGACAATCGTAGTTGAATTGTTACAGAAAACAATTCTTTTGATAATTTTTGTTGGAGCCGGAAAAAAAATCGTTATCGAAGGTTGTTTTGAAACTTGTTTCATCGTGAAGTACCTACACGTACTGGAGATGACAGTCTGTGAGTTTCATCGCCGTACTACACCGTATGTGTTCAAGGTGTACCTACTCGGAAAGAAGTGAAAAGGGTGACCAAAGAAAACGTTTTGTTGTAAATTTTGTGATAAAATTATTTTATTTTTTAGTAAAGAAATAATCATATTTTGCTCTGATATAATTTATTTTCTTGTTTGGAGTAATCTTTTTTAAAAATTCAAATTTGATGAATCAATTCACAGCAATTTCGGTTTATTATCTTCGATAATGAACCATTGGAATCGCCCAAAGAAAAAAATTTTTTAACCCCCCCTCAAAATTTGTTGGTTTACGTTTCAAGACACGTAGATTCAGATAATCGAATAAAAAAAAACTCTGCAAATTCTTGACACAACGGTTTATTATCTTCCTTGTGCAGATCACCCTTCTGTCTATACCAGACTGTGTTGCAAATCGGCACCATACCATATTCTCACCGTACTCATACCATACCACACGAATTTCTTTTCTATCTTACCATACTGTACTAAGTAAATCATACATACAATAATATACCTTACCATACTCATATCATGTCATACAAACCGAGTGAATATTGAAATGTCATCCATTTCTGACCTATATTTAAAATTTCAAGTATCTAGCTCATCATCAAAATTTAATTTGTTTAAACAAATAGGTATTATTTAAACAATTTTACAGACAAGAAACCGAGTGAATATTGCATTGTGATCCATTTCTGACCTATATTTAAATTTTCAAGTATCTAGCTCATCATCAAAATTTAATTTGTTTAAACAAATAGGTATTATTTAAACAATTTTACAGATGAGAAACCGGGTGAATATTGCATTGTGATCCATTTCTGACCTATATTTAAAATTTCAAGTATCTAGCTCATCATCAAAATTTAATTTGTTTAAACAAATAGGTATTATTTAAACAATTTTACAGACAAGAAACCGAGTAAATATTGCAATGTACGGCGGACGGACGGATTTTGGTTTATTATCTTCGATAATGAACCATTGGAATCGCCCAAAGAAAAAAATTTTTTAACCCCCCCTCAAAATTTGTTGGTTTACGTTTCAAGACACGTAGATTCAGAAAATCGAATAAAAAAAAATCCGTCCGTCCGCCGTACGCCGTACACCGTACGCCGTACGCCGTCCCCCGTACGCCGTCCGCCGTCCGTGCCACTTTGCCCAGTTAGCGTTGAGCTAAAATTACAAAATTTGGTTTCTGGGTTTGGACCAGCCCCACAATGATCCTCGAAACTTTTCATAACCCTAGGTCAAGGGGAAGGGGTTCAAAACGAAATTTAAAATTTCGACAATGTCATATCTCCAAATATTTAACTGAACCGTGTAATTTTCAGTTCACTTTTGAATGACCCGAAAAATAACGAATCTTTTAAGACCAGTTGGATTTTTGTGCGACCAGCCGTTCGTTCACAGTGACCGCGCAAAAGTTTAGGAAAAACAATAAACTTTCGCGTCGAAAACGGCCGTTATGTGACCCAGACGCCCAGAATAAAACTACCTTTTTTCATCTTCCCGGTAAACTACAGTCTAGAAATTTTAACCGTGAGTCGGGGATAGACCACATTGCAATATTCACTCGGTTTCTCATCTGTAAAATTGTTTAAATAATACCTTTTTGTAATAATACAAATTAAATTTTGATGATGAGCTATTGACTTGAAATTTTACAAATAGGTCAGAACTGGATAACAATGCAATATCCACTCGGTTTCTTGTCTGTAAAATTGTTTAAATAATACCTATTTGTTTAAACAAATTAAATTTTGATGATGAGCTAGATACTTGAAATTTTAAATATAGGTCAGAAATGGATGACATTTCAATATTCACTCGGTTTGTATGACATGGTATGAGTATGGTATGGTATACCTATTATTGTATGTATGATTCGGTATAATACAGTATGGTATGATAGGAAAGAAATTCGTATGGTATGGTATGAGTATGGTATGGTGCCGATTTGCAATACAGTCTGGTATAGACAGAAGGGTGATCTGCACAAGGAAGATAATAAACCGTTGTGTCAAGAATTTGCAGAGTTTTTTTTATTCGATTATCTGAATCTACGTGTCTTGAAACGTAAACCAACAAATTTTGAGGGGGGGTTAAAAAATTTTTTTCTTTGGGCGATTCCAATGGTTCATTATCGAAGATAATAAACCAAAATCCGTCCGTCCGCCGAACGCCGTACGCCGTACACCGTACGCCGTACGCCGTCCCCCGTACGCCGTCCGCCGTCCGCGCCACTTTGCCCAGTTAGCGTTGAGCTAAAATTACGAAATTTGGTTTCTGGGTTTGGACCAGCCCCACAATGATCCTCGAAACTTTTCATAACCCTAGGTCAAGGGGAAGGGGTTCAAAACGAAATTTAAAATTTCGACAATGTCATATCTCCAAATATTTAACTGAACCGTGTAATTTTCAGTTCACTTTTGAATGACCCGAAAAATAACGAATCTTTTAAGACCAGTTGGATTTTTGTGCGACCAGCCGTTCGTTCACAGTGACCGCGCAAAAGTTTAGGAAAAACAATAAACTTTCGCGTCGAAAACGGCCGTTATGTGACCCAGACGCCCAGAATAAAACTACCTTTTTTCATCTTCCCGGTAAACTACAGTCTAGAAATTTTAACCGTGAGTCGGGGATAGACCACATTGCAATATTCACTCGGTTTCTCATCTGTAAAATTGTTTAAATAATACCTTTTTGTAATAATACAAATTAAATTTTGATGATGAGCTATTGACTTGAAATTTTACAAATAGGTCAGAACTGGATAACAATGCAATATCCACTCGGTTTCTTGTCTGTAAAATTGTTTAAATAATACCTATTTGTTTAAACAAATTAAATTTTGATGATGAGCTAGATACTTGAAATTTTAAATATAGGTCAGAAATGGATGACATTTCAATATTCACTCGGTTTGTATGACATGGTATGAGTATGGTATGGTATACCTATTATTGTATGTATGATTCGGTATAATACAGTATGGTATGATAGGAAAGAAATTCGTATGGTATGGTATGAGTATGGTATGGTGCCGATTTGCAATACAGTCTGGTATAGACAGAAGGGTGATCTGCACAAGGAAGATAATAAACCGTTGTGTCAAGAATTTGCAGAGTTTTTTTTATTCGATTATCTGAATCTACGTGTCTTGAAACGTAAACCAACAAATTTTGAGGGGGGGTTAAAAAATTTTTTTCTTTGGGCGATTCCAATGGTTCATTATCGAAGATAATAAACCAAAATCCGTCCGTCCGCCGAACGCCGTACGCCGTACACCGTACGCCGTACGCCGTCCCCCGTACGCCGTCCGCCGTCCGCGCCACTTTGCCCAGTTAGCGTTGAGCTAAAATTACGAAATTTGGTTTCTGGGTTTGGACCAGCCCCACAATGATCCTCGAAACTTTTCATAACCCTAGGTCAAGGGGAAGGGGTTCAAAACGAAATTTAAAATTTCGACAATGTCATATCTCAAAATATTTAACTGAATCGTCTAATTTTTAGTTCACTTTTGAATGACCTGAAAAATTACGAATCTTTTAAGACCAATTGGATTTTTGTGCGACCAGTCGTTCGTTCACAGTGAGCGCGCAAAGGTTTAGGAAAAACACTAAACTTTCGCGTCGAAAACGGCCGCTACGTGGGTCAACTTCCAGACGCCCAGAATAAAACTACCTTTTTTCATCTTCCCGGTAAACTACAGTCTAGAAATTTTAACCGTGAGTCGGGGATAGACCACATTGCAATATTTACTCGGTTTCTTGTCTGTAAAATTGTTTAAATAATACCTATTTGTTTAAACAAATTAAATTTTGATGATGAGCTAGATACTTGAAATTTTAAATATAGGTCAGAAATGGATCACAATGCAATATTCACCCGGTTTCTCATCTGTAAAATTGTTTAAATAATACCTATTTGTTTAAACAAATTAAATTTTGATGATGAGCTAGATACTTGAAAATTTAAATATAGGTCAGAAATGGATGACATTTCAATATTCACTCGGTTTGTATGACATGATATGAGTATGGTAAGGTATATTATTGTATGTATGATTTAGTACAGTATGGTAAGATAGAAAAGAAATTCGTGTGGTATGGTATGAGTACGGTGAGAATATGGTATGGTGCCGATTTGCAACACAGTCTGGTATAGACAGAAGGGTGATCTGCACAAGGAAGATAATAAACCGTTGTGTCAAGAATTTGCAGAGTTTTTAATTTCAATTCAACAGCAATGTATGAAACCAAAATAAAAATCCAGTCATGCAGCATGGCTATCTTATAAGAGCGAATTTTCGTATCACCATGTTTCTTCATCTTCAAAGTGCTCCAGATTGAGAACGGAATAAGATGTCGCAATTTTGACTTCACCATTGCGTTCAGCGTAAAAAAAAACCTTTAAAATGAGGTGTCACTTGTGAGACTGTTTCATTTTAGGGATTTATGGGTACCCCCCCCCCCTAAATTTCCCTAAACCCCATCAGCTCATAGATTTTTCAATGATGAACACGACGGTGAAGTCAGAATTGCGATATCTCATTACGTTGTCAGATTGGAACAGGTACAATAGCTACATTTTCTTCGAAAATTCGTTAATACATATTTAGAAGAATGTATTTTGATGAGGTTGTACATTTTTAACTCTCCCCAACTAGTTCCAGTGGTTTTTTGACAAAGTGATGGCAAATAGCTCTATTTACAGGTTTTTGAACAAATATGCCCATTTTCCACCACTGAGCGCCATTCGCCCGGAAGGGGTTCACAACGAATTTTGAAATTTTCAAAAACTCATATCTCAAAAAATTCAGATGGAACGGTATAGTTTTTAGTTCACATTTATATAGAGTTTACAAAATTGCTGAGGGTTGAGAAAAATGCCGAAGATCAGAGTTGGAAACGAGCTACAAATGGACTGGAACCGTTCACCTCTCTTCAAGCCCACGCTCCTACGTATGGTATCATGCAGATGCATCAAGACCTGCGCAAACGCATGTGTCTGCCAAAAAAGCAGACTTCGAATACAATTTGCATTTTCTTCAATGTTGCGTCACAAAATTTAGTTAGCGAACCTCAGATTCAGCACCCCCAAATAAAAACCAGTTAAAATGGAAAAAATCACAATTACCCGAAAAATATCCCTTTAAAATGTATTCGAGGCCTGCTTTCTTGGCAGCTGTATGCTTTTGCGCAGGTCTTGGCGCATCTGCATGATACCGTACGTAGAAGTTCGGGAGGAGCGTGGGCTTGTAGAGAGGTGATCGTTTCCAGGCCATTTGTAGCTCGTATCCAACCCCAATCTTCGGGAGTTTTTCTTGATGAGGTCTTAAAAGCTGCCTTCTTATAATTGATGTAAAAAACCGTATCATATAAACTGGATAATATACAAATTTTTGACAACAGTGGTGTATCACACTGCCCTGTTCAGGTAAAACGCCTCAACTCAAAATTCAATACCTTTGCAGAAATTGGTACATTGCAGAAATTCGCCTCAAAGTTTTTCACTGAAACCTTTGATGTAAATTGACTGCAACTCATTATAAAAACACCATTTTTTGGTGAGATATCGATATGACTTCAACGGCGGAAAAAAACTCGGCGTAGGTACTCTAGCGGCAAAACGGTTAGTATAAAAAAAAAAGAAAAAAAAAAAAAAAGTTCTTTGGGTGTCTAATAAAAAGTCTTTGGGTGTCGATGCTCCAATTCTGTTGAAATTGGTTTTGGACTCGTGAGACGTCAGCAAAATTTGTCTTCAAAAGAATAAGGATGAGTGGGATTTGATCAAATGACGACGTGATGAAGACAAACGAAATTCCTCAAATCAGCAAGCCCTTTATGATGAAAATTTTAAAGGAAATTGTGAGCATCCGATAGTTTTGTTAGAGAAAATGGAATTGTTACTGCCCCTCGATTGAAAAACGACGTGTGATTCTCAGTGGGGGGTAAATGATTTTTACGCCGTTTGGGAAGGAAGCTGGTAGAATTCTCCAAGCGCACGCGCACGGTCCTAACTGCGCGTGACGACTCCCCCGCCCCCTCGTCATCCTGTTATTTATCGATTGTTCCTGAAGGTTTGAGGGGGAAGAGGTTTTGTTTGTAAACAAAGGATGCACCCAGATGACCGATGAATCTCGAACAGATTGACTATAACATCTTGTTAACGAGTACGATAGAGATAGCCCACAAATGGTCGAATAGAAATTATAGTCGTTTAGTGACTGATGTGGTGGTGTCAGCCTCAGTTTTTTTAATTTTTTTTATAGTAATTCTATGCCACGTGTCACCCAGTCTATTTTGACCTACGTGTCATCAAGTAATGTTAGGTACTCGTAGTGTGACAGAGTTTTTGTTAAAGTTATTCACGCAGATGGATCAACAACCTAGTAAATCAAAAACCGTTCCAGCTAGAAAGAAAAAAAAAAAAAAAAAAAAAAAACACTCAGAATTGATATCCAGATTTCGGCGAACGCATTCTGGCAAATACTCTTTGATTATCTACCTATGTGTCTCTGAGTACCCAGGTGATGAATGTCTTCTAATTTTCTAGTTTTACTTTTCCTATTCTGGAAGACTGAGTAGAGAAAACTTTATTGTAAAACAGGACTCCTACGTTAATTTATGTCGTAATTTCTAGATGTAGGTATGTTGTAGACATTTTTTGTAGATCTATTTTATAGATTTTTTATGTCATTTTGTACACCTACTCAATGTAGAAATAAGATGTTACCTACAGTCAAAGAAATAAGGCTGCATCTTTTTTATTCAAATAAATAAAAATGTTGTTTCATTTATTGAAGAAAAAAGAAATTTCAAAAATTGTTATTCTAGTAATAATTATTATGTTTAAATTGGTTATTAAAAACGTTGAAAGAAACACTGTTGAAATTTTTTCTACTATGCAGGTGGATCAACAACCTAGTAGAGATTTTACAGTTATAGGTACATTCAAAAAAGTTACATTTTGGATATGCAGAACAGCATAATTTGCATCAATTAGGGTGGTAGTCCAAAAAAGCCCACGTGCCACCAAACACTAGAAAATTTCATGTGTCATGCAATGGGTTAATTCTCAGATCAGCGCTTTACAGAGTAGACAGAGTCGATGAACAATGCAGATTTACAGCTCATTTTGGTAATTTCAGACAAAGAAATATGTGTATTATATTCAAAAGTGGTCTATAACGCAAAGAATCCCTGATCATTTTGCAAGATCAGGTCGACATCGGTTCAATAGTTTGGACGTCATCAGGTGACTGGGAGATAAACAAACATCTGTACAAAGATTGTCCCTCTTTCTAGCCAGCAGAGGATCATGTTCAAAACACCACAAAAAAAAAAAAAACTACCACAAAGCAACAAGAAAAGGTAGATGCACAACGCCACTCCAAATCGTGAAAATATATCGCATGGAGATTGGAAAAAAGCTCTTGAGAAATTACCGCAACGTCAGATTATTCCTCAAGTTCGTGGGTTAGTCCGAATTGGATGAAAAAAAAAAATTCAGAATGTTGGACGACAAAAAGTGAGGTTAGGTTGGACCACAGAAGAGTGGATTGAAGGAATTCGTTCGAGAGTAGGTATACAATATCGAACATGCCCTGTTATCTATTGTGACGCCTTTCAAGAGAAATTCCGGGAAAGTTATTGTGACTTCAGTGATGATTATGATCAATTACACAAAAAAAAGTTTGAACCAGCATTATGCAACTCATAAGGTCGGATCGGGAGAAATAATTGAAAAAATTTACGTAGGTTTTTGATGCCGGTGATTTCAAATATGACTTTTGTTTATGTCTGCAAGGTCATGGTCAAGGTCATCTCAAGGTAAAATTTTCCGATTTGACCTTTTATGACGTTATGGAGGTCAACCGACCTCAGGTTCAGAATCAGCGACCCCAAAAGTGTATTTTTCAACAAAATTTTACTCCACGTGATGAAGATTAATATAAATTATCTGCAATATAAAGATAAAATAATAGTAATATAATCAAGTGAATAAATTCACTTGATTAAAAAAAAAAACAAAAAAAAAACGCATTATCATAAAATTATAAGTAATCATACAAATTTCGCAATACCTATATCATTCGATATTGCCGATATCGATCTGTATCGATATCGACGTTGAATATCGTTATCGGTATCAAATATCGGAGGATCCTCGATATCGGAACAACCCTACTAACGGACTTTCATAGACACGTTAATAACAGTTACTGTAATAACGCCTCCCACTACTGAGATCGAATTCACTCCATTCTTTGATCCTACAATAAACAACGAGCCTTTATTTCACGATTGATTTATCCGGTCCCCTTGAATATCTACCACAGTGAATAATTTTATTTAAAAAAATAGAGAGAGAGAGAAGGAGAGTGTCAAAACGAAAAGCTGGTCAGGATAACGAATAGTGGCCTGATATCAATAGTTTACACCTACACCAAGGAAATTGTCAAGTAAATTGAAGTTAACAACATTTTGTCACAGTAGGAAAACAGAAGAAAGGTGAGAAGTATAGGTCGGGTATTTTCTGTTTTTCTTGAAACTCACCGTGACGTTATCAGCATCGGAGAGTGACTTCTGACGCACTACATCACGCATTTTGCGCGGGTATACTTCGTTCTGACCATGAAAAGCAAATTTGTAGTCAAATCAAAAATAAAATACGAACTTAAAAAATGTAAGCTAAAAATTAAATGATAGATTGTAACTAAAGAAAAAATAAACTCAAAATAAATTTCCTGTGTTTTAGTGGTTTAAAAGCCCTTACGCCGAAAGGTAATTGTTCATTGCAAAAGTGGTATTCAAGGTGTCTGTATTACTGCAACTCGTACCGTACGCAGCCCACAGTATGTTGAATCGCTTGTGTCCATTGTAAATGATGGGCAATTCCAGTGGGTCTGAATTATCCTTTCCGGGTAGGATAATTTTCTATTTAGATGACCTCCCAACGTTACTGAACCGTTAACTGGACAATATGAGGAGAATTGGTGTTTATAAATATATCAATTGAGACATGTTCGGAGGGAAGCAAGTGTTGAGGGATGATAGAGCGGGTTTTAAACTAATTTGAACCCTTTTCAAAATCGAAAAACTGAATTATTCGAAGAAACTGTACTGTACTACCACCACCCACCCCCTCACTACATCACTTATCGCTTAGTTACAAAATTGGAAGTTTCACAGGATACCCTCGCACAACGGCCATGGATATGATAGAACTTCCATTGGTACCAGTAGAGATAAGAAAATTGCATAAGACATTGGGAGGCTTATTATAGGTGAAGAACCTCGACCTATTTAGATCTACTGTGCCCTCGCTGTAACTAGAGCACCTCTGTGACCTCCAGTAGTTTTACCAACTTCCAGAGGCTTTTGAGATTCATCATGTAGCTTTTTGGGTCAGGTTTTTCATTTAACAGGCACAGAAGCCAGGACCTAGCCAGTCCCTCACAGTGGTATAGGACGTGCTCTGCTGTCTCTTCCTCTTCGAGGCAGAACCGGCACTCAATGTCCTCGACCACGTGGTCGAGGGTACCCCGATCCTGCAGAGATGCTTCCAGACACGGCAGTAACCAGTCAGTAGGCCTACCGTTATCCCCAGCCTGGTCCGGCTGAGGTTGAGTAGTAATGCCGTAGCTGCATGCGAGGGTTCTCTAATGCATTTTTTTTCGCATTCCTCTGGCCTGTGGATCTTCTCCATGAGAGTTGAGTTTCTGACAGCAGCTACTCTTTTAAGGTGCATTTCCTGAGGTTTTTGGATACCCCACAGTAGGGTTCAGGTCCAATGATGACGCTCTGACCCTATTTTGGCCAGTGTATCCGCCTCGTATTTCCCCATTAGTCCTGAATGCCCTGACACTCACCCCAGTGTCCCGTCACTTATTCCTGTCTCATGTTATCCAGGGCACTCTTGCTGTCCATCATTCCGTGATGCTATTACCAGAGAGGTAAGTGCCTTCAATGCGGCTTGGCTATCAGAACAGATTGCCACTTTCTTACCTATTACGTTTAGCTTTCTGATCACCATAGCACAGTGTTCGATGGCAATCGTATTGGCCTGAAACACCGTGGAGTGTCTGCCCAGAATAATCGCCATCTTAATGTTTTACCGCATGAGTACCGCAAGGCATTTCTGAGCCGTCTGTGTACCAGATTGAATGAGCAGGCACTGGAATCCGTTATTTCCACCATTTTACCATTCACCGTTTATCTTGGTGCAGATCACTTGGCCTGTCAAAAGGGATCTACTTCCCACAGAACATATACAGCGTCGATCCTAGAAGATTCTTCATGAAAGAGGTGAAAAACGAAAAATAGTAGTACATACGACAAGGACCATTAGCACCAATCCACATATAGAGGCAGAAGGTAGGGATGGCCGAACCCCAGCTGTGCAATGTTTCCATAGATTTATTGGAGCTGGCAGAGGCCTCAGTTATAACAATCCAACTTTTGTCACCATACCAACCTCAAAATAACATTATTTATGTAGAAAAAGGTGGTAGTTGAAACGTTCAATAGTCTCGAAACAATCGGTGGACAATCAATCGGCCATCCCTAGCTGAAGGGTGTGTAGGGACACTGTGGGCGTTGAACTTTCAGCATGACAAAGGAGAAATATTTGACGAAAAAATAACCCGACAGCCCCAAAGCGTTCTGCCGGCCAAAGCAAGCCGGTCAAATTCGACAATAAACTCGTAAAACATGATGTATCTCTCACAGTTTAGTGTGTTGGACCCATTAGGGTAGTGTATACCCAACTTTGCGATTCTCTATAAGTTGTGAAAAAACTGTAGCATACGGAAAAGCGGGAAATTTTGCTCTATATTCCCTAAACTATGCATTTTTCGTTGGAAGCTACTAAATATACCTGTTTGAAAAACATTAAATGTGTGTTAATTTGGGCCCAACTGGAGCTCGCTAGGTTATTAGTTATCGAACTACCGCAATTTGAAAATGCCAATTTTTCCAAAAAGTGAAAGTTTTCGTTTTGGCCCTTCTTTAGACCGACATTGCGGCTGAACCAGTAAATCTTGGAGGATAGAAGTTATAGGCAATTTATTTAGCTTCAAATTAAATTCAAAAGAAGGCATGCGATCATTTAACAAACGTTGAATATTTTAATGAACATGAGTCATCCAGGGGCTGGGGAGCGTAATCATAGACCAAGAAAAACTAACGGCGACCAACACCACGTTTACCGGATCGAACGTTTTCGGGTTCAAACCAAACTACATCACTACGTCATTTTGTTCATAGTTTGTACTATGAACAAAAACTATACAATGTTAATAGAACTCTAAATGTGCAGGGGTCGTGGATACACACCTACATCCTGTTTTCCCATATTTACCCATAACAAGCGAAACTGGTGCATACATTTTCTGGAATTGCCCATTTAACAGGGACTCTACGGTTACTTGACACGGATACAGTATAATAATATTATGTTAATATAACATGGATACACTATGTTACCTTCTATACAAAGGTGTTGAGTTCGTCAAGACGCAAAAAGTTGTATGTAATTAACTACGCATCATATGAGTGAGAACGGCGGAATACGTACAACACTACTACACACCAACTCAACGTAGAGAGCTTTCAAGGGAGGAAAATTGTTCGTTCTGTTTGACTCTGCATCTACTTGTGGTTAAAGTCTACCACCAATACAAAGTTCTAAAAGTTGCACGAGCCATTATAACCCAGTTCAATTCGTCTTTTACAAAGGGAATTTGAGTCAAAACAGTAGGATTCTACTACTTGGAAATTACAGAATCTGTAGACTTCTAGCTCCAATTTACTGACATGAATAGGAGGCTGAACAGAGGCTGTTGGATGTTTGCTCTGGTTGACGTTAGGTTCGTTTTTGCAGACAGACTTGCAGAGACTCGCACCTTGAGGCGCGTTTAAACCAAAGTTGACAACTAAAAGTTGGCAAAAGATTGTTTGTAGAAAACTGAAAGTTGTCGACTGAAAGTAGCTACTCTCGTATTAGAGCAACAAGTGGAAGATTTTTTGTGGAAAACTAAAAGTTGTTCTTCTCAAAGTGGAAGACTTTTGGAGAGGTTTAGGGAGTAGTATCAAGGATATCGAACGAAGAAGACGTTCTTGGAGTCGTGTTGTCCTTGAGAAAAAGTATAGACTCAAACGCCCAACATTTGACTGATTGGTAAGCACCCGCACAGGTACGTAGCCAGGTGAGTTTAGACGGTCCGACCCCCCCCCCCCGGGTTTTCCTTTAACTCTGGGGGAGTATTCCAATCCTCTCACAGTAGGCCATAGTCTGTAATCCTTATCGAAATTCTGGCTACGTCACGGACATGACTAAAGGCGCCTAATGAGACAGAAGAGGGGCTGGGATCCTTGGCTGGGAAAGGCTTGAAATGATGAAAGATGACTGGGGTTGGTTGAGCACTGATCAAGGATGCCTTTGGGCTGTCTAGATGGACTAGAGGGCGGATGAAGAGGCCCCGTGAGATGCCTAAGGAAGGCTTGGAATCATCTAAAGATGGCATAGTGGCGTATGGATACGTAAGAAATAATCCACATGTATCTCTGGATAGTTAAGGGGGACTTGAGAAGGTTAAGGAAGGCTGGGGTTGCTACAAAGGTGTAGGGAGGGCTTGAGGCTGGGGTGTTCTGTATGGTCTGGAGAGACCTTGAAATGGTCATTGTACCACTGACTGGGAATTGTTAAGGATTGCTCAAGTGTGGCTTTGCACTGTTTAAAATGACTAGAGGCGCCTATTGAGGCTGAAGAGGCCTTGAGATGCTTTAAATGTAGAATCTTTTGGGTTCCACCCTCTCTGTTCAATTAGTTCAATTAATTCACTGGTTTTGGTCCTGGACGAAATAACTGAAAACACATGCAGCTGAAGTGCAAACGTGAACTGCAAGTGGACACACACAAGTAGAAGACAGTAAACGTTGCTGTATTTCAGAAAAAGCAAACGAATTGCCGCAACTTGTGGAAAACTTAGTGGCAGACTTTGGTGTAAACCAGACTTTAGTGATTTCAGAGATGAAATCAGCAGAATAGCATGTTTGCTGAGTAGGTTAACAGTGGGTTGCAATTTGGCTGCGGCTTGGCCACACTCTCCAGAAACCACTTGGTTGAGTCGTTACAGGTCTACCAAGCAGGATTTGATGAAACGTTCGACTCGTAGCAACCGTTTCCGCCTGCTGAAATGGCCACTTGGGTCACTGCTCATAACTACGCATGCGCCATAACTCGCTGTCGTCTGCTAACATTAACCTAAAATAGTACTTATTTTCCACATTCTCACTCATTAGGTGTGTCTAATATCTAGTTTAGCATCTAGTTTGGTACTGTAATGTACAAGTATTTAGGTTTGGAAGGTATAATTTGGTCATTTACCTGGAAAATATTTGATCTTGAATTCCTCTGGCCCTGCGGTGGTGGCGGCGGTGGAGGCGCGACATCCTCGGCCTTCGGTTCTGGTTTCCCCTTATCTTTGTCCTTCCCATCCTTCTTCGAGTCCTTTTTGTCCTTCTTCTCTTTCTTCTCCTTTTCACTCTTCTCGCTCTTCTCTCTTTCTAACTTCTCTTTCTCCTCTTTCTTCTGGTTCTTCTTGTTCTCTTTTTCTTTCTTCTGTTTCTTGGGCTTGGGAGGTTTCGGCTCCGCGCCTTGACAGCAAGAGCTTTCTTGGAGAAGGAAGCAGAACACGTACAAAAGGAATAATATACTTGCACCGTAGAGGTAAGTGAAAAATCCCTGAAAAACAAAACAGAAAAAACTTGTGAGTCTCTTAAAAGAAAATTTCATTCATTAATGGGTACTTCACATCCAACCTCAAGGTTTAAATTGAGTGAAGGCAGGATATGCAGAAAAGAATAGTTGGCCTGCATTAAGACAAAGACTCTACCACAGTACGAAACATTGAAAACATCAGCTAGATTGTTATTTTATAACATGTTTTTGATATAATGTATTGTGGTGGTTACAAACATGTGGGTGTACACAGTCTTAGAACCCTCCTCTCTACTCTATCCATTAATTATTAAACTACCTGTCCACATTATTTTTTAACAAATCAGCCATTCAATGCAATATCGTTGCTGAAATGTAGAATTAAATTAATTTAATTATGTGTTTGTGGTGACGAAGCAAAGTGCCAATTTATCGTCTCTAATTATATTAAGGTTTACCGGGGAAAGCTGAAAAACGTTCTGAAACCTTAAGCCGGACAAATGTTTGGACTTTCTTCAGTTTGTTGTTGATAACTCCTAAACACGCATCCTAGCGAAAACCTTACTATGAGACGAATTGAAGAACATTAAATTCTGCGTCAATTGATTTTCCCAACTTCTAAATTTAACCAATTTATAAGGTAGTAATCGGAGGGTGAAATACGACAATTGTTCCCTTATTGACTATAATGTAGGTACCATTTGTCTGAAAATACTACTACTGAGTACAAAAAATGATGGGCAGGAAGGAATTTGGCACATAAATGGATTAAAATTGATCAAATTGGAAAATTTAGGTGTTCTTTGAACTTACCGTTGAATTCTCTACAACTTTTATTTATTTATTTGAATTACGGGCAAGCCCAATTACAGTGTGTCAGCTTACAGGTGGCAGAAAGTCTTGAAATGCCATTATTAACCATTATTGGAACAATTTTGGTTTTTCAGCTGTCGATTACTACCCTGTGAATTGGTTAAATTTCGAAGTTGGGAAAATCAATCGACGCAGAATTTGATGTTCTTTAATCTATCTCGTAGTACCTAATGTTTACGCTAGGATGCGTTTTTTAGGAGTTATGAGCAAAAAACTGAG
Source organism: Stenodema calcarata (assembly GCA_963920205.1). Classification (NCBI taxonomy): domain Eukaryota; kingdom Metazoa; phylum Arthropoda; class Insecta; order Hemiptera; family Miridae; genus Stenodema; species Stenodema calcarata. The sequence goes on from OY986062.1 coordinate 19,671,451, forward strand.
GAAAGTAAGACAATTTCGACGTTTTTGGGGCACCAAAAGTTAAGCTCAACCCCAGGAAGGGTATAAACTCAGACTACTCGTTTTCAAGACGATCTTGAGGGTTTAGAACGATTTTTACCACTTTGAGGACCTTTCCTTATTTTATACGACAAAGCAAGTTGGTGAGGAGAAAACCATCAATTCGAGTTTAAAGTCACGCCAACCAGAAGTGACGCTAAGGCTTTTGACTTTCCAATTTTTTCGGTTTCAGTGTTAGGGAACTCATTAAAAAATGGAAATAATCTAATGGAAATAATCGCACAATTGAACACATGTAGACGCCCTGTTGCAGTAGTCAGCCGTGTGGCAGTAATATTTACATCAAGAAGAGATGAAAAATAGAACTTAAATATGAAATAATATCTTGTATATTATACAAGATGGATTGTACTTACTTCGTAGTAAACTAATGGTAAACTATGCGTAACTACTTCCGATACTACGTAGGCTATACAAATCACAACCAGGAGTTTGGCGTAAATGAAGCTCATAATTATAAAAAGGGACGTCCTGCAACAGAAATAGTACCAATCGCACGTGAGAATTTTTGATATTATTGAAACGTGTAGTTCACAATAATTATTAGAGAGTTCACATGGAGGAGTAATTCTGGACGGGAACGCAATGGCGTGGATACTAAACACAGGTCACTCCTGTTTGGTTGTTCAGCCATATTGGATTTCGATATTTGGATTTCGGGTTCAAGCAATCCTTTTTTTCCGTTTTCTCTCAATCTACGAGAGCACAATGGAATCATTGATAATAGCGATCCAGAGCGGGAAACCATTGTTAATGAAAGAGAATATTATTATATAGGCCTCCTAGCCATCCGGAATCGCGCCTCCATGTGAAACACACGAGTACATATAAAAGAGTAGATCGTATGCAAGATTCACTAAAATTAATACTGTGATTGAATATAATCAGTCTAGTGTAATTTCTAGCCCCATTGAATAGAATTGGGGAAAAGAACCTGGTTAGCACAGCAATGCTTCCACATTCTGGGAGTATTTATCAATTCACTCAGGGAAAGTGGTATTTACGTTCACAATAATTGTTCGCAATTATTGCGCTAAACAAACCAGTCTTGTCTCTCAGGTAAGATATTTCTAGCGTGTTGGGCCCATAACCACATGGGATTTTTACGAGTAATGAATCGTTAAGAAGATTTAGAATATTAGATTTAGAAATAAAGAATCAGTTTTAATAGAAAAGCATAAGAGGTCGATGGTTTACATCAGCTTAGGTACATGAGATTGCAGTAGAGAGTGGGGAGAGATCTATACATCAAATCAATACTAAATATCCCACAAGAGAGGTAGGTTCTTTATTGGATCAATGGCACTTAGGTTTAACCTAGTAAATAAACTTCAAAGTCACATTCTAAGTGGACCCATGACACCTCATTGCAACGTCGCAAATAAACAATGAATGAATCAATCCTCTTATTATTCACACGTCGTGCCACGTATCATGATGATCACTAACCGCATCAACATTTCGTAAATCCACCATTGATGTACTCGTATGAGGCGTAGGTCTGGGCATGTCACGATGAATTGAGTTCATACTTAAGAACTTTTCCACTATCGTCGCTGACACTGGCCATACTCGACCTCATCATTTCTATCGACACCTTATCTTGTTTAACCGTCTATACTTTCCTCAACTTCCACTAAGTCTTATTACAACCGATTTCGAGAAGAAGAAACAACGTGACGGTAAATTACTCGGAGTTGAGAGCTACATACGCCTATTGATAATAAATGAAAATTGCTAAGAACAAGCTGATAGTCGTTTGTAACTCATCCTGAAAGCTGATAACTCAATATTGGTTCCTACAAAGGGAACACCAACTACGAGTTAGTAAATGAAAACATTGTTAAAATATACATTTCTGTTATAGGAAGGCTAGACCGACATCTCATAATGAACTAACGGAATAATTGCTACAATTACAGCCAATTACTCTTAAATGGGCCTTCGGTGGCACGGATCAAGCTGATGGACCCTAAGGAAATGCACAGTTATCACTAACACAACTAGGGATTTTTACAAGTTTCTTCTGAAGGGCTTATCAGTGTATCGGAAGGTTTCTGAGCATTGGAGCAGTAATTACAACTGTTGGATTACCATCAAGTAGAAGTTTTGGAAAGTTCTTGCGAAGTGTATTAATTGAAACTGATTTCTCCAAATAGCGTGAGCGGTTGAGTGGAGATTTTCAAAATGTATTAGGTTAATTAAAAGCAGTCTTAACTAAACATTAGTGTTTTCATCCGATCCTGAACTCAAGCTAAACTCACGCGAATTGATGCCAATACGAATTATGTCCGTCATCCGTATCGTAGTCATCGTATATGGAGAATTCATCCAACTTGCCGTTCAAAAACGCGGTGTTGATGGGAAATGCAGTCTCCATTGAACAAACGTCTCACTAACTCGAGAGGAGCGGAATGAAGTCAGTGGACTTACAACAGATGCAGTAAAAAGTTCGTGCCTTCAGAAGGGGGGGGGGTTGAAAGTCACTTTAACACATACTAAATACATGATTTATGATTGTGCGGTGTCTCAAGAACAGAAGTTTACGGCATGAGTTCACCATTCTCTTATGCCCGCAGGATTATTTTCTGCTTTCAGTTTTGATTCCGTTGAGTTTTACAATTCAACTTTGGTGGCATAACACAAGGGTGTCTTTGCAGTGATCAAGGCAAGAATGAATGCAGGGATAATGAATGCACTCTCTACAAAAACCACGATAACACTTGTGGTGATATATGGGCGAGAGAGCTGTATATTAATCTGGGAATCGGAAAATAAACTCCGCATTGATTGGTCTCCACATTGAAGTGGCCATGGATTGCACTTCTAAAACGAGGAGCGCGTTTTTCTGGCAGAGAACTGATGTAAACTTCAAAAACGCCCTCCAACTCCATAATTGCAACATTATCTGAATCCAAAAAAAAATTATAATAAAAACGCAAAAACTTTAATATCAACCCATTATCTCTACCCAAGAACATTTTAGGAACAAAAAACCTAAATATAGGCTAATTTTGGCCACTTTGGCGAGTCCACAGAACTAACTGAACCAATGTATCTAAAAGTGTGCTTAAATCTTTCAAATGGCACTGGGTCATGTTAATTATTTTATAACGGTGATCCTTGTGAGACAGTTCTGTTGGGGAAAAGCCGGGAGAGGTGGGGGTTGGGCCGGGCAGACCTTATCCAATGTAGTTCTGCAAGCCGGCCCGCGGGGGGGGGGGGGGTCATGAGTGAAGGTGTACAAGCTGGAAATGCACGTGAATATATCCGTCGGGTGATTTTTATAGGGATACACTAGTATGATCCAAAAACGATTTAATAAGCGATTTAATCAGGGATTCTGACACGAATCGTCTTTAGCTTGAGAGAATCAAGGTTTTATGAAGAAACCTGATATCAAAAAGTAGCTCAAGAGGACGGGGGATCGATCGGTTAACGCTCCTCGACTAATCCTCTCCGTCGAACAAACACAATCTACAACTTCCCAGTTTCCTAGTACGGATATCGTAACTTTTTATTTATTCAATCCCGTCGACTCCCCTGACCTGAGTCAAAAATACGGTTATCCAATTCAAATTGGGCCAACTAATACAGTTAATTCCTGGTCAAAAGGAGTAGCGGTCAGATTTCGGGGTAGTTTTGATTTCTTCCATTTTATATCGAGGGTCTCACGGCAAATTTTCACATCGTCATTTGGGCGACTTTTCAGCAGAGCCAAAAAACCATCTGCCAATGACTATGTTTACTGAGTAATTCAGTAAAATAAATCGTGAGATTTAGTGTTCCCTAACTTATACTTAGTTAGATCGATCCGCCGGGGAAAGACGCTTCAAATGGTATGCATAACTCATTTTGGCCCTCGATTTTTTGGCTGCTGAATCCGAATCTGAGGTTTGCAAACAAAATTCAGTTACAGAACATTGAAGAAATTCAATTTTTGCTTATAACTCGGAAACTATCAATGCCCTACTTCAACGAAGTGAAAGTACATAAAATTTCCCACAAATTTTACTATTTAGGTTTTTTCGCCGGTGGACTGTTTGGGCACAAGCGCTAGTTGAAAATTGTCTGTCTCCGCAAGAAACCCACTTTTTCCATTTCAAAACTTTGAGGTACCTATTAGTTCTAAAGGGTTGTCTGTCATTTACTGAATAATTTCTCGTCGTAATACCTGAATTTATAAAGCAGCAAAACTTTACATTTTGTTGAGTAAATGAAGAATCAACATAGGTTGAATTCTAATTATCCTTCTCGATTGAAAAATATGAAGAGCTGGTTGGACACGGAAAAAGAAGACTTAATAATTCGACTTAATGGACTGTAAATTTATTTTGTCACACAATTTTTTTTTGTCTGCTACCTAAGGCATGCCGCAAATACATTAAAAAAAGAAGAATTGAAATTAAAATATACTAGGGAGCTGGCCCGTGCTCAATCGAATTGAAATTATAAATTAAATTGTCCGACCTGGTATCCGTAGAAAATAAACTGATTAATTGAAATGCAGCGACGACTGACGAAAGAAGAGAAAACTTCTGGAGATGATCTCGTGAATCATTATGCAGATGAAATCCGGCGTTACTGGAACGAACCGATGATTTTCACTCTGATAGTTTTGGTTCACCAAAGGAAACCCGAGGCAGGATTTTGAAAACGTTCAAAATTGAAATTCACTGCAGAAACTTCGGGAGCACACACATGGTGGTATATAAAAAAGGGAATGCCTCGGACGTATTTTTTCGCAGGTGGGACTCCTTTCCTCTCACATGGAAAACGATCCATCCTTGCGGGCACTTGTTCCATAAGTAACAGGTGGCGCCAACACATTTATTTGATTTTTCCTTATTTTTACAGGTTTAGGAAAATTCAAGAAAAAATTAAAAATTACTTACACTTAAAACCTTGCAACTAGATACTCGTCAGAAACGAGTCAAGGCTAACTTATAATGTTTAATAATAATAATAATAATGATTTTTTTTTTTATAATTGGCTCAGGAGACCTCGCTTGGACACCTGAGGACAGCGGGAGCATTTCTCAAAACAGTAGGGAGCTTGAACGAAATTGAATTTTTGGAGCATTCCAAATTAAAACGAGGAAAACATTAAACTGGTCTTTATAGATAGCTTTGGTTAGAGATAATACCGGAGAAACGACGATTTTTCTTTGCACTGATTTTTAAAATGGCTTTTTGCCTCACGAACAGAGGATAAAGCACAGTCTTGGAAAAAGTGGGTTTTTGCGGAGATATTCAATTTTCAACTAGAGCCCAAACAGTCCACCGGCGAAAAAACATAAATAGTAAACTTCGTGGGAAATTTTATGTACTTTCATAGATAACATTACCTGGTAATAAATTACCACCTTTCGGGAGCAGGTAGCATGAAAACGAGTCCAGTTTTTCATAAAAGTGTATACAACCAAACTTGTAGCAAGTTTAATAATATTATGCTTTCATAAAGTATTGAAAACGTTTTTGCAGCAACGAATCGTTTTCGAGTTATTCGCAAAAAACTGAAGAATTGAAGCTCTCTCCCCCCCCCCCCCCCACTATTTTAAACCACCCAGGGATTTGGAGGGATTTTTTCTTGTTCAACGGACCCCCATCATTTTCCCCAGTATTTTTAGTTCCTTCATTTTTCCTATTTTGACAGGACTATTGAGAGAAATGCGTTATTGGAGATTTGTTCAATGCGGACTTGTACTCATCGAACTTGGTCCAGAACTTCCACTCATCTACTGACAGGTAGATTTTTTTTTAGCAGCGGTAGTTGAAACTTAGCAACGTCAGCTATTTATTTTTCTCATTGTAATGCTGGGCGACCATACTTTTTCAAGACAACTTGACGATAGGTATTCGTTATTATATTGGACTAAATTTGACTTTCGGAGCGTGGGAAAAAAGTCGAATATTCGCTGCTCCATGAACCACCGATTTCACTCAATCGTCAGTAGTATGAGTTAGAGAGAACATCAGTTTCAAAAGAGAATTTTATTGAGTTTTCACTCGGTGATATCGTACAAACTCTAAAACCGCGTTTCAAGCTCGTCGCTCTAACGAAGATTCGTCGTTCCCACAATATTAAATGAACGGTCTGCTCGGCACAATAATTGTAACGTCGTGATGGATCAGGAGCACGACCGACGTTTGAATGGGTTGGTTTCGCTAAACGAAAAGACTAATGTATGCAAAACACCAGAGATCCAATCAGCTGCTGTTGTTTCAGTTCGTTTGCGAAACACGGGAATGAATTCCGTTCATTGTCAGCCGCCGCATTTGCACACTCTAAATCGGCCAATAACATTTTAAATCGGACGAGGGGGCAAAGCCTGCTTTAAACGGTCCCATCGTACGTGTACGAGTATAGTAAACTGGCAGCGTCACAAAATTCGAAGAAATCATTGAATCAGGCAGGTATCTAAGCAAAATCTTAGTATTTGTTGTATTAAATTTTATTTTATAAATGTATACAAAGTTACGATCTGCAAAATCTGCAAAACCTAAATGGTCGAGAACCCTGTTGTTATCGGGAGCGATACCTAACAGTTTACTTAGTCCAGTAAAATCGTATTTTTAGCACAAACAGTTTTGGGGGATCTAGTTATGATTTTATGTGTTTTTTGGGGTGTTGAATCCGAATCTGAGGTTCGCTAACAAAATGTCGAGAAGAAAATGCAATAAAATGCAAGAATATTACATTTTTTGGCGATTTCAGCCAATTTTCGAAGAAAAGGGGAAGCTATTGTTCTCGGTCCAAAAATGTCAAAACTTGAATTTCCGAAAAAATGTTTCGGAGCCAGAACAACACTGTCAAAAGAGACCAAAAATCATGTGTACATACATATTTATATATTCGAGTATGCGTCATTACAGACGAAAACTTTCGTTAGAATTGAAATAAGAAGTTCAAATTGGGACCAAATATCCGTCCTGGCAATCGAAAAATTCGTAGATGGACAGAATGGGAGTTTATGGAAGGGGAGGGGGGAGACTACCCATAAATTCCCAAAATGAGACATTCTGACAAGTGACCCCTCATTTTAAATGGGCAAATTTTAGTTAGAGGTAGAATGCTAAAAATTATTGTGTGAGCTATACACAATAATTGGCCGTTAATCAAGGGTCAGATAACAAGAAGGAGGAAAAATGCCTTAATCTACCAACCCAATCAATTAACATAGAACTATTAGGTGTTCTACTCATGGTTTTCGTCGCTTAAGATGCAACACAGCCTAATTAATTTTCAGGAAAGACAAAAAACCTACTATTATATTCCAAAACTACCAGAAAATTCACATTAAAATTTACTACTTTTATCGTACCTATTGTAGGCCCCCCAGAAGTACCCTACCATAAATTAAGATGAATTGCTGCTCCGAACGAAAAATCGTGAGGGTTGGGTGATGTTGGCTCAAGATTGGTGGAGTTGCTTCAGGGTTTTTCCTTCATCTAAAATTTCCTCGTTGAAGTTATTAAGATTTTTAGTATTTCTACCCAACACCGAAACACATTAATCTGGAAATTTCGCAAAATCGTTACAATGATCAAACACCATCACAGGAATGGACGCGAAAAAATAATGTTATTAAGAACAATCAGTCTCACCTTTTTAAATAACATAATAGTTGGGAAAATTGAAAAAGGATTAGGAATTTAACGGTTTCGCTGAGCCAAAATCCTAGGTAAAAGTTGTTGGATTTCGTATTTGAGCGGCAATAAGTTCAAGGTTCCAAGGTCTAATAATGTCCGCTAATGAGTCTTGATAATATTATGTGATAACCCTTTTGATATAATAAACCGGATTTAGTAATGCGAAGAATGTGCTTCATTTGAGTTTAATGCCAGGCGCCCAATTCTTATAAAAATTGGACTCAACTTGGCTCAACTGTAATACTCAACTAGTATTACAGTCAATTGTATCAGTCTTTGAACCATAATCCTCCACATTTTTGTGATTTTGAGCTTTTAGCGGCCGATTTTCGAAATTCTCACGACGCTACGCTATTCAGCGGGAAATTTTGAATAAGGATGTGTCTCAACGCAATTTTCTCCAAATTGTGGGTTAGGCTGTGTTGCTTCGACGATTTATAACTTTAAGAATGCTCATTCTTCCACATTCACCACAGACATGATCGGAGGAACCGAATAGCTTCATACTCAAGTACCTTTAAATACCTATAACTACTACAAAGGGTTAAGATTGCCTATATGTGATCGTCCACAGTAAAACGTAGTACCCTGAGCTTCCGGATTTTGAAATCAGGTTTATCGTCATTCCTGAGAGAAGAGAAGCTTCTAAACACGATGCCGTTTTCAGATTTTCTATATCAGTTGAAAAGTTATCATTTTTTGAACCTCTGAATTGCAAAAAAGCTGTTTTTGAAACAAATGCAATCGAAGTTTTAGCAACTGTTTTGATGTAGTTTTCTCACCATTTCAACCATTATTTTTTCTTTATTAGCACTAGTGCTATTGTTAGGAAAGTATTAGAGTAAGTTTCCATCTAAAAGATGGATTTTTTGTTGAGACTAGGACAATCGCAAAAATTTGTGTTGAATGTTACAGTCTTCCAGGTTCCTGAAGGCCCAGCCTCAAAAATTCGGTCACAGCTTCTTCCATGGCACCCCTGTTTGGATTCATATCAAGACTTATCAAACAAACAAACACAATAAAACGACAAGAAACTTCTTCTTCTTCAAGAGATGAGGTGATGAAGCTAAGGTACATCATTCCGCTTGTTGGTTTTGCGATGTATCGATGAGTTCCAGTAATCGATTCGTAAAACGGCTTACAGATTCAGAAACTGCATTAGATTTCCTATAGGAATCGTTAATAACCTGAAATGTCGATTTTTCGACCCTGACTTCTTTTTTTCGTTCTAAGTTTTTGCAAGTTTTTTTCGTTCTACTGAAAAATTTGCTTCCGGAAGCTAAGGTACCTACGTTTTCCTGTGGACGGTCACATATTTGAATGAGATGTTCCAAACATCACGTTTTACATAAAACCAGTTATTTCTTAGAAAATTTGCTCAATAGCCATGCTGCGTGACTGTGGATTTTTGTTTTGTTGTTGACTGTGCGGCGTTGTTGTTGTTGTTGTTGATGTTGTTGCAAGTATTGTTGTAAATATTTTTGTTGTTTTTTTAGACGATTTTTTGACGGTACCTCTTGGGTTGATTCGGCTGGGCGCTGTTTTGAATTTTGGATTTTTTCGCTTCCATCTCCTTGTTGGTGACGTTGTTGGACTCCGGGCTGATGTCCGGGCCGGGAGGACCGCGGACGGGCAGCGTGGCCATGTTATCCAGATTCTGTTCGACGGCCCCTTCGACAGTAGCGACTTTGACTTCTCCCATTCTGATCTCGTAGATCCGAGCGGTGACGATCACCGGATCTCCGTTGTCCGGCTGTCTCTCGTCTCTTTTCGGTATCTCTATCTGAACATTGTCTTCTTTGAACGCGACCCGGTCCCGCCTTTTTCTTTTGAGGGACGTCTTCGGTTGCTTTCGTCGCAGCTACCAGACCGACACTGCCGCCCCTGGATGCTGGAGAAGGTCACGTGACGCCTCGCCCGTCTTTCTGATTGGCCGACGAGCGGGGGCTCCTGGATGCTGTATTGAGCTGCCGCGCCCAACCTCGCTCCCCTGGATCCTTCCCTTTGCCATCACCAAACTATGGAAACCCTCTTTCTCCCCTACAACACCAACACGCCCCTCCGGAGGGTCCTTCCCGATATCCTTGCCAATTCATACCAGCTCGATGACCACATCATAACGAATAGCCAATCATGTTGAAAAAAAAAAAAAAAAAAAAAAATCCAGAGTCATGCAGGATGGCTATAAGAGCGAATTTTCTGAAAAATAACTGGTTTTATGTAAAATGTGATGTTTGGAATATCTCATTCAAATATGAGCATTCTTGAACTTATTGAATGAATGAATGGAAGAAAAGTTTACCTATTTCTGAAAAAAAAAAAAAAACTCTCCGAACTAGTCAGAATTGCGATATCGCATTCCGTCATCAGATTAGAGCAGACTAACCATGAAAATTAGTCCAAGGTTAATATATCAAGGTTCAACCACGTTTTTTCATCTTCAAAGTACTAAAGTTTGAGAACGAAATAAGATATCGCAATAATTGGAATTATTCCGACTTCACGATCGTATTCACCGTGTAAAAACCTTTAAAATGAGGTGTCACTTGTCATACTTTCATTTTTCGAGTGACCCCCCCCCCCACCCATACTCCCCAAACCCCCCTCAGCTTTTCGGCATTTCAACTGTAAGCACGACTGTGAAGTCAGAATGGCGATATCGCATTCCGTCATCAGATTAGAGCAGAATAACCATGAAGATCATATCTAGCAACAACCACGTTTCTTCATCTTCAAAGTGCTCCAGATTGAGAACGGAATGAGATATTGCAATTTTGATGTCATTCAGGATGGTCTGAAACGGTTTTTGGTATGAAAATGTTTCGAAAATTCGAGTTTTAAAAATTTTGGACCGAGAACAATAGATACATTTTCTTCGAAAATTCGCTAAAAAACACAAAAAGTATATTAGGTACATAAACGTTTAGAAGACAAAAAGTTCACAATCTACGGTCCTGAATAATTTTTTTTTTTTTGTTCCATTCTACATTTATAGTCATTTTCCAACATATTATTCATTTTTCTACCTATACAACTGTTGCCTGTTACAACTTACTTCAGCTACTACAACCTACTTCAGATATTACAACTGCAGCTTATTACTTCATAACTTGATATTAAGTTCAACTAACCTACATTTCGTGGGGGAATTGGTAAAAGTAATATTTTACACATTTTAAGGCGAGCCTTCCAAAGTTCCTCCATCTTTCTGAATCGAGAAATGGACATTCAAAATCAGTACCTATCTTCCTTCGTATTCCCTTTTATACGATTGAATGAAGCATTTAGTGACTCACTAAATTTAAAAACCATCTAAAATCCCGTTAATATTACAATTGTAGTGATTTTTCTGCAGAAGACGGACTTGGTCATTGTTACCGGCCCAAATTTCGTTTGAGAGTATGAATAGGAATCCGCAAAATGTGTCCATCTGGCACATGGTCAATTTTACCAATCGAACTTATATATCTCCCGTAATAGTGAATTGAAGAAAAACTGACCATTTGCCACTATTCCCTTCATGATCACTTTTACCAGCGGAATTCTGTCCAACCAGTGGAATTCTGTCCAACCAGTGGAATTCTGTCCAACCAGTGGAATCGATTGTACGGGAGGTAATTTATTTACAATCATCCAGTTATTGGCCTTTTGCAGGCCAAGTTCAGCAATTTTAAAGTTTTCCACGTTTCTTCATCTTCAAAGTGATGGGGGTTGAGAACGGAATAAGATTTCCCCCCAAATAACACTCCGTGTAAAAACCATCGCAAATATCATTTTACAGCAGCAGGATAAAGTTATGGCATCCTCTTTCCCAGCCTGTCCTGTTCCTTCCAACCGAAGAGATGTCCTAACCACTTCAAAAGCACCGTACCCATTTCGAAATCTCCCCTTGGCGCCATGCCGGTATAGCTCTTTTGGTATAGCTCCAAAACTATTCGTCCGATCCAAAATTTATTTTTTTCTGAAAGCTAGTTAATTTTACTTTCAGACCTTATATATGAAATGTTAATCAAGTCCCTTAAAATACCCATCCCAGCACGCTAAAAACCCGTAATGTTGAGAAATCCAAGTTTTTTTTGGGCCCATTTTTCGCTATAACTCCGAAAATATTTGTCCGATTCAAAATTTATTTTTCTCATCTTAAAGCTGGTTGAACTTTTTGATCAAGTCACTCAAATATGAAATTTTGATCAAGTCCCGTAAAATACACATGCTAGCACGCTAAATACCGCGTATTATTGTAAAGCCTATAGTGCGTTTTTATTAGGGCATGTTAGTGGAAAACATAATTTGTGGCCATCCTCTGCCGCATATGCTACAAATAGGTAGGATCCCATATGTACTGGCATACATACTATCTGATTACCCAGTAATAGCAGTACTATCCGTGCAGTGCTTGTGCCATCCAACTCGTTTTTAATTTATAAACGAAAGTTCCGCTATCGCCGAGAAAGTCTATTGAAGGTTTCCGTGTTTAAAAACCCCAGTTTGTTGTTTAGCGCTCCATATTTAGCTCCTCGCTCCGGAGTGCATCGTCCTCTTTGTAAATAGGGCAGTGGGGCGGGAAGGGGCGGAACAGACCGCTGAAAGAAGTGAAGAAAAAGAAATTTCTCGCCTCGGCAAACATTATTACAACTGAAGGACTTTAAAGGATTTCTGAGGGAAGAGAACCGAAAAGTTGCCTTGGAAGGAGGAAAGCTTATGAAAAAAATACCGCAAGCTCCTTGAATATACAGGAGGACGGGAGCCTGTATTTTATTACTAATTCTAGTGTCATCGTTCATTGGAAATTCGTAATTTCAAGTTCGTTGATGATGAGTGAACATTCCTTGACGTTTAAGAAACCCTCTATAGAAGAAAGAATTTTTTTTGGGTTTTGCATTATAAGGGGAAAAGCCTGTACGAAATAATTTGTAACTACCTAACTTCAGTCTATTTGACGATGTTACTATTGCCCTTGTTGTTACAGGGAATGAAGGTGATGAAAAACAATTAATAAATAAGAGTGATGCTGGTGCTCACCTAACTCTTGCTTAATTTATGCTGTAAGCTTTTCTTATTCAACAATAGGTTGCTTGCATTGGCGCAGTTACGGTATTCGAATCACACTACACGTTCATGACACAATAGTGTAATAATGAGTGAGGTCAAAGTTCAGTTACGGTTTTGGAAGCTGAATTGGAAGACGTTGTTGTACGCTTTCAAGCTCCCGGATCATCACGAATGGGTATGTCTTCCTATCGATATTAGGGATATACGTTTCCATGAGGAGATAGCCTCAATGTTAGCCTCAGAATTTCTCCAAATGACGGTTTCTGTTCAAATGAGAGATCGCCTGTTTGAACATTTATGGCTTTACGGTGAGCTAGCTAAAGAGGATGATGATCATCCCGAGGGTGGGGCCACTGGCTATGTCTTCCAGCTGTTTCCCCTTCGAATCGAGAAGCACCACCAGATAACTTTCTTCTGACAGAGGAAACCAAACAGTTTTCTTCTGTAACAATTTCCCATCTATTTGCCTACCCAAAAAAGTAACGGAATAATTTGGACATTCTCGTCTGAAAGACGTTTAATAACTTGGTAGGTTTTCTTTGCACATTCGATACTACTCCTCCCACCTATTAGAACGTCGTCAATGTAGACACAAATGAACGGATCATTTAATAAGCTGCCCAGAATTGACCAATGGATATTGAAGGAAATTTAATGTTCTTTCACGTGTATTTCACGGATTATCGCTAATTATAATAATTATTAACAATAATTAATCATCTTTATTAATAATTATTATTAGCTAACAATACATATTAATCATTGATGAAAATTACCTAATAATAATTTACACTAGGTAATGATAGTAATTATTATACCTACACAATGACAATTCATAATAATAATTATTCAATCATTTAGTGATCTAGACAGAAGGGTGATCTGCATAAAAATGATAACAAACCGTTGTGTCAAGAATTTGCAGTTTTTCCTGTGCACGGTCGTTTGTTGACGATGATGTGTAGTTTTATAGTAATAATTTACACTAGGTAATGGTAGTATTATTAATACCTACACAATGACAATTCATAATAATAATTATTCAATTATTTAGTGATCTAGACAGAAGGGTGATCTGCATAAAAATGATAACAAACCGTTGTGTCAAGAATTTGCAGTTTTTCGTGTGCACGGTCGTTTGTTGACGATGATGTGTAGTTTTGAGACTCTTGGGAATAGAATTAGAGCCATGGCTGAGGTGCACCTCACCGTCAGCCACTTCACCGTCAGCCACCTCACCGTAAGCCATCTCACTTCTCACATCCTCCTCCTTCCACCTCCTCCTCCTCCCTCACCATCTCCTCCCCCTCCTTCCACCTCATCCTCCAAATCCTCCTCCTCCTTCTCCTCCCCCCTGCTTCCACCTCATCCTCCAAATCCTCCTCCTCTTTCTCCTCCCCCCCTGCTTCCGCCTCATCCTCCAAATCCTTCCCCTCTTCCTCCTTCCTTCTCCTGGGGACTCAGCTAAAGTATGAACTCCATGTACATAACTGTCGTTTACGATGACTGAGGAACTTGCACTACAACAATTTTATTTTTTTTCATAATTGAGGCGTTTGCTTTCAAAACCAGCCGATTTAGTTTTTGGAAATTTTACAGGAGAGACCAAAAACTTCTCACGTCCAGAGTTCTAAAGCTAATTTTTTTTTTTTTTTTTTTTAAATTATTGTAGGTATAAATTTACAATAATTAGTGTAATTACGCCCGAGGTAATGCACCTGCAATGAAAATGAAAAAATAATCAAATTCTAGGCTGTTAACAAATGATGATTACTGTAGGTATAACAGCCTAGAATTTGATTATTTTTTCATTTTCATTGCAGGTGCATTACCTCGGGCGTAATTACACATTGTACCAAAGTTTATGTCTCAACTGTGACATTTCAGATCATTTGAAAAAGTTAAGTGGATATCATTTATTTAAAACTGGTAAATACACAAATATTAACTGGTAAACTGGAAAAAACCAATTTCACACAACGAAAAAACTGGAGAAAAAGCATGCAAAATTGTTTTTTCGTTGTGTGAAATTGGTTTTTTCCAGTTTACCAGTTAATATTAAATTTTGTGTATTTACCAGTTTTAAATAAATGATATCCACTTAACTTTTTCAAATGATCTGAAATTTCACAGTTGAGACATAAACTTTGGTACAATGTGAAAAAGGTCATAAATTGCAACGCCAAATGGAACATAATTGGACGGGTACTACATCTCAAGGTTCCGTCAACTTGAGTACACCAACATTTTAATGTTGAGAACAGCAATAGATACCAATGGTTATCAGAGTGTAGTTCAAAATCCATTTTGTTTTCCTCTACAAAAACATCATTGCCTAGTGGCTTTTCCAGTATTACAAACTTGTCGAAAGCTGCTCAGAAACACCGGTGAAGCAATTGTCACATAGTTTCCTGTGTAGCTTTATTAAAATTCGGGAAGAGCCCTCGTAGGGTTGCAAAGATCGAAGTCGAAATTTCGATTGTATCGAAAAATGGGGTTCGACTTTTTGGATAATCGATATCGAAATGAGCGTTCGAATATTTCGATCTTTTCGAAATTAATCGTCGATTTTCGATCGTACTGGGAAGGTAGCAGTTTTCTTCAAAAAATGGCCCAAACCCTCAAGATAAAGCAACGAAAGTCGTTTAGTAACTGAGGAAGCGCTCCCCTCGACCTAAGCCTCGACTCTCGACTAGGGTTGGAAAGATCGAAGTCGAAATTTCGATTGTATCGAAAAATGGGGTTCGACATTTTGGATAATCGATATCGAAATGAGCGTTCGAATATTTCTAGTTCTAGTTTTTTACTTGTTTATGCCCATTACTAAATGAATGACTCTATGAAATCCAGAGTATTAGTAATGTATTCTCGTGATTTTGACTGTCTAGTCCTGCTACTTTGATGTTAATTTTTATTTACATGTTCATAATTCATGTTAATTTCTTGACAAATTATTTTTACATGCCTTTTGTTAGGGCAGTGTTTGTATAACCTAAGTTAATGTTTATTTTTATTCAATTTTCCTGCTTCTAGTTAGTTTCTTGTGAAATATTTTTTTGCATGCCTCTTGAAAGGCAGTGTGTTTGTATAACTGATTTGTTATACTTAAATGTTTCTCTTTACTTCTAAAGTTTAACAATCTTCTTGCTATGTTCCTTATTTACGTTTATAGTATGACTTAGTTCCTCGTCGCGTGAAATACAGAACTTTCTCGTGAGATAAACTGTGTATTTTATTTATTGAATCAATTATCAGTAATGGTCAAAAGATTTAAGGCATATTTTTTAGAAAAAAGTTCGATTTTTCGATTATAATCGATGGAAATCGAAAGATTTCGACGATTTTCGACATGGCATCGAAATACGAGCAATCGAAAAGTCGATTATTCGAAAATCGACTTTTGGCTTCGATTGCCCAACCCTAAGCCCTCGCATTAATCTTATGTTGGATGTGCAACAAACCGCAACAAATCTCTCTTCATAATGAGAAAAAACCTGCTCGAGTTATTACATTTCCTGAAAGATTACGACCAGTCATTTGAAGATCATTTGAAAATGGCAACCTCCCCTGTCACCCAAAATGATCTGCTATGATGAAGTGCTATAGGTAGGTTCATTCTAGGTGACATTAATTGTGATCTAACTAAGCCTCTGTTTCATTTTTTACGATGAGAGATTTAGGAAGTTCGGGGGGGGGGGGGGGGGATTTAGCGCGGTACCCCCATGTCTTGAGTCACGCTACGCTCCTGAATCCAGAAGATAAATTTGTGTGGATACGGAGATAAGAACTTACTATACTTACTACATAATAAGTAGGAAGCAAGGGTTGTCCCCGTACCTCCTACTGACCAGCTATAACTAGTCGTAGCGTTGCAGAAACAATTGAGGTATCAGGTTAACTAACGATCATTTCATTTTCACTCAAAGTCAAAACTCACTTGGCATTTTTCGGTTTCGTGTGATGATCGTTATTTTCGGGTTCGTGGTGGTAGTGAGCAGGCAGGAGGTGATGGGTGGGCGACGTGTGGGAACCGTAGCCATCCGCGTTGAGCTGAAACGAAATCATATCAATTTCAGCCTTCATACGGTTGTGGGAATCGAACTTATGTAACAGTCTGTTGTCAATTGGAACACAATGTAAAAACGAAAAAACGTTTGTAGCCATCCCAGAAAATTACAACATTTTGATAATCAAACAACTCGCAACAGTGACCTGCTTCATATCGACTTGAGGTGTTAATTTGAGTTCGAATGGACCTTCAAGAAGAGCAATTGTCGACTCAAATACTTCGTGAAAATGAAAAAAAGTTGACTTCATATCGACTCGAGGTGTTTATTTGAGTTCGAATGGACCTTCAAGAAGAGCAATTGTCGACTCAAATACTTCGTGAAAATGAAAAAAAGTTGACTTCATATCGACTCGAGGTGTTTATTTGAGTTCGAATGGACCTTCAAGAAGAGCAATTGTCGACTCAAATACTTCGTGAAAACGAAAAAAAGTTGACTTCATATCGACTCGAGGTGTTTATTTGAGTTCGAATGGACCTTCAAGAAGAGCAATTGTCGACTCAAATACTTCGTGAAAACGAAAAAAAGTTGACTTCATATCGACTCGAGGTGTTTATTTGAGTTCGAATGGACCTTCAAGAAGAGCAATTGTCGACTCAAATGATTCGTGAAAACGAAAAAAAGTTGACTTCATATCGACTCGAGGTGTTTATTTGAGTTTGAATGGACCTTCAAGAAGAGCAATTGTCGACTCAAATACTTCGTGAAAACGAAAAAAAGTTGACTTCATATCGACTCGACGTGTTTATTTGAGTTCGAATGGACCTTCAAGAAGAGCAATTGTCGACTCAAATACTTCGTGAAAACGAAAAAAAGTTGACTTCATATCGACTCGAGGTGTTTATTTGAGTTCGAATGGACCTTCAAGAAGAGCAATTGTCGACTCAAATACTTCGTGAAAATGAAAAAAAGTTGACTTCATATCGACTCGAGGTGTTTATTTGAGTTCGAATGGACCTTCAAGAAGAGCAATTGTCGACTCAAATACTTCGTGAAAATGAAAAAAAGTTGACTTCATATCGACTCGAGGTGTTTATTTGAGTTCGAATGGACCTTCAAGAAGAGCAATTGTCGACTCAAATACTTCGTGAAAACGAAAAAAAGTTGACTTCATATCGACTCGAGGTGTTTATTTGAGTTCGAATGGACCTTCAAGAAGAGCAATTGTCGACTCAAATACTTCGTGAAAACGAAAAAAAGTTGACTTCATATCGACTCGAGGTGTTTATTTGAGTTCGAATGGACCTTCAAGAAGAGCAATTGTCGACTCAAATGATTCGTGAAAACGAAAAAAAGTTGACTTCATATCGACTCGAGGTGTTTATTTGAGTTTGAATGGACCTTCAAGAAGAGCAATTGTCGACTCAAATACTTCGTGAAAACGAAAAAAAGTTGACTTCATATCGACTCGACGTGTTTATTTGAGTTCGAATGGACCTTCAAGAAGAGCAATTGTCGACTCAAATACTTCGTGAAAACGAAAAAAAGTTGACTTCATATCGACTCGAGGTGTTTATTTGAGTTCGAATGGACCTTCAAGAAGAGCAATTGTCGACTCAAATACTTCGTGAAAATGAAAAAAAGTTGACTTCATATCGACTCGACGTGTTTATTTGAGTTCGAATAGACCTTCAAGAAGAGCAATTGTCGACTCAAATACTTCGTGAAAACGAAAAAAAGTTGACTTCATATCGACTCGAGGTGTTTATTTGAGTTCGAATGGACCTTCAAGAAGAGCAATTGTCGACTCAAATACTTCGTGAAAATGAAAAAAGTTGACTTCATATCGACTCGAGGTGTTTATTTGAGTTCGAATGGACCTTCAAGAAGAGCAATTGTCGACTCAAATACTTCGTGAAAACGAAAAAAAGTTGACTTCATATCGACTCGAGGTGTTTATTTGAGTTCGAATGGACCTTCAAGAAGAGCAATTGTCGACTCAAATACTTCGTGAAAATGAAAAAAGTTGACTTCATATCGACTCGACGTGTTTATTTGAGTTCGAATGGACCTTCAAGAAGAGCAATTGTCGACTCAAATACTTCGTGAAAACGAAAAAAAGTTGACTTCATATCGACTCGAGGTGTTTATTTGAGTTCGAATGGACCTTCAAGAAGAGCAATTGTCGACTCAAATACTTCGTGAAAACGTAAAAAAGGTGACTTCATATCGACTCGAGGTGTTTATTTGAGTTCGAATGGACCTTCAAGAAGAGCAATTGTCGACTCAAATACTTCGTTAAAATGAAGAAAATTTGACTTCATATCGACTCGACGTGTTTATTTGAGTTCGAATGGACCTTCAAGAAGAGCAATTGTCGACTCAAATACTTCGTGAAAACGAAAAAAAGTTGACTTCATATCGACTCGAGGTGTTTATTTGAGTTCGAATGGACCTTCAAGAAGAGCAATTGTCGACTCAAATACTTCATGAAAACGAAAAAAAGTTGACTTCATATCGACTCGAGGTGTTTATTTGAGTTCGAATGGACCTTCAAGAAGAGCAATTGTCGACTCAAATGATTCGTGAAAACGAAAAAAAGTTGACTTCATATCGACTCGAGGTGTTTATTTGAGTTCGAATGGACCTTCAAGAAGAGCAATTGTCGACTCAAATACTTCGTGAAAACGAAAAAAAGTTGACTTCATATCGACTCGACGTGTTTATTTGAGTTCGAATGGACCTTCAAGAAGAGCAATTGTCGACTCAAATACTTCGTGAAAACGAAAAAAATTTGACTTCATATCGACTCGAGGTGTTTATTTGAGTTCGAATGGACCTTCAAGAAGAGCAATTGTCGACTCAAATGATTCGTGAAAACGAAAAAAAGTTGACTTCATATCGACTCGAGGTGTTTATTTGAGTTTGAATGGACCTTCAAGAAGAGCAATTGTCGACTCAAATACTTCGTGAAAACGAAAAAAAGTTGACTTCATATCGACTCGACGTGTTTATTTGAGTTCGAATGGACCTTCAAGAAGAGCAATTGTCGACTCAAATACTTCGTGAAAACGAAAAAAAGTTGACTTCATATCGACTCGAGGTGTTTATTTGAGTTCGAATGGACCTTCAAGAAGAGCAATTGTCGACTCAAATACTTCGTGAAAATGAAAAAAAGTTGACTTCATATCGACTCGAGGTGTTTATTTGAGTTCGAATGGACCTTCAAGAAGAGCAATTGTCGACTCAAATACTTCGTGAAAATGAAAAAAAGTTGACTTCATATCGACTCGAGGTGTTTATTTGAGTTCGAATGGACCTTCAAGAAGAGCAATTGTCGACTCAAATACTTCGTGAAAACGAAAAAAAGTTGACTTCATATCGACTCGACGTGTTTATTTGAGTTCGAATGGACCTTCAAGAAGAGCAATTGTCGACTCAAATACTTCGTGAAAACGAAAAAAAGTTGACTTCATATCGACTCGAGGTGTTTATTTGAGTTCGAATGGACCTAAAAGAAGAGCAATTGTCGACTCAAATACTTCATGAAAACGAAAAAAAGTTGACTTCATATCGACTCGAGGTGTTTATTTGAGTTCGAATGGACCTTCAAGAAGAGCAATTGTCGACTCAAATACTTCGTGAAAATGAAAAAAAGTTGACTTCATATCGATTCGAGGTGTTTATTTGAGTTCGAATGGACCTTCAAGAAGAGCAATTGTCGACTCAAATACTTCATGAAAACGAAAAAAAGTTGACTTCATATCGACTCGAGGTGTTAATTTGAGTTCGAATGGACCTTCAAGAAGAGCAATTGTCGACTCAAATGATTCGTGAAAACGAAAAAAAGTTGACTTCATATCGACTCGAGGTGTTTATTTGAGTTCGAATGGACCTTCAAGAAGAGCAATTGTCGACTCAAATACTTCATGAAAACGAAAAAAAGTTGACTTCATATCGACTCGAGGTGTTTATTTGAGTTCGAATGGACCTTCAAGAAGAGCAATTGTCGACTCAAATGATTCGTGAAAACGAAAAAAAGTTGACTTCATATCGACTCGAGGAGTTTATTTGAGTTCGAATGGACCTTCAAGAAGAGCAATCGTCGACTCAAATACTTCGTGAAAACGAAAAAAAGTTGACTTCATATCGACTTGAGGTGTTTATATGAGTTCGAATGGACCTTCAAGAAGAGCAATTGTCGACTCAAATACTTCATGAAAACGAAAAAAAGTTGACTTCATATCGACTCGAGGTGTTAATTTGAGTTCGAATGGACCTTCAAGAAGAGCAATTGTCGACTCAAATGATTCGTGAAAACGAAAAAAAGTTGACTTCATATCGACTCGAGGTGTTTATTTGAGTTCGAATGGACCTTCAAGAAGAGCAATTGTCGACTCAAATACTTCATGAAAACGAAAAAAAGTTGACTTCATATCGACTCGAGGTGTTTAATTGAGTTCGAATGGACCTTCAAGAAGAGCAATTGTCGACTCAAATACTTCATGAAAACGAAAAAAAGTTGACTTCATATCGACTCGAGGTGTTTATTTGAGTTCGAATGGACCTTCAAGAAGAGCAATTGTCGACTCAAATGATTCGTGAAAACGAAAAAAAGTTGACTTCATATCGACTCGAGGTGTTTATTTGAGTTCGAATGGACCTTCAAGAAGAGCAATTGTCGACTCAAATACTTCGTGAAAACGAAAAAAAGTTGACTTCATATCGACTCGACGTGTTTATTTGAGTTCGAATGGACCTTCAAGAAGAGCAATTGTCGACTCAAATACTTCGTGAAAACGAAAAAAATTTGACTTCATATCGACTCGAGGTGTTTATTTGAGTTCGAATGGACCTTCAAGAAGAGCAATTGTCGACTCAAATGATTCGTGAAAACGAAAAAAAGTTGACTTCATATCGACTCGAGGTGTTTATTTGAGTTTGAATGGACCTTCAAGAAGAGCAATTGTCGACTCAAATACTTCGTGAAAACGAAAAAAAGTTGACTTCATATCGACTCGACGTGTTTATTTGAGTTCGAATGGACCTTCAAGAAGAGCAATTGTCGACTCAAATACTTCGTGAAAACGAAAAAAAGTTGACTTCATATCGACTCGAGGTGTTTATTTGAGTTCGAATGGACCTTCAAGAAGAGCAATTGTCGACTCAAATACTTAGTGAAAATGAAAAAAAGTTGACTTCATATCGACTCGAGGTGTTTATTTGAGTTCGAATGGACCTTCAAGAAGAGCAATTGTCGACTCAAATACTTCGTGAAAATGAAAAAAAGTTGACTTCATATCGACTCGAGGTGTTTATTTGAGTTCGAATGGACCTTCAAGAAGAGCAATTGTCGACTCAAATACTTCGTGAAAACGAAAAAAAGTTGACTTCATATCGACTCGACGTGTTTATTTGAGTTCGAATGGACCTTCAAGAAGAGCAATTGTCGACTCAAATACTTCGTGAAAACGAAAAAAAGTTGACTTCATATCGACTCGAGGTGTTTATTTGAGTTCGAATGGACCTAAAAGAAGAGCAATTGTCGACTCAAATACTTCATGAAAACGAAAAAAAGTTGACTTCATATCGACTCGAGGTGTTTATTTGAGTTCGAATGGACCTTCAAGAAGAGCAATTGTCGACTCAAATACTTCGTGAAAATGAAAAAAAGTTGACTTCATATCGATTCGAGGTGTTTATTTGAGTTCGAATGGACCTTCAAGAAGAGCAATTGTCGACTCAAATACTTCATGAAAACGAAAAAAAGTTGACTTCATATCGACTCGAGGTGTTAATTTGAGTTCGAATGGACCTTCAAGAAGAGCAATTGTCGACTCAAATGATTCGTGAAAACGAAAAAAAGTTGACTTCATATCGACTCGAGGTGTTTATTTGAGTTCGAATGGACCTTCAAGAAGAGCAATTGTCGACTCAAATACTTCATGAAAACGAAAAAAAGTTGACTTCATATCGACTCGAGGTGTTTATTTGAGTTCGAATGGACCTTCAAGAAGAGCAATTGTCGACTCAAATGATTCGTGAAAACGAAAAAAAGTTGACTTCATATCGACTCGAGGAGTTTATTTGAGTTCGAATGGACCTTCAAGAAGAGCAATCGTCGACTCAAATACTTCGTGAAAACGAAAAAAAGTTGACTTCATATCGACTTGAGGTGTTTATATGAGTTCGAATGGACCTTCAAGAAGAGCAATTGTCGACTCAAATACTTCATGAAAACGAAAAAAAGTTGACTTCATATCGACTCGAGGTGTTAATTTGAGTTCGAATGGACCTTCAAGAAGAGCAATTGTCGACTCAAATGATTCGTGAAAACGAAAAAAAGTTGACTTCATATCGACTCGAGGTGTTTATTTGAGTTCGAATGGACCTTCAAGAAGAGCAATTGTCGACTCAAATACTTCATGAAAACGAAAAAAAGTTGACTTCATATCGACTCGAGGTGTTTAATTGAGTTCGAATGGACCTTCAAGAAGAGCAATTGTCGACTCAAATGATTCGTGAAAACGAAAAAAAGTTGACTTCATATCGACTCGAGGTGTTTATTTGAGTTCGAATGGACCTTCAAGAAGAGCAATTGTCGACTCAAATACTTCATGAAAACGAAAAAAGGTTGACTTCATATCGACTCGAGGTGTTTATTTGAGTTCGAATGGACCTTCAAGAAGAGCAATTGTCGACTCAAATACTTCGTGAAAACGAAAAAAAGTTGACTTCATATCGACTCGAGGTGTTTATTTGAGTTCGAATGGACCTTCAAGAAGAGCAATTGTCGACTCAAATACTTCGTGAAAATGAAAAAAGTTGACTTCATATCGTCTCGAGGTGTTTATTTGAGTTCGAATGGACCTTCAAGAAGAGCAATTGTCGACTCAAATACTTCGTGAAAACGAAAAAAAGTTGACTTCATATCGACTTGAGGTGTTTATATGAGTTCGACTGGACCTTCAAGAAGTGCAATTGTCGAGTCAAATACTTCGTGAAAACGAAAAAAAGTTGACTTCATATCGACTCGAGGTGTTTATTTGAGTTCGAATGGACCTTCAAGAAGAGCAATTGTCGACTCAAATACTTCGTGAAAACGAAAAAAAGTTGACTTCATATCGACTCGAGGTGTTTATTTGAGTTCGAATGGACCTTCAAGAAGAGCAATCGTCGACTCAAATACTTCGTGAAAACGAAAAAAAGTTGACTTCATATCGACTCGAGGTGTTTATTTGAGTTCGAATGGACCTTCAAGAAGAGCAATCGTCGACTCAAATACTTCGTGAAAACGAAAAAAAGTTGACTTCATATCGACTCGAGGTGTTTATTTGAGTCCGAATGGACCTTCAAGAAGAGCAATTGTCGACTCAAATACTTCGTGAAAACGAAAAAAAGTTGACTTCATATCGACTCGACGTGTTTAATTGAGTTCGAATGGACCTTCAAGAAGAACAATTGTCGACTCAAATACTTCGTGAAAACGAAAATAAGTTGACTTCATATCGACTCGAGGTGTTTATTTGAGTTCGAATGGACCTTCAAGAAGAGCAATTGTCGACTCAAATACTTAGTGAAAACGAAAAAAAGTTGACTTCATATCGACTCGACGTGTTTATTTGAGTTCGAATGGACCTTCAAGAAGAGCAATTGTCGACTCAAATACTTCGTGAAAACGAAAAAAAGTTGACTTCATATCGACTCGAGGTGTTTATTTGAGTTCGTAGGGACCTTCAAGAAGAGCAATTGTCGACTCAAATACTTCGTGAAAATGAAAAAAAGTTGACTTCATATCGTCTCGAGGTGTTTATTTGAGTTCGAATGGACCTTCAAGAAGAGCAATTGTCGACTCAAATACTTCGTGAAAACGAAAAAAAGTTGACTTCATATCGACTGGAGGTGTTTATTTGAGTTCGACTGGACCTTCAAGAAGAGCAATTGTCGACTCAAATACTTCGTGAAAACGAAAAAAAGATGACTTCATATCGACTCGAGGTGTTTATTTGAGTTCGACTGGACCTTCAAGAAGAGCAATTGTCGACTCAAATACTTCGTGAAAACGAAAAAAAGTTGACTTCATATCGACTCGAGGTGTTTATTTGAGTTCGAATGGAGCTTCAAGAAGAGCAATTGTCGACTCAAATACTTCGTGAAAACGAAAAAAAGTTGACTTCATATCGACTCGAGGTGTTTATTTGAGTTCGAATGGACCTTCAAGAAGAGCAATTGTCGACTCAAATACTTCGTGAAAAAAAAAAAAAAGTTGACTTCATATCGTCTCGAGGTGTTTATTTGAGTTCGAATGGACCTTCAAGAAGAGCAATTGTCGACTCAAATACTTCGTGAAAACGAAAAAAAGTTGACTTCATATCGACTCGACGTGTTTATTTGAGTTCGAATGGACCTTCAAGAAGAGCAATTGTCGACTCAAATACTTCGTGAAAACGAAAAAAAGTTGACTTCATATCGACTCGAGGTGTTTATTTGAGTTCGTAGGGACCTTCAAGAAGAGCAATTGTCGACTCAAATACTTCGTGAAAATGAAAAAAAGTTGACTTCATATCGTCTCGAGGTGTTTATTTGAGTTCGAATGGACCTTCAAGAAGAGCAATTGTCGACTCAAATACTTCGTGAAAACGAAAAAAAGTTGACTTCATATCGACTGGAGGTGTTTATTTGAGTTCGACTGGACCTTCAAGAAGAGCAATTGTCGACTCAAATACTTCGTGAAAACGAAAAAAAGATGACTTCATATCGACTCGAGGTGTTTATTTGAGTTCGACTGGACCTTCAAGAAGAGCAATTGTCGACTCAAATACTTCATGAAAACGAAAAAAAGTTGACTTCATATCGACTCGAGGTGTTTAATTGAGTTCGAATGGACCTTCAAGAAGAGCAATTGTCGACTCAAATACTTCATGAAAACGAAAAAAAGTTGACTTCATATCGACTCGAGGTGTTTATTTGAGTTCGAATGGACCTTCAAGAAGAGCAATTGTCGACTCAAATGATTCGTGAAAACGAAAAAAAGTTGACTTCATATCGACTCGAGGTGTTTATTTGAGTTCGAATGGACCTTCAAGAAGAGCAATTGTCGACTCAAATACTTCGTGAAAACGAAAAAAAGTTGACTTCATATCGACTCGACGTGTTTATTTGAGTTCGAATGGACCTTCAAGAAGAGCAATTGTCGACTCAAATACTTCGTGAAAACGAAAAAAATTTGACTTCATATCGACTCGAGGTGTTTATTTGAGTTCGAATGGACCTTCAAGAAGAGCAATTGTCGACTCAAATGATTCGTGAAAACGAAAAAAAGTTGACTTCATATCGACTCGAGGTGTTTATTTGAGTTTGAATGGACCTTCAAGAAGAGCAATTGTCGACTCAAATACTTCGTGAAAACGAAAAAAAGTTGACTTCATATCGACTCGACGTGTTTATTTGAGTTCGAATGGACCTTCAAGAAGAGCAATTGTCGACTCAAATACTTCGTGAAAACGAAAAAAAGTTGACTTCATATCGACTCGAGGTGTTTATTTGAGTTCGAATGGACCTTCAAGAAGAGCAATTGTCGACTCAAATACTTAGTGAAAATGAAAAAAAGTTGACTTCATATCGACTCGAGGTGTTTATTTGAGTTCGAATGGACCTTCAAGAAGAGCAATTGTCGACTCAAATACTTCGTGAAAATGAAAAAAAGTTGACTTCATATCGACTCGAGGTGTTTATTTGAGTTCGAATGGACCTTCAAGAAGAGCAATTGTCGACTCAAATACTTCGTGAAAACGAAAAAAAGTTGACTTCATATCGACTCGACGTGTTTATTTGAGTTCGAATGGACCTTCAAGAAGAGCAATTGTCGACTCAAATACTTCGTGAAAACGAAAAAAAGTTGACTTCATATCGACTCGAGGTGTTTATTTGAGTTCGAATGGACCTAAAAGAAGAGCAATTGTCGACTCAAATACTTCATGAAAACGAAAAAAAGTTGACTTCATATCGACTCGAGGTGTTTATTTGAGTTCGAATGGACCTTCAAGAAGAGCAATTGTCGACTCAAATACTTCGTGAAAATGAAAAAAAGTTGACTTCATATCGATTCGAGGTGTTTATTTGAGTTCGAATGGACCTTCAAGAAGAGCAATTGTCGACTCAAATACTTCATGAAAACGAAAAAAAGTTGACTTCATATCGACTCGAGGTGTTAATTTGAGTTCGAATGGACCTTCAAGAAGAGCAATTGTCGACTCAAATGATTCGTGAAAACGAAAAAAAGTTGACTTCATATCGACTCGAGGTGTTTATTTGAGTTCGAATGGACCTTCAAGAAGAGCAATTGTCGACTCAAATACTTCATGAAAACGAAAAAAAGTTGACTTCATATCGACTCGAGGTGTTTATTTGAGTTCGAATGGACCTTCAAGAAGAGCAATTGTCGACTCAAATGATTCGTGAAAACGAAAAAAAGTTGACTTCATATCGACTCGAGGAGTTTATTTGAGTTCGAATGGACCTTCAAGAAGAGCAATCGTCGACTCAAATACTTCGTGAAAACGAAAAAAAGTTGACTTCATATCGACTTGAGGTGTTTATATGAGTTCGAATGGACCTTCAAGAAGAGCAATTGTCGACTCAAATACTTCATGAAAACGAAAAAAAGTTGACTTCATATCGACTCGAGGTGTTAATTTGAGTTCGAATGGACCTTCAAGAAGAGCAATTGTCGACTCAAATGATTCGTGAAAACGAAAAAAAGTTGACTTCATATCGACTCGAGGTGTTTATTTGAGTTCGAATGGACCTTCAAGAAGAGCAATTGTCGACTCAAATACTTCATGAAAACGAAAAAAAGTTGACTTCATATCGACTCGAGGTGTTTAATTGAGTTCGAATGGACCTTCAAGAAGAGCAATTGTCGACTCAAATGATTCGTGAAAACGAAAAAAAGTTGACTTCATATCGACTCGAGGTGTTTATTTGAGTTCGAATGGACCTTCAAGAAGAGCAATTGTCGACTCAAATACTTCATGAAAACGAAAAAAGGTTGACTTCATATCGACTCGAGGTGTTTATTTGAGTTCGAATGGACCTTCAAGAAGAGCAATTGTCGACTCAAATACTTCGTGAAAACGAAAAAAAGTTGACTTCATATCGACTCGAGGTGTTTATTTGAGTTCGAATGGACCTTCAAGAAGAGCAATTGTCGACTCAAATACTTCGTGAAAATGAAAAAAGTTGACTTCATATCGTCTCGAGGTGTTTATTTGAGTTCGAATGGACCTTCAAGAAGAGCAATTGTCGACTCAAATACTTCGTGAAAACGAAAAAAAGTTGACTTCATATCGACTTGAGGTGTTTATATGAGTTCGACTGGACCTTCAAGAAGTGCAATTGTCGAGTCAAATACTTCGTGAAAACGAAAAAAAGTTGACTTCATATCGACTCGAGGTGTTTATTTGAGTTCGAATGGACCTTCAAGAAGAGCAATTGTCGACTCAAATACTTCGTGAAAACGAAAAAAAGTTGACTTCATATCGACTCGAGGTGTTTATTTGAGTTCGAATGGACCTTCAAGAAGAGCAATCGTCGACTCAAATACTTCGTGAAAACGAAAAAAAGTTGACTTCATATCGACTCGAGGTGTTTATTTGAGTTCGAATGGACCTTCAAGAAGAGCAATCGTCGACTCAAATACTTCGTGAAAACGAAAAAAAGTTGACTTCATATCGACTCGAGGTGTTTATTTGAGTCCGAATGGACCTTCAAGAAGAGCAATTGTCGACTCAAATACTTCGTGAAAACGAAAAAAAGTTGACTTCATATCGACTCGACGTGTTTAATTGAGTTCGAATGGACCTTCAAGAAGAACAATTGTCGACTCAAATACTTCGTGAAAACGAAAATAAGTTGACTTCATATCGACTCGAGGTGTTTATTTGAGTTCGAATGGACCTTCAAGAAGAGCAATTGTCGACTCAAATACTTAGTGAAAACGAAAAAAAGTTGACTTCATATCGACTCGAGGTGTTTATTTGAGTCCGAATGGACCTTCAAGAAGAGCAATTGTCGACTCAAATACTTCGTGAAAACGAAAAAAAGTTGACTTCATATCGACTCGACGTGTTTAATTGAGTTCGAATGGACCTTCAAGAAGAACAATTGTCGACTCAAATACTTCGTGAAAACGAAAATAAGTTGACTTCATATCGACTCGAGGTGTTTATTTGAGTTCGAATGGACCTTCAAGAAGAGCAATTGTCGACTCAAATACTTAGTGAAAACGAAAAAAAGTTGACTTCATATCGACTCGACGTGTTTATTTGAGTTCGAATGGACCTTCAAGAAGAGCAATTGTCGACTCAAATACTTCGTGAAAACGAAAAAAAGTTGACTTCATATCGACTCGAGGTGTTTATTTGAGTTCGTAGGGACCTTCAAGAAGAGCAATTGTCGACTCAAATACTTCGTGAAAATGAAAAAAAGTTGACTTCATATCGTCTCGAGGTGTTTATTTGAGTTCGAATGGACCTTCAAGAAGAGCAATTGTCGACTCAAATACTTCGTGAAAACGAAAAAAAGTTGACTTCATATCGACTGGAGGTGTTTATTTGAGTTCGACTGGACCTTCAAGAAGAGCAATTGTCGACTCAAATACTTCGTGAAAACGAAAAAAAGATGACTTCATATCGACTCGAGGTGTTTATTTGAGTTCGACTGGACCTTCAAGAAGAGCAATTGTCGACTCAAATACTTCGTGAAAACGAAAAAAAGTTGACTTCATATCGACTCGAGGTGTTTATTTGAGTTCGAATGGAGCTTCAAGAAGAGCAATTGTCGACTCAAATACTTCGTGAAAACGAAAAAAAGTTGACTTCATATCGACTCGAGGTGTTTATTTGAGTTCGAATGGACCTTCAAGAAGAGCAATTGTCGACTCAAATACTTCGTGAAAACGAAAAAAAGTTGACTTCATATCGACTCGACGTGTTTATTTGAGTTCGAATGGACCTTCAAGAAGAGCAATTGTCGACTCAAATACTTCGTGAAAACGAAAAAAAGTTGACTTCATATCGACTCGAGGTGTTTATTTGAGTTCGTAGGGACCTTCAAGAAGAGCAATTGTCGACTCAAATACTTCGTGAAAATGAAAAAAAGTTGACTTCATATCGTCTCGAGGTGTTTATTTGAGTTCGAATGGACCTTCAAGAAGAGCAATTGTCGACTCAAATACTTCGTGAAAACGAAAAAAAGTTGACTTCATATCGACTGGAGGTGTTTATTTGAGTTCGACTGGACCTTCAAGAAGAGCAATTGTCGACTCAAATACTTCGTGAAAACGAAAAAAAGATGACTTCATATCGACTCGAGGTGTTTATTTGAGTTCGACTGGACCTTCAAGAAGAGCAATTGTCGACTCAAATACTTCATGAAAACGAAAAAAAGTTGACTTCATATCGACTCGAGGTGTTTAATTGAGTTCGAATGGACCTTCAAGAAGAGCAATTGTCGACTCAAATACTTCATGAAAACGAAAAAAAGTTGACTTCATATCGACTCGAGGTGTTTAATTGAGTTCGAATGGACCTTCAAGAAGAGCAATTGTCGACTCAAATGATTCGTGAAAACGAAAAAAAGTTGACTTCATATCGACTCGAGGTGTTTATTTGAGTTCGAATGGACCTTCAAGAAGAGCAATTGTCGACTCAAATGATTCGTGAAAACGAAAAAAAGTTGACTTCATATCGACTCGACGTGTTTATTTGAGTTCGAATGGACCTTCAAGAAGAGCAATTGTCGACTCAAATACTTCGTGAAAACGAAAAAAATTTGACTTCATATCGACTCGAGGTGTTTATTTGAGTTCGAATGGACCTTCAAGAAGAGCAATTGTCGACTCAAATGATTCGTGAAAACGAAAAAAAGTTGACTTCATATCGACTCGAGGTGTTTATTTGAGTTTGAATGGACCTTCAAGAAGAGCAATTGTCGACTCAAATACTTCGTGAAAACGAAAAAAAGTTGACTTCATATCGACTCGACGTGTTTATTTGAGTTCGAATGGACCTTCAAGAAGAGCAATTGTCGACTCAAATACTTCGTGAAAACGAAAAAAAGTTGACTTCATATCGACTCGAGGTGTTTATTTGAGTTCGAATGGACCTTCAAGAAGAGCAATTGTCGACTCAAATACTTAGTGAAAATGAAAAAAAGTTGACTTCATATCGACTCGAGGTGTTTATTTGAGTTCGAATGGACCTTCAAGAAGAGCAATTGTCGACTCAAATACTTCGTGAAAATGAAAAAAAGTTGACTTCATATCGACTCGAGGTGTTTATTTGAGTTCGAATGGACCTTCAAGAAGAGCAATTGTCGACTCAAATACTTCGTGAAAACGAAAAAAAGTTGACTTCATATCGACTCGACGTGTTTATTTGAGTTCGAATGGACCTTCAAGAAGAGCAATTGTCGACTCAAATACTTCGTGAAAACGAAAAAAAGTTGACTTCATATCGACTCGAGGTGTTTATTTGAGTTCGAATGGACCTAAAAGAAGAGCAATTGTCGACTCAAATACTTCATGAAAACGAAAAAAAGTTGACTTCATATCGACTCGAGGTGTTTATTTGAGTTCGAATGGACCTTCAAGAAGAGCAATTGTCGACTCAAATACTTCGTGAAAATGAAAAAA
Source organism: Stenodema calcarata (assembly GCA_963920205.1). NCBI lineage: Eukaryota > Metazoa > Arthropoda > Insecta > Hemiptera > Miridae > Stenodema > Stenodema calcarata. The sequence goes on from OY986062.1 coordinate 19,702,936, forward strand.
AGTTGACTTCATATCGATTCGAGGTGTTTATTTGAGTTCGAATGGACCTTCAAGAAGAGCAATTGTCGACTCAAATACTTCATGAAAACGAAAAAAAGTTGACTTCATATCGACTCGAGGTGTTAATTTGAGTTCGAATGGACCTTCAAGAAGAGCAATTGTCGACTCAAATGATTCGTGAAAACGAAAAAAAGTTGACTTCATATCGACTCGAGGTGTTTATTTGAGTTCGAATGGACCTTCAAGAAGAGCAATTGTCGACTCAAATACTTCATGAAAACGAAAAAAAGTTGACTTCATATCGACTCGAGGTGTTTATTTGAGTTCGAATGGACCTTCAAGAAGAGCAATTGTCGACTCAAATGATTCGTGAAAACGAAAAAAAGTTGACTTCATATCGACTCGAGGAGTTTATTTGAGTTCGAATGGACCTTCAAGAAGAGCAATCGTCGACTCAAATACTTCGTGAAAACGAAAAAAAGTTGACTTCATATCGACTTGAGGTGTTTATATGAGTTCGAATGGACCTTCAAGAAGAGCAATTGTCGACTCAAATACTTCATGAAAACGAAAAAAAGTTGACTTCATATCGACTCGAGGTGTTAATTTGAGTTCGAATGGACCTTCAAGAAGAGCAATTGTCGACTCAAATGATTCGTGAAAACGAAAAAAAGTTGACTTCATATCGACTCGAGGTGTTTATTTGAGTTCGAATGGACCTTCAAGAAGAGCAATTGTCGACTCAAATACTTCATGAAAACGAAAAAAAGTTGACTTCATATCGACTCGAGGTGTTTAATTGAGTTCGAATGGACCTTCAAGAAGAGCAATTGTCGACTCAAATGATTCGTGAAAACGAAAAAAAGTTGACTTCATATCGACTCGAGGTGTTTATTTGAGTTCGAATGGACCTTCAAGAAGAGCAATTGTCGACTCAAATACTTCATGAAAACGAAAAAAGGTTGACTTCATATCGACTCGAGGTGTTTATTTGAGTTCGAATGGACCTTCAAGAAGAGCAATTGTCGACTCAAATACTTCGTGAAAACGAAAAAAAGTTGACTTCATATCGACTCGAGGTGTTTATTTGAGTTCGAATGGACCTTCAAGAAGAGCAATTGTCGACTCAAATACTTCGTGAAAATGAAAAAAGTTGACTTCATATCGTCTCGAGGTGTTTATTTGAGTTCGAATGGACCTTCAAGAAGAGCAATTGTCGACTCAAATACTTCGTGAAAACGAAAAAAAGTTGACTTCATATCGACTTGAGGTGTTTATATGAGTTCGACTGGACCTTCAAGAAGTGCAATTGTCGAGTCAAATACTTCGTGAAAACGAAAAAAAGTTGACTTCATATCGACTCGAGGTGTTTATTTGAGTTCGAATGGACCTTCAAGAAGAGCAATTGTCGACTCAAATACTTCGTGAAAACGAAAAAAAGTTGACTTCATATCGACTCGAGGTGTTTATTTGAGTTCGAATGGACCTTCAAGAAGAGCAATCGTCGACTCAAATACTTCGTGAAAACGAAAAAAAGTTGACTTCATATCGACTCGAGGTGTTTATTTGAGTTCGAATGGACCTTCAAGAAGAGCAATCGTCGACTCAAATACTTCGTGAAAACGAAAAAAAGTTGACTTCATATCGACTCGAGGTGTTTATTTGAGTCCGAATGGACCTTCAAGAAGAGCAATTGTCGACTCAAATACTTCGTGAAAACGAAAAAAAGTTGACTTCATATCGACTCGACGTGTTTAATTGAGTTCGAATGGACCTTCAAGAAGAACAATTGTCGACTCAAATACTTCGTGAAAACGAAAATAAGTTGACTTCATATCGACTCGAGGTGTTTATTTGAGTTCGAATGGACCTTCAAGAAGAGCAATTGTCGACTCAAATACTTAGTGAAAACGAAAAAAAGTTGACTTCATATCGACTCGACGTGTTTATTTGAGTTCGAATGGACCTTCAAGAAGAGCAATTGTCGACTCAAATACTTCGTGAAAACGAAAAAAAGTTGACTTCATATCGACTCGAGGTGTTTATTTGAGTTCGTAGGGACCTTCAAGAAGAGCAATTGTCGACTCAAATACTTCGTGAAAATGAAAAAAAGTTGACTTCATATCGTCTCGAGGTGTTTATTTGAGTTCGAATGGACCTTCAAGAAGAGCAATTGTCGACTCAAATACTTCGTGAAAACGAAAAAAAGTTGACTTCATATCGACTGGAGGTGTTTATTTGAGTTCGACTGGACCTTCAAGAAGAGCAATTGTCGACTCAAATACTTCGTGAAAACGAAAAAAAGATGACTTCATATCGACTCGAGGTGTTTATTTGAGTTCGACTGGACCTTCAAGAAGAGCAATTGTCGACTCAAATACTTCGTGAAAACGAAAAAAAGTTGACTTCATATCGACTCGAGGTGTTTATTTGAGTTCGAATGGAGCTTCAAGAAGAGCAATTGTCGACTCAAATACTTCGTGAAAACGAAAAAAAGTTGACTTCATATCGACTCGAGGTGTTTATTTGAGTTCGAATGGACCTTCAAGAAGAGCAATTGTCGACTCAAATACTTCGTGAAAAAAAAAAAAAGTTGACTTCATATCGTCTCGAGGTGTTTATTTGAGTTCGAATGGACCTTCAAGAAGAGCAATTGTCGACTCAAATACTTCGTGAAAACGAAAAAAAGTTGACTTCATATCGACTCGACGTGTTTATTTGAGTTCGAATGGACCTTCAAGAAGAGCAATTGTCGACTCAAATACTTCGTGAAAACGAAAAAAAGTTGACTTCATATCGACTCGAGGTGTTTATTTGAGTTCGTAGGGACCTTCAAGAAGAGCAATTGTCGACTCAAATACTTCGTGAAAATGAAAAAAAGTTGACTTCATATCGTCTCGAGGTGTTTATTTGAGTTCGAATGGACCTTCAAGAAGAGCAATTGTCGACTCAAATACTTCGTGAAAACGAAAAAAAGTTGACTTCATATCGACTGGAGGTGTTTATTTGAGTTCGACTGGACCTTCAAGAAGAGCAATTGTCGACTCAAATACTTCGTGAAAACGAAAAAAAGATGACTTCATATCGACTCGAGGTGTTTATTTGAGTTCGACTGGACCTTCAAGAAGAGCAATTGTCGACTCAAATACTTCGTGAAAACGAAAAAAAGTTGACTTCATATCGACTCGAGGTGTTTATTTGAGTTCGAATGGAGCTTCAAGAAGAGCAATTGTCGACTCAAATACTTCGTGAAAACGAAAAAAAGTTGACTTCATATCGACTCGAGGTGTTTATTTGAGTTCGAATGGACCTTCAAGAAGAGCAATTGTCGACTCAAATACTTCGTGAAAAAAAAAAAAAGTTGACTTCATATCGTCTCGAGGTGTTTATTTGAGTTCGAATGGACCTTCAAGAAGAGCAATTGTCGACTCAAATACTTCGTGAAAACGAAAATAAGTTGACTTCATATCGACTCGAGGTGTTTATTTGAGTTCGAATGGACCTTCAAGAAGAGCAATTGTCGACTCAAATACTTAGTGAAAACGAAAAAAAGTTGACTTCATATCGACTCGACGTGTTTATTTGAGTTCGAATGGACCTTCAAGAAGAGCAATTGTCGACTCAAATACTTCGTGAAAACGAAAAAAAGTTGACTTCATATCGACTCGAGGTGTTTATTTGAGTACGTAGGGACCTTCAAGAAGAGCAATTGTCGACTCAAATACTTCGTGAAAATGAAAAAAAGTTGACTTCATATCGTCTCGAGGTGTTTATTTGAGTTCGAATGGACCTTCAAGAAGAGCAATTGTCGACTCAAATACTTCGTGAAAACGAAAAAAAGTTGACTTCATATCGACTGGAGGTGTTTATTTGAGTTCGACTGGACCTTCAAGAAGAGCAATTGTCGACTCAAATACTTCGTGAAAACGAAAAAAAGATGACTTCATATCGACTCGAGGTGTTTATTTGAGTTCGACTGGACCTTCAAGAAGAGCAATTGTCGACTCAAATACTTCGTGAAAACGAAAAAAAGTTGACTTCATATCGACTCGAGGTGTTTATTTGAGTTCGAATGGAGCTTCAAGAAGAGCAATTGTCGACTCAAATACTTCGTGAAAACGAAAAAAAGTTGACTTCATATCGACTCGAGGTGTTTATTTGAGTTCGAATGGACCTTCAAGAAGAGCAATTGTCGACTCAAATACTTCGTGAAAAAAAAAAAAAGTTGACTTCATATCGTCTCGAGGTGTTTATTTGAGTTCGAATGGACCTTCAAGAAGAGCAATTGTCGACTCAAATACTTCGTGAAAACGAAAAAAAGTTGACTTCATATCGACTTGAGGTGTTTATATGAGTTCGACTGGACCTTCAAGAAGAGCAATTGTCGACTCAAATACTTCGTGAAAACGAAAAAAAGTTGACTTCATATCGACTCGAGGTGTTAATTTGAGTTCGAATGGACCTTCAAGAAGAGCAATTGTCGACTCAAATACTTCGTGAAAACGAAAAAAAGTTGACTTCATATCGACTCGAGGTGTTTATTTGAGTTCGAATGGACCTTCAAGAAGAGCAATTGTCGACTCAAATACTTCGTGAAAACGAAAAAAAGTTGACTTCATATCGACTTGAGGTGTTTATATGAGTTCGAATGGACCTTCAAGAAGAGCAATTGTCGACTCAAATACTTCATGAAAACGAAAAAAAGTTGACTTCATATCGACTCGAGGTGTTAATTTGAGTTCGAATGGACCTTCAAGAAGAGCAATTGTCGACTCAAATGATTCGACAAAACGAAAAAAAGTTGACTTCATATCGACTCGAGGTGTTTATTTGAGTTCGAATGGACCTTCAAGAAGAGCAATTGTCGACTCAAATACTTCATGAAAACGAAAAAAAGTTGACTTCATATCGACTCGAGGTGTTTATTTGAGTTCGAATGGACCTTCAAGAAGAGCAATTGTCGACTCAAATGATTCGTGAAAACGAAAAAAAGTTGACTTCATATCGACTCGAGGTGTTTATTTGAGTTCGAATGGACCTTCAAGAAGAGCAATTGTCGACTCAAATACTTCGTGAAAACGAAAAAAAGTTGACTTCATATCGACTCGACGTGTTTATTTGAGTTCGAATGGACCATCAAGAAGAACAATTGTCGACTCAAATACTTCGTGAAAACGAAAAAAAGTTGACTTCATATCGACTCGAGGTGTTTATTTGAGTTCGAATGGACCTTCAAGAAGAGCAATTGTCGACTCAAATACTTCGTGAAAATGAAAAAAGTTGACTTCATATCGTCTCGAGGTGTTTATTTGAGTTCGAATGGACCTTCAAGAAGAGCAATTGTCGACTCAAATACTTCGTGAAAACGAAAAAAAGTTGACTTCATATCGACTCGAGGTGTTTATTTGAGTTCGAATGGACCTTCAAGAAGAGCAATCGTCGACTCAAATACTTCGTGAAAATGAAAAAAAGTTGACTTCATATCGTCTCGAGGTGTTTATTTGAGTTCGAATGGACCTTCAAGAAGAGCAATCGTCGACTCAAATACTTCGTGAAAACGAAAAAAAGTTAACTTCATATCGACTCGAGGTGTTTATTTGAGTTCGAATGGACCTTCAAGAAGAGCAATTGTCGACTCAAATACTTCGTGAAAATGAAAAAAAGTTGACTTCATATCGACTCGAGGTGTTTATTTGAGTTCGAATGGACCTTCAAGAAGAGCAATTGTCGACTCAAATACTTCGTGAAAACGAAAAAAAGTTGACTTCATATCGACTCGAGGTGTTTATTTGAGTTCGAATGGACCTTCAAGAAGAGCAATTGTCGACTCAAATACTTCGTGAAAACGAAAAAAAGTTGACTTCATATCGACTCGAGGTGTTTATTTGAGTTCGAATGGACCTTCAAGAAGAGCAATTGTCGACTCAAATACTTCGTGAAAACGAAAAAAAGTTGACTTCATATCGACTCGAGGTGTTTATTTGAGTTCGAATGGACCTTCAAGAAGAGCAATTGTCGACTCAAATACTTCGTGAAAACGAAAAAAAGTTGACTTCATATCGACTCGAGGTGTTTATTTGAGTTCGAATGGACCTTCAAGAAGAGCAATTGTCGACTCAAATACTTCGTGAAAACGAAAAAAAGTTGACTTCATATCGACTCGAGGTGTTTATTTGAGTTCGAATGGACCTTCAAGAAGAGCAATTGTCGACTCAAATACTTCGTGAAAACGAAACAAAGTTGACTTCATATCGACTCGAGGTGTTTATTTGAGTTCGAATGGACCTTCAAGAGAGCAATTGTCGACTCAAATACTTCGTGAAAACGAAAAAAAGTTGACTTCATATCGACTCGAGGTGTTTATTTGAGTTCGAATGGACCTTCAAGATGAGCAATTGTCGACTCAAATACTTCGTGAAAACGAAAAAAAAGTTGACTTCATATCGACTCGAGGTGTTTATTTGAGTTCGAATGGACCTTCAAGAAGAGCAATCGTCGACTCAAATACTTCGTGAAAACGAAAAAAAGTTGACTTCATATCGACTCGAGGTGTTTATTTGAGTTCGAATGGACCTTCAAGAAGAGCAATTGTCGACTCAAATACTTCGTGAAAACGAAAAAAAGTTGACTTCATATCGACTCGAGGTGTTTATTTGAGTTCGAATGGACCTTCAAGAAGAGCAATCGTCGACTCAAATACTTCGTGAAAACGAAAAAAAGTTGACTTCATATCGACTCGAGGTGTTTATTTGAGTTCGAATGGACCTTCAAGAAGAGCAATTGTCGACTCAAATACTTCGTGAAAACGAAAAAAAGTTGACTTCATATCGACTCGAGGTGTTTATTTGAGTTCGAACGGACCTTCAAGAAGAGCAATTGTCGACTCAAATACTTCGTGAAAACGAAAAAAAGTTGACTTCATATCGACTCGAGGTGTTTATTTGAGTTCGAATGGACCTTCAAGAAGAGCAATTGTCGACTCAAATACTTCGTGAAAACGAAAAAAAGTTGACTTCATATCGACTCGAGGTGTTTATTTGAGTTCGAATGGACCTTCAAGAAGAGCAATTGTCGACTCAAATACTTCGTGAAAACGAAAAAAAGTTGACTTCATATCGACTCGAGGTGTTTATTTGAGTTCGAATGGACCTTCAAGAAGAGCAATTGTCGACTCAAATACTTCGTGAAAACGAAAAAAAGTTGACTTCATATCGACTCGAGGTGTTTATTTGAGTTCGAATGGACCTTCAAGAAGAGCAATTGTCGACTCAAATACTTCGTGAAAACGAAAAAAAGTTGACTTCATATCGACTCGAGGTGTTTATTTGAGTTCGAATGGACCTTCAAGAAGAGCAATTGTCGACTCAAATACTTCGTGAAAACGAAAAAAAGTTGACTTCATATCGACTCGAGGTGTTCATTTGAGTTCGAATGGACCTTCAAGAAGAGCAATTGTCGACTCAAATACTTCGTGAAAACGAAACAAAGTTGACTTCATATCGACTCGAGGTGTTTATTTGAGTTCGAATGGACCTTCAAGAGAGCAATTGTCGACTCAAATACTTCGTGAAAACGAAAAAAAGTTGACTTCATATCGACTCGAGGTGTTTATTTGAGTTCGAATGGACCTTCAAGATGAGCAATTGTCGACTCAAATACTTCGTGAAAACGAAAAAAAAGTTGACTTCATATCGACTCGAGGTGTTTATTTGAGTTCGAATGGACCTTCAAGAAGAGCAATCGTCGACTCAAATACTTCGTGAAAACGAAAAAAAGTTGACTTCATATCGACTCGAGGTGTTTATTTGAGTTCGAATGGACCTTCAAGAAGAGCAATTGTCGACTCAAATACTTCGTGAAAACGAAAAAAAGTTGACTTCATATCGACTCGAGGTGTTTATTTGAGTTCGAATGGACCTTCAAGAAGAGCAATTGTCGACTCAAATACTTCGTGAAAACGAAAAAAAGTTGACTTCATATCGACTCGAGGTGTTTATTTGAGTTCGAATGGACCTTCAAGAAGAGCAATTGTCGACTCAAATACTTCGTGAAAACGAAAAAAAGTTGACTTCATATCGACTCGAGGTGTTTATTTGAGTTCGAATGGACCTTCAAGAAGAGCAAATGCCAGCCGTCTGACGTCATACGCTCGTGCGTCATAGGCTGTGACGTACTAGTTTGCCTTCTGCCAGCCGTCTGACGTCATACGCTCGTGCGTCATAGGCTCCGACGTACTAGTTGGCTTCCGGCCAGCTGTCTGACGTCATAGGCTCTTACGGCATAGGCCTTGACGTACTAGTTGCCTCCTGCCAGCCGTCTGACGTCATACGCTCGTGCGTCATAGGTGCGTCTGACGTAGTGGCCCGCCTGTCGCTTGTGTTCTGACGTGATCTGAGGGAAAGGGTGAATCAAGGAAACAAATTTTTCCCGTTTCAGTTTATGTGCCAAAGCAAAGACATGAAAATGTCAAAAGAATGTCAACTCCATCCTGTTGTTGATACAGTCGAGAAATAAATGCTTGCATACGAGTCTGCAACACATTGGGACATTTTATGTCTTTAAAGAAGTGATTCAAGAACCTTCGAACTATGCTACATCACCTACCCCAGTAGCGTAGTTGTTATACTTAATTGTAGGGTTCATCATAACTTATGAAGCTTGCATTCGTATAGACAATAGGTATAAATTATTGAGAATGATCACCAGTGTGTAAACAATTATTTAAACAATCACGCTCATACCGCAGCCTGTCGGCCACGCTCTCCGCAGTGGTTAACGTAATATGGTTAGCTAAATCGAGAGCTATTCAACGAGTGGTGAACGATTTTTGTACGATGATAACTGGCGAAGACAAAGTTCCGTAGCAACGAATCGGTTGTAAGCGAAAATCATCAGAAATTTTCGTGACGATTTCGTGTAACGCTTTTGTGTAACGTTTTTCGAGTTATGTGCCAGAGTAAAGACACAAAATGTCAAAATTTCGTAACTTGGCAAAGTGCCGCGGATGGCGGACGGCGGACGGACGGATTTTGGTTTATTATCTTCGATAATGAACCATTGGAATCGCCCAAAGAAAAAAAAATTTTAACCCCCCCTCAAAATTTGTTGGTTTACGTTTCAAGATACGTAGATTCAGAAAATCGAATAAAAAAAAATCCGTCCGTCCGCCGTACGCCGTACGCCGTACGCCGTCCGCCGTCCGCCGTCCGCCGTCCGAGGCACTTTGCCCAGTTAGCGTTGAGTTAAAATTACGAAATTTGGTTTCTGGGTTTGGACCAGCCCCACAATGATCCACGAAACTTTTCATAACCCTAGGTCAAGGGGAAGGGGTTCAAAACGAATTTTGAAATTTTGAAAATTCCATATCTCGAAAAATTCATATAGAACGGTATGTTTTTTATTTCATATTTAGATAGAGTTTGTTCCGTAGAATTTTTTAAGACCATCCGCAGCTTTGTACGACCAGCCGTTCGTTCACAATGACGGCTCAAAGATTGTGCCTCACAACCCGATCGTGAATCAAACTGTTGAAATACGGGTCCATTTTCATACTAACAAGCTCTTTGGAACATCATATGGCTTAAGTGATGTCGAGTTTGTTGTTCTGAGGTGCGTTTCGTGCTACGGAAATGAAGGTAATTTCGAATGTTTGTTGGTAGGTACTTCTTTTATAGAAAAATTATTACCGACGTAGTTTTAAAAACCCCAGAATTATATCGTATTAATTAATCATAATTAACAATTATTATTACTAATAATGAATACGAATTATTAATACCTAACAATAAATTATAATAATTTTCACTAGGTACTTGATGAAATTGTTAATAATTAGTGATAATTGACAATAATAATTAATCTAACATTTAGGATCTAGACATTTAGACCTAGTGATCTAGACAGAAGGGTGATCTGTACAAAGAAGATAATGAACCGTTGTGTCAAGAATTTGCAGAGTTTTTTTTTTTTTTTTTTTGACATTCTATGTCTTTACTCTGGCACATACCTACTTAATGCGAAAAACGTTACACAAAAGCGTTACACGAAATCGTCACGAAAATTTCTGATGATTTTCGCTTACAACCGATTCGTTGCTACGGAACTTTATCTTCGCCAGTTATCATCGTACAAAAATCGTTCACTACTCGTTGGATAGCTCTCGATTTAGCTAACCATATTACGTTAACCACTGCGGAGTGCGTGGCCGACAGGCTGCGGTATGAGCGTGATTGTTTAAATAATTGTATACACACTGGTGATCATTCTCAATCATTTACACCTATTGTCTATACGAATGCAAGCTTCATAATTTATGATGAACCCTACAATTAAGTATAACAACTACGCTACTGGAGTAGGTGATGTAGCATTCAAGCTAAGCATTGTTCGAAGGTTCTTGAATCACTTCTGATCAGACATAAAATGTCCCAACGTGTTGCAGACTCGTATGCAAGCATTTATTTCTCGACTGTATCAACAACAGGATGGAGTTGACATTCTTTTGACATTTTCATGTCTTTTTCATTCGATTTTCTGAATCTACGTATCTTGAAACGTAAACCAACAAATTTTGAGGGGGGGTTAAAAAATTTTTTTCTTTGGGCGATTCCAATGGTTCATTATCGAAGATAATAAACCAAAAGTTCGAAAAACCTCATCTGTATCTATCTTCTGGACGCTCGCTAGTGTCATCTCGCAGTGATGTTTAAAACACGCAAAGTTATCTCTTTCAGGAATGTTTAAGCCATGTGTTTTGATCACTGCGTCAGACTGTATATGTAGCAGGGATCAGTAACACGGTTTGTCTCTCTTGAGGCTCACTTGTCTCTTTTGAAAAGATTGAGGATATCAAGTGCACCAGCGGATAAAATTAAAGAAACTGAATCCAGTTTGAGGTTTCTAGTAATTACAAGCGAGCAATTAATACACCTCCATTATCAAAACTGTAAAAGTCAAGACAAAATGTTTGAGTTTCTTGGTGGTCGTTACCAATCCTTGACATCTCACCTTGACAATAGTCGCCACACACTGGTTGCCACCGGTTCCATCCTTGTGGAGTTCCAGAACTTCTGCTTCCACCGGCTCGAGAAGCATGTGGTCCGAGCCCTGATGTAATAGCCTTTCTTTCATCTCGTGGAGGTAGGGGCAACGTTGCATCCTATACTCTACAACAGAAAATGAGAACAGTACAGTTAGCTGATTCGTGAAAAACGTGCGAGGAACAGAGATGTAGAGAAAAACTCAAAAGAGGAGATCAACTCTGCAATAGCAGTGGAACAGAATCGAAAAATATTAGCGATTCTGATTCAAGCTGGATACTTCTTCCGTGGAGTTGGCAGCACCTAGCCCACATTGCATGAAGCCTGAGCTGCGATGCTGATGGGTGATATTGGAAAGATCTCTAATTTCTTCTGGCAAAAAAACCCCTGGATTCCTCTCCAAAAATGTCAATCGACTGAGTGTTATTTGTAAGTACGTCTGTATTTCCTATTTTTTTCATAGGCTTTGAAACTGAAATTGAGTAAGGAATTGTTAGCAGTGATGAAGAAGATGGCCACTACACAGAAGAAAATCCACAGTCATGCAACATGGCTATAAGAGCGAATTTTCGAAGAAATAATTGGTTTTATGTAATATGTCTCTTAAAGAACATGATGTCCATGAAGAACATCTCAAGTATCAACCACGTTTCTTCATCTTCTAAGTGCTCCTGTTTGAGAGCGGAATAAGATATAGCTATTCTGACTTCACCATCTTATTCAGCGTGTAAAAACCTTAAAAACTCTGCAAATTCTTGACACAACGGTTTATTATCTTCCTTGTGCAGATCACCCTTCTGTCTATACCAGACTGTGTTGCAAATCGGCACCATACCATATTCTCACCGTACTCATACCATACCATACGAATTTCTTTCCTATCATACCATACTGTATTATACCAAATCATACATACAATAATATACCATACCATACTCATACCATGTCATACCAACCGAGTGAATATTGAAATGTCATCCATTTCTGACCTACATTTAAAATTTCAAGTATCTAGCTCATCATCAAAATTTAATTTGTTTAAACAAATAGGTATTATTTAAACAATTTTACAGACAAGAAACCGAGTGAATATTGCATTGCGATCCAGTTCTGACCTATTTTTAAAATTTCAAGTCCATAGCTCATCATCAAAATTTAATTTGTATTATTACAAAAAGGTATTATTTAAACAATTTTACAGATGAGAAACCGAGTGAATATTGCAATGTGGTCTATCCCCGACTCACGGTTAAAATTTCTAGACTGTAGTTTATCGGGAAGATGACAAAAGGTAGTTTTATTCTGGGCGTCTGGGGATTGGGTCACATAACGGCCGTTTTCGACGCGAAAGTTTAGTGTTTTTCCTAAAACTTTGCGCGGTCACTGTGAACGAACGGCTGGTCGCACAAAAATCCAATTGGTCTTAAAAGATTTGTAAGTTTTCAGGTCATTCAAAGGTGAACTAAAATTTACACGGTTCAGTTAAATATTTGGAGATAAGACATCGTCCAAATTTTAAATTTCGTTTTGAACCCCTTCCCCTTGACCTTGGGTTATGAAAAGTTTCGAGGATCATTGTGGGGCTGGTCCAAACCCAGAAACCAAATTTCGTAATTTTAGCTCAACGCTAACTGGGCAAAGTGGCGCGGACGGCGGACGGCGTACGGCGTACGGGGGACGGCGTACGGCGTACGGCGTACGGCGTACGGCGTACGGCGTACGGGTGACGGACGGATTTTTTTTTTATTCGATTTTCTGAATCTACGTATCTTGAAACGTAAACCAAAAAATTTTGAGGGGGGGTTAAAAAATTTTTTTCTTTGGGCGATTCCAATGGTTCATTATCGAAGATAATAAACCAAAATGAGGTGTCCCTTGACAGACCGTTACATTTTTGGAATTTATGGGTGATCCCCCCCCCCCCCCAACATCCCAAAACCCCCCTCAGCTTTTGGACATTACAACGCTGAACACGACGGAGAAGTGAGAATTGCGATATCGCATTCCGTCATCAGATTAGGGAGCAGATTAACCATGAAGAAGTTATTCTTCATCTTCAAAGTACTCAAGTTTGCGAACGAAATTAGGTATCGCAATTCTTACGATCGTATTCGGCGTGTAAAAACCTTTAAAATGAGGTGTCACTTGTCAGACTTTCATTTTTTGAGTGACCCCCCCCCCCTTCCTCCATCCACCTCAAACCCCCTCAGCTTTTCGATATTTCAACTCTAAACACGACGATGAAGTCAGTATTGCGATATCGCATTCCGTCATTAGATTAGAGCAGAATAACCATGAAGATCATATCAAGTAACAAGTATCTTCATCTTCAAAGTGCTCCCGTTTGAGAACGAAATGAGATATCGCAATTCTGATTTCAGCATTGTGTTCAGCATGAAATAATGATTAAAATGAGGTGTCACTTGTCAAAATGTTCCATTTTGGGAATTTATGAGGAATTTTTCCCCCCTAAAACCCCCCTTTAGAGTGGTTCGATTCTGCCCATCTACGAACTTAGCCTGTCGATTGCCAAGACAGATTTTAATGGAGGGGTTAAGCAAAATGTTACAAACGATTTGCAGAGTAAAATAAACTGTCCCTCAAACTTAATTTGAGAGAGGCGTGGAGGCCGGAGTACGTGTAATCTTAACTTCGGATTACACGCTGGGCGACACCGCATTAGAATAAATCTGCATCTGAATGTCCTACGTCATCATCACTCTTCACCCTCGGGGGTGCTTGTCCTCCTGCAACGCACATTGAAGAGTCGAGCCAAAACACGTACTAAATACATTAAGTATTTACGTTTATCAGTATACGTACTGAGCAGTAGATATTAGCGTTATTCCCAATCATCTGCTACCTGGGAAAACCCGCTATCTGCGAGAGATGGGCGTATTCATATTCATAAAGTTATACCATAAAATTTAATATTTAATATAAAATATATATTTAATATATTCATATTTAAGAATATGAATATTCTACCAGGGAGTGCAAGATAACAAACATTGCTTCGCGTTGTGGTGATCATTTGTAACACCGAGATCGTTCTGAATAAACGGGATTGAGAATAATTTGAGGTCAAACGGGAAGTGCCCCTATGAAAAACGATCTCTGGTTGAAAGGCGTGAGGGCGGCGTGGTGGTCTTACCTCGAGTCCAGTGGGGTCGGTTGGAACTTCTAAAAATTGTCTAAATTGTTTACTTTTTTCGATTTTTTGCTCGTAACTGCTAAGCTAAGCGGTTTCTGACCAAAAATATTGTTGTAAATATTGTTGCTACAATGTTGTAAATCTGAAAATTTTTTCTGAACCTAATCAACTTTGCTTGGGTTGTAGAAACGAATCCACGCCATTTTTTTCTGTTCGGAGGGAAGTGGCAGATTGCGTTTTTTTCACTGCCCGACAATTGGAATAATTTAGCCAGAAACGGAAAAAGATAACAATCTCTCATCTTGTTATTTTCTCTTTCTGGTTTTCAGAGATTATCCAAGCGTGAGAACCGTTCTAATTTATTGTTATTTTAATTGAAGAATCTCATTTGCTTTCTCCCATTTGATTTATTAAGAAGGCACCAGGTCTATTTCTGTTTACATTATTACTGCAATTACGAGTATATTTCTTATGTTATCCTCTACCGCTCACCACTACTGTGATTTGATGGAGGGGCATCAGGACAACGAGTGAATATTGCATTGTCACCCATGTGCGACCGATTTTTAAGTGTCAAGACTCCAGCTCATCATCGAAATTTAATTTGTTTGAACAAATAGGTATTTTTTAAACAATTTTACACTCAGGAAACCCATTAAGTCATCCATATGAGACCCATTTTTAAAAATTCAAGTCTCTAGCTCAACATTTAGTAAACAAAATTTGTTTATTAAATGTTGAACTAGAGACATATTTCTTATAACAATATTACTTATTCAATAAGTATTGTTTAAACCATTTTACGGGCAAGGAATAAGTATTGTTTAAACAATTTTACAGGCAAGAAACTGAGTAAATATTGCATTGTCATCCATTCTCGACCCATGGTTAAAATTCCAAGACTAGCTCATCATCCAAATTTAATTTGTCGATTCGAATTTTCGCGCCTCGTAGACCAGTGATCACAGTTTTATTAAAAAAAAAAAAATTTCTTTGGGCGATTCCAATGGTTCATTATCGAAGATAATAAACCAAAGTCGCTTGGAGGGCTAAAATCGCTTAGATGTGAACACAACAGTTTGAACACAACATCAATGTAGATAAGTTAGATAGATTGAACACAACATCAATGTAGATAAGTTACTTATCTACATTGATGAAACTATACCACGTATCTAACGATCCCACCCTGTCATCTGCCTCAACTAGTTTCGCCGTTTGTCCAACTCGAGTGGAGGAAATTATTGAATACTGATTATTATAATAAACTCACCTACTTTTAAAGCAGTAGGTATTATATTATAATACCTGACTATATATGCAACACTTACTAGACTATCAATTTTGAAGAAAAGTAGGGCTAACTCCATAACGTCCACTCGTTTGTTATGGTTAAAGTTCAGTCGTGCTCTCTTTACTTGTCGATCTATTGTATTGATTGTGAATTATAATATAATATAATTCATATTATGTTATATTGTTGATTGAATTGATATTGATTGTCTAGAAATTAAATCGAATTGATTGTTAAAAGTCGATTTCATTTACTACTAAATAATTACTATCTCGCGTTGATTCGAATTAGGTATCTACCTTTCTTTCGAGTTGAATCGAGTAAATTCTTAAAAGTCGATTTCATTTAAAATGACTATCTCCCTTTGATTTGAATTAAACTTCTTTTGAGTGGAATCGAGTTGATTGTTAAAAAGTCGAGTTCATTGACTAACTCCCTTTGACTATCTTTGAATTACTATCTCCAAATGACGATTTCCCTTTAATTCGAAATTGTCTTCTTTTGAGTGGACCCGAATTGATTATTAAGAGTCGAGTTCATTTGAAATTAGGTACTATCTCGCGTTGATTTTAATTACGCATCTGTCGAGTTGAATCGAGTTACCTACGAGTATAAGTAAGAAAGTAATTCTTAAAAATCGAGTTCAGTTAAAACACGCAAAGTTATCTCTTTCAGGAATGTTTAAGCCATGTGTTTTGATCACTGCGTCAGACTGTATATGTAGCAGGGATCAGTAACACGGTTTGTCTCTCTTGAGGCTCACTTGTCTCTTTTGAAAAGATTGAGGATATCAAGTGCACCAGCGGATAAAATTAAAGAAACTGAATCCAGTTTGAGGTTTCTAGTAATTACAAGCGAGCAATTAATACACCTCCATTATCAAAACTGTAAAAGTCAAGACAAAATGTTTGAGTTTCTTGGTGGTCGTTACCAATCCTTGACATCTCACCTTGACAATAGTCGCCACACACTGGTTGATTGAATTGATATTGATTGTCTAGAAATTAAATCGAATTGATTGTTAAAAGTCGATTTCATTTACTACTAAATAATTACTATCTCGCGTTGATTCGAATTAGGTATCTACCTTTCTTTCGAGTTGAATCGAGTAAATTCTTAAAAGTCGATTTCATTTAAAATGACTATCTCCCTTTGATTTGAATTAAACTTCTTTTGAGTGGAATCGAGTTGATTGTTAAAAAGTCGAGTTCATTGACTAACTCCCTTTGACTATCTTTGAATTACTATCTCCAAATGACGATTTCCCTTTAATTCGAAATTGTCTTCTTTTGAGTGGACCCGAATTGATTATTAAGAGTCGAGTTCATTTGAAATTAGGTACTATCTCGCGTTGATTTTAATTACGCATCTGTCGAGTTGAATCGAGTTACCTACGAGTATAAGTAAGAAAGTAATTCTTAAAAATCGAGTTCATTCAAAATGACCCTTTCTCCCTTTGATTTGAATTAAACTTCTTTTGAGTGGAATCGAGTTAATTCTTAAAAGTCGAGTTAAAATTTAATTTTTAAGAGCAAGACAAATAAATTTATCGATAATTAGGTGAGAAAATGGTCTTCATCAACAGCACATAATATGTAGCACATAATAGATATTATCTACCAAAATATTTGGGCAACACCACATATCTAACGGTTTTTTTTGTAATTTCGATGTCAGACTACTGAAACCTCTTACAAAATGTGTGGTACTTCCTAGACAATGAAAAATGGTGAGCAAAATTACAGAGGTGTCAATATGGTAGACAAAGACGTTTTTTCTTCCTCCTGAAAAGTTAGCAAAAGTTAAATACGTGGTGCTGCCTCGATATTTATTGTCTGTAGGGGGGGGGGGAGTTGAGAGGGGGTGGGCGTACCACCTCCTCCTACCACCCTCCACCCGTCACTTCCACCCAACATCGGCTATCCACCACCCAACACCTTCCACCCAACATACTGCTCCCTCAACCACCATCCTCCTCCCACCACATAAGTCACCACAGAGTCACTGACAACCCCCCTCCCCTCCCCCCATCATCCTTCCCTGCTGCCTCCACGTCTGATTACCACCCGCCATTAGAGAGTTCCAGGCTACCACGGTGGCTGTTAGCACGGTACCTTATGAGGCCGCTCTTGTGGTTGTCGATCCGCGGTTGTTCGACATACCCATGATCTTCGTTTAAATTCGTGAACTTGCCGCCGTCTTCGGATCAGTTGACACTACTGGAACGCCCACTTCGGATCAGTTGACACTACTGGAACGCCCTCCACCGTACCGAGCTAACAGCCACCGGTAACCTGGAACTCTCTATTAACATTAAATGTTTCAACATAAATTTCATGTGGTCAGAGTAAAATTTACCCCCACGGACAATGTCGCCAATTTTCACTGCTCTGTAGACCCCCCCCCCCCTTCGATTCACCACCTCCCCATCACGTTATTTGCTTGATATCCCAATTCCCTCTTGATATCGCGTTGTCCTCCCTCCTCCCATTCATAATAATAATTAATCTATCATTTACTGATCTAGACAGAAGGGTGATCTGTACAGAGAAGATACCTAATAAATCGTTGTGTCAAGATTTTGCAGAGTTTTTTCAATTGGGAAATAAAGAGTTCTGTAAACATATTTTGTTCATTTATATTCAATACGCCGCGTATTGAATATAAATGAACCAAATATGTTCATATTATGATATACATATATTATGATATAATAAATACAGGGTGTTTGGTGAAAGATGTCAGAAAATTGGGCAGGTGTTTCTAGACCTCAAACCCAACAAAAAAAGCTATATGAAGCGATGTCCGATTCTCAACTATAGTGACCTTATTTCAAATTTTGTGTTTTTCTCAGTGAAACGCGTGTTTCTTGTGAATTGTCGCAGTAAAATCATCATATCTCCAGAACCATTTGAATTTCACAAAACTGAAAAAACCACTGGAAAGCTCATTAAATTTCCTTTAAGAACATCTTTCACATCTCTTTTCAAGTTCGATCTCATTTTTTGTTGGGTTTGAGGTCTAGAAACACCTCCCCAATTTTCTGACATCTTTCACCAAACACCCTGTAGGGAATCTAATGCTGAACAAGTTTTATTGTGACGATTTACCCCCAAACATTTTTTTGAAAATTATCACCTTTTCGGAGCCGATAGCACGAAAACGGTTCAGTTGTTCACAAAAATGTATATGACCAAACTTGTAGCAAATTTAATAAGCCTTCATTTAGTACTGAAGAACTTGTTCACGGAACGTTCCCCCACTACCCCGTGGCTCCGGGATTCGGATGGACGTTATTTTTTAGCGAATTTTCGAAGAGAATGTGGCTATTGTTCTCGGCCCGAAATTTTTAAAACTGGTATTTCCGAAAAGATTGTATACCAAAATCCGTTTCAGCTCATTCAGAATCTACTTCCAAAAGAAGTGGTTCAACAGTCTACAATAATTCGAACATCCAAAAGGAAAAACTCACCATTTGATACTGATATTTCGGCAAACGCCTTCGTCAGAGTAGAAATAATTTCTACTCTGACGAAGGCGTTTGCCGAAATATCAGTATCAAATGGTGAGTTTTTCCTTTTGGATGTTTGACTTTAATAGCCGCTCTGTGCCACAAGAATATATATATAAATATAAATACATATTTATATAAATACATATATATAAATACATATTTATATATTTAGATGCGTTGAATGACCAAATACTAGTCGTTTATATATTTATGTGTGTGTCACTCCGGACGATAATTCTCGATATAATTGAGCTAAAAAGCTCATAGGTAATTACACAAAATACGAATTTGCACGTCTTGTCAATCGAGTTCAGCGTTGAAAAATCTATAAGCAGAGGGGGGTTTGGAGAGTTTTAGGGGGGGGGGGGATTACCCATATATTCCCAAAATGAAACAGTTTGACAAGCGACACCTATTGCGATACCCTAATCCGTTCTCAAACTGGATGGAGCACTTTGAAAATGAAGAAACGTTGTTGAAACTTGAGAGGTTCTTCATGGACCCCAAGTCCTTCAAGGGAGACATTTTACATAAAACCAGTTATTTCTTCAAAAATTCGCTCTAATCGCAATTCTGCATGACTGTGGATTTTCCTAGTCAGAGACACACCCCTGCACATTCCTGATGAAATAGGAACTAGTATTTTTAGTTCCTTTATTTTTCCTATTTTGACTGGATTAAATTATGTTTTTGGTCGAGATGATTCATGTATTCGGATGGCTAAAAAAAACCTTTTCTACGCCTGACTTCCATCACGTTTCTTCATACGTTCAAACATGTGCATATGTTCACACGCAATGTTTCGTAGCTGAGTTAAAGATACACCGCTAGGCCAATTTCCGGATCGGAAGTCGGAACAATCAAACCGATCCATATGGAAAAGAGAGCATATGGTTCTAGCAGAGGCCTATATTTAGGTCCAAGAGACGGCGCGTGGAACGCAATAACATTCACTAGGAGCAATCCTTAAGCCCTCGATGTTCGGATCTTTGAATAGAATCTGATCATAACACTAGGAATCCCTGGGCCTTCGATAACAAGGGTGCTGAGAGAGAAAAGCCGATAGGAGTGCAATCAGTCAATATGTTTTCGGTCTCCGATTACAAGAAATTACAATTGCACGTTGAATTCTGATACATCGCTGGGAAACCTACGTCTGGAGGATATACACGGTGTCTACAGGAATAATGGGACAAATTCAAGGAATCAATAATTGAGCTGTAGAATCACTCTACCGCTAATTTGCAACAAAAAGTGCATCTTAGAATTCTTTCATTACTCAATCAAAAAACCGACTTTTTACACTTTCAAGATTTTTTTGTGTGTTTTCGACCTTGTCTCAGTAAAACGGCTCCCTTAAATTAATTTATAATAAAAGTTGAGGATACCGTTGGAAAGGGCGTTGAATTTGCTATCTCTCTGATATGAAATCCTACTTTTAAGACAGTCCTAATTAATTAAAAAATGGCCAAAGTCATAAATGTGAAGATTTCTTCAAATCACCGGTTTTTCTTTCGTAGTTTGCGCTATCAGTACGGTGTTTTTTCGGCGTGCACTCCTCGGGAAAAACTTGCCCAAAATCTCAGGTTTACAATCGTATTTTTAAAAAAAGTCGGTTTTTTGATTGAGTAATGAAAAAATTCTACGATGTAAGCTTTTTTAATTAGCTGTAGAATTGACTCCCTGAGTTCGTTACATAGTTACACTAGACACCCTGTACAAAGATGAAAAGTGTATCGTGTTTTGGCCAAGTGTTTCATAAAAATCATTTGAATGAAATCGGAGTTCAATGTACGTGGGGGCCTGCATTTGACAAAATAGACGGATCGATAGTAAAGGAACCAAAATCTGATCATGAAGGTGTAAAACGCAGGACGCGAGTGTAAATTCTATTCTTGGCGACTTGGATATACTCGGAAATTGAATGAGGAACGGTAAATCAGACCAATCTACGGTCCAGGAGTATGATTAAATCATACTCATTTTGTTGTTTGTTTTGACGACAACTACAATGATTTTTGATGATCTTTGAAAGGCGAAGTCCAAGGGAATACGAGAGTGGAAGCCAATAAGACCAAGGTTGAGGCCGCGACCTTGATTGTAATAGGTTGATGCGTTGGAAAACTGCCACGGAGTTATCTGAGTCCATCTGTGCATCTCGGCAGGATCCATAAAACATATCCATGTCACAAAAAAGAAAAAAATTATAATCCATCCATAACATTGTTCATGCTGATACTATCCGAAGGAGTAAATGGACATCAATTGTGTGTAACCTGAATCAGATCTCTACAACCTCTCTCTTGGATTTGAAGCACGAATCTCCCCCGTTTTCGACGTCCTGGGCGTAAAATCAGGACTCGCAAGTTTCGGCCTTGAGGGCTGAAACCGACCCTTACGTTAAGACACTCGTGCTGCGATCTAGCGAAGCTACCATGAACCCTACCCCCGTCCCTGGGCGTTTACGTCCCTGATCAATAGGGACGTAAGCACAGCCCCGTTACCGCCTCCCTCTCAGGTGTTATATCATTTTTGAATGAACTAAAATGATATCCTGATTTGAATACGTCGACAAAAGTACATTAATCCCTTCTAGTCCATTATGCAGTGACGTAACTAGGGTTTCGATAAGGATGAGAATAGGGTTCAAAATTTCGAAGGGGGGTCCATATTAGGGCCTACCGCGAGAGGTATGGAATAATATTCGTTTCCTCACCCGTTTAAATAACTTCCAACTTCGGATCCAAAATCGATTTAATAATAAAAACCCATTTTAATCTGTCAGTCATCTTTTTTTGTGGATTCCAGTCATGTTCAATGGATACATCCACATGTGCGCTTTTGTAATCTGCTCGGAAATTCGACCGTCTATCCAGACTAGACATGCACGATGCTTGCAAAAGTATCAAAAAGCAAGAATGGGTGATTCAATTGTTTTGCGTCAAATCCTCATCCCAAGCTGTTGGCATTTTTAAATGGACAAAAATTCTCATACGAACTATCCTCCTTGTTCTATCAAATCCATAACAAGAAAATTTCTTGTAATTATTATTTATTTAATGATAAATAAATGAAATAAATTAGATTATGTATTAAATTAAATTAAATTGAAGTTCTTGTAATTATTATTTACTTCATTATTTAATAAAAAATTTCTCCATTAGTGATCATTAATTGTTTCCCCTTTGTGTCCCCACTCAAAGATTTCAGCTCTTTAAAGAAATTTTGTGAGAGGCCTTTGAAAGTGACCAGGCTCGTTCAAAATATACATTCCCTCGAAATTCCACTTCAGCAGGTTAATTTAATTGAAACATCATCTTAGCGAAAATGACAGTAAATTAAATTAATGTCACTGGCTATTTCAATCCACCCCTGTACGACGGGAAAAGAGAATATTTGTGTTTCTGGGTGAGAGGGCAGCACTGTAATGGCGCCAAAAGAAGGTTCACCTACGAACTAAATCACTAGCGACCAAATCGTGGAAAGCCACGTTAAGGGAAACGAGAGTATTTGAAAAAATGGTCTATTTCCCCTGAAATATGAGCACACTGTTAGACCGGTTTCGGTGATTAAACGATCCTTCATCTCGATCCAGAAAAACGTTTTCGTCTCGATCACAAGTACCGTCGCGACCCCTTTAACCCAATAGACGAGACAACATCCCGCGCAACGTGCGGGTCATCCAGTTCGACTTTCAATATTTAACAAACTCATCTTTTTTTTTTCAACAGACCCCGCAAAGTGGGAAGAAAGTTGAAATCCTCGTTCTCCCAAGGAGATGATAGCTGTGATCACAGGTTATTATGGAAAATTGCCTCTGCCGGTCACTCTGCATTAATCGATGTTCACCTCAACTTTGAAAAAAAAAAAAGATGTTTTGACCCGTTAACGCCGAGGAGGAGTTGAACCGTTGGATAAATAAAATCGAACTTTTGCAAAGCGGATTTTCGCTAATAATGGGCCTCCTCAATTCTGCAGCAAAAACTGGTTATTACGGTGGATATCGATCGCATCGATTAAATACGGCACCTGGTAAATGAAATACGAAGAAGCCCAAATTGGTAAATCAAAATACTGAAGTTCGTGCGTACTCCCAGTTAACTTTCCGTTTGTTCCGCCCTTTTTCCCCCCATCGATAGTCTCACTGCACCTGCGAGGTGCATTCTTAACCATCGCCAGTAAAAAAAAAACATTCCTAAGCTTTCGGGCGCATTGAAAGGCCAAGTCTGAAGGACCAAACAATAAAATTTATGTAAACAATAAACTTGATTGTATTTGAAACTGCAATAATAAGTACATAATTGAATGAGAATATGCGACTACACAGTTCAGTCTTATTTTATACTAATATTATGAGATCTCACCACTTCCGTAATGAAAGAAAAGGCCATAGCTAATGAACTTTATTTTTTATTAAAGTTGTAGCCCTTTGCGGAGCGCGTGCCTTTTTATCGCACAACCAGGCGCGCGCCGAACTCCATTCGGCAATCCATTGAATGCGTCTCCTACACACAAACCTGGCAAGTGGAAATCAGTGGCACCTTTTGATATGGCTACGGTTATTTTCCAAGTTTTGCTGCTTCTGTTGTCTTTTTCCTCATTTATGTCACCATTCCGCCATCGCAGGCAGAAGGATGAATACGCCACGTTCACGTTCTTTTGTGGGATAAGGGCATGGCTTTTAATAAAGTAGATCCACACAGCCTCAGTGGCAGACACTACTGCTTCATACAGCATCACTTGCGTACCTTTTGAGGGAGACTAAAATAACAAATTTATAATGATAACCATTTTCGGAGCCGGAATTTGTAGTTGTCTACAGTTTGAGGCCTTCAAGATATTGTTGAGGATGGAAATTATTACAATAATGTCATTCAATGAACGGCATTTCGAGTCTTCGAACGTTGATACGATGCCAACGCTATTCTCTACTGTGAGAGACACTTAGACGACGTAGGAAAAAAAATCTTTTGGAGAACATCAAGATCGACGTACCTATTCAAGACCTAATCCAATCTTCCCTGGTAGGAAGCAGTTACCAGATCGTTGCTCCCGAACCCCACATCTTCATTCGGACTCTTCATGAGTCACTCTCCTACCAACCCGCGGTATTTCATGTTGAACGTATGAATTCTGGATAAGGTTAGTTATTATTTTCGTACACATTTTTTATCGCACCAAGTATTTATAAGCAATTTATAAGCAATATATAAGCAATTTTGTTTTTATCAGTGTAAATACACAATATTGTGGGAGTTTTTTTCTATTTTATTAATTTAGAAACGTTTTTGTGCATAGCACTATATAGTTGGACAGGAATACAGGAATATAGCAGTAACTTGTTTGAGGATATACTAGTTTAGTCCATCAACCTCCTATTATAGCCGATCACTGTTCGTAGGTACTGAACAACTGCACGCAAAGCTCTGAAGATGTAAAATATTTTAGATGATTATTGGGAGGTTTCAATTGAAGCCCTCGGCGAAGTCAATAGTATTGACTTCATATTATTATGTTACATTATGACTTCATATTATTATTATTATGTTATTGTCATATTATTAATATGACAATATCATATTATGATGTTTCCGCTTTAGACGCCTGAGCTGTCGGGGTAATGGTCGATCGTGAGGTATTTTATTGATGAGCAGATTCGGATGGGAAGAAGCTTTTCGGTAGGAAGCGTAGTATTTGGCAATCAAGCAATCTTTGACTGTTAATACTTCAAGATCTGTTGTGGTGGCTGGGTGAGACAATATAGAGAGAGGCCACTGATGTAATAGGAATTTATTGTATAAAATGGTAAGCGGTTAGACGTGAACATGAGGCAAGTTAGATTGGGGCTGAGAGAGTGATACTAGATAGATGATATGTACAGAGTAGATCCATAGGTTTATGGATGGTAGGTTACAACAAGACCCTTGTGAAGTTCTTCATTCCTGATGTACCAGTCCGCCCCAAAGATCTTACGGAGGACCCAATTCTGCAGCACCTGTACTCTAAAATCTGGGTATCTGATCCAGATGACCATAGACCACCACCATAGCACCAAATCGGTTTGACCACAACATGGTCGATTACTGTGGTTCATAATGAAAAATACTGAACAAAAAACGGAATGAAAACGCAATGAACTAAACGGAGACACAATTTTCGGGGATCAAGCTGCACAAAGATCGGTTCAACTGGGAGGAGCCTCTCTTACCACAAAGTGTCACTTGCCGGAAGTTTTAACATTGTTTCAAGTACAATGTACTATACCTAAGCGTTGAAATGAAAAGTGAAAGGGATGATTTTTCACATACGGCTCTGAGCAGCACTTTCAAGCTCGAGATCACTCTTAGTTTTGGTTTCTGAATATCGCCCATTATAAGCATGTACATTTCTGGATGAGAGTAGATAACAAATAGTAACTACCTACTCGACTAGGACCAACACTGAGTCGAATGACCTCCTGGAAATTGCAACGAGTCAACCGTCGAGTAATTAGTCAAATACAGTCGTAATTGTAACTATTGAGCATAGAAGGCTTATGTGATTGAACGGAGAATATTCGAATCACAAAGTACTGTGTTCAATTTTAGGTACTACGTACTGTAATGTTCGTACTACACGAACAAGTCATTTCCGACGCACCTGTTTGGAATTTTTTGTTAATGCGGAAATCTTTGGCTACATTTACTTGGACAACAAAATCTATTAACTGATTTTACCTTGTTGCCAAATTTCACAAATTAATGCAATATTTCACGATCGTGGACTATTTTGGACTTTCAGAAATATTAATCCGACCGTCCTTTTTTGTTTTGTCCTAAAAAGACACTATTTCAAGGGTTTCATTTGAATGTTTGAATAAATTCATCATTTAGGGAGCCCTAACGACTTGTAACGGAAATGGGAGGGTGTTGGGTGTTGGCTTGTTCAATTCGGGGCTCGACAAAATATGGAGATCTTTCGTTGGGACGGGATGTGATGAGGCGAGAACTGCATTGCCAATTCGGTTTCCGGTAGTCCCTCTGATATTAAATATTCCGTCCGGAGCAGGAGGTTGGAACAATCGAGGCGACGGTCATCATTTCATCAAAGTACCTACGCTCTAGAAACGCAAGGCGATTGTACATTCTAAGAGGCAGGTCGCCCCTTTGCAACGGGTGTACGGTCGATTGGAACGTACGATCGTACTTTAATTTTGACAAAACTCATCGAAGAGAATATTAGCCGTTTCGAGGCTCAAAGATTCCACCTGATCTAGACGAACATAGACGAACGGCTTTTGGATACCCTACGGTAGGGTTCAGACCAAATGCTGACGGTTTCTGACTCTTTCTTGGCCAGTTCATCCGCCTCTTCATTCCCCCTTAGCCCTGAATGCCCCGACACTGATACCGAGATGACATTCTTGTCCAGGGCATTTTCGCAGTTCATCACATTCCCATATTATTACCCGAGAGGCTGATGCCTTCAATGCGGCTTTGATATCAGAACAGATTGCCACTTTCTTACCAATTAGATTTACCTTTCTGATCTGCATAGCACAATGTTCGATGGCAATCGTCTAGACCTGAATTACCGTGGCGTGTCGGCCCAGACTAATCGCCAACTTAATGTTTTTAGATTGGTCGTAGACACTCGCTCTAGTGCCTAGGCCTTTTGAACCATTGTCCGTACCAGATTGAGTGAGCATATATATATTATTTTCATGCCTCCGGGAAAGAGGATGTAAAATTTTCTTTCGCAGCGGTAGTTAGGTGGCATTTCATCACTAGGCATACCCAGTATTTATAGTATAAATATCGTCATCAATACCTTATTTCCGATACTATCGAATATCGAATTGTAGAGTGTCACAGGCTTCACTTTATGGAGGGAACCGAAATGCGTTGTTCTGTTCGAATTTTGGATGTTTTCGAATAATCGAGTGTACTGCATTATATTTTTGTTTTGCACAATTGTTCCTTACGTGGTGTATTAGGTACTCCAAGTTATATAATATATATATCGGTATCTACCACCCTAATGAGCCCATTTTAATTAAATCCTTGACATTTGATGCCCCTGAGGAGATGGAACGGGAACACGCCCCAAGTAAAAGAGAGAGGGAACACGACCCTCCTCTCCAACTATCCAAGTTGGTGATATAACAGGTGGAGTGGGAGTAGGTAGTGTGAGGAAGGGTCTCCTTCCGAAAGGACAGATTCGAGAGGTGCCTTTCGGAGAGTGCAGTTTGGTTCAATATAACAACCCTTACGATCACTGTGCTCTAAATGCCTTGTTTTCATTTCATTTCCTTCCTCCCTAATCTGCATAATGGATCAAATCCGATATATAACTTGGAGTACCTGATATTATCGTAAATTTGCCGAATGTAATGCTTTATTGAACAAAATCTGAACCACAAATTCATAATAAAATGACGAGAATCATTGAGAATCACAATGTTACAGTGGCAACTAGTTCAACAATTTTCACAGATAGGTAGGTACGGAGAATCTTGTATGACAAGGGCCAAAACACAAGATTCGGTATCAATAGAAAACCGATGTCTCGCTCTTGTGAACCGTTGATAGCCCTACTAGAGACCCTTTGATCCCAAACTTCAACACCGAGCGAATGGTGAGGGAACGCCCCAGTTCTAGACCCAAGTGCGGTATCTGGGTCATGCGTCTTCCTCCCGTTTTCCCGGCTGGATTTTCCTGCCTCTCGCGAAACTCACGGGCCCGTGACAGTTTCAATTCCTCCTATCGAATGAAGGCAGATTTCATTCAATACTCGGTCTCCTCGTCGGGAGTCCTATTGAACTTTACACCGTGTAATCAACGTCTCCCGTCTCTTCAGTGTTTGATAAATTACGCGAAACTCGTAGGTAACAAATTTACAAATGAAGTAGACACTGTAACTATATTCGTCATTATTCCGGTAAAGTCGGCTGTCCGTTCGTCTGTAGGCACCTCAAGAACCGTTAATACTGTTCTTCAATGGAGCGAGACGCGAATGGGTCTGCGGCTTTTCTCCATATTACCGAGATATTGTTGAAATAGTGCGGAACCATCTGTGGACACTTCCACCTTTTTACTCCTTACGATCGGTCTATTCATCTGACTTGAAATTGGAAAAAAGGTTTTCCAGATGGCGCTATACCTAAGCGGTCTTTTTCAAAAAAATTGTTGAAAGTATTTCAAAATGAATTTTGAAAATTAAACTTGAAATAAATTTGAATTTGAATTTAAAACTGTACGTTCTCTGAAGTGCATTGCCGTTTTCAAATTTTAAATGACTGTGAATTGCGGGTGTAGATTTAATGTAAATTTTCTCATTTTGAAGCGCAACTTGGTGACTGCTTTTGGAACTACGAGTATTTTAGGTTAGATTGGCCTTAATCGAAACTGTAGCGTTCCAAGGGAAAAGAATAGGCAGACGTTTGGGGATGATCGGACGAAGCTGAGCTATCAGGGTGACTTTCATGTCCTCATCTCACTCTCATACGGAATGTTGAACCCGTTTTAGGTGTACTGCAACTAGTAGATTATCGAGCGTCACAAAATGTGAAATTACAGTCGGGTGGGAGTAACCATGAGCTTGAGGCCAAACCCCGAAGCGTTCCCCTGCATTTATTTAACTTTAATCTTCTGCGTCAGTGGCTACTTCTCCCCTCCAACCACTATCTTAACCCCCTGACGAACATGGGGGTCCTTCCTGTCGGAGGGTTCTTTTAGGTTTGAGGGCGTATCGAGGGTGAGTCAACCCCGTATGGTTCAAAGAGCGCTCAACCTCCTTCACGATGGTTTGTAAAACGAGAACGACACGGTGAAGGTCACATACGATAGACCATTTATTTGCAAACACCAATAAAGTCGCAATATCGATCTCATATTGGTATCAGCGCCTCACAAAACATCTTAAACCAGTTGGTCATAAAATGCGTGATTATCAATAACTAATTATTCAAGTTTTTTTTTTTCAATTTTAGGCGCTACGTGGGACCGACATGAAATAATTTCATTGAATTTATTTATTTGAGGTGTCAAGAAATATCTCGTACCATTTCACCCTGCAGCCCAAATTTTGTCGTATTTTTCTAGCTACAGTTTCTCTAACTACGCCACATAAATAGGTAATAAACGGTTTATCATCTTCTTTGTGCAGATCACCCATTTGTCGAGATCACTAGATGATGGATTAATTATTATTATGAATTATCATGAATAATAAATAATAAGTGTGTGTGTTTTGTTGACCGTCAGTAAGAATAATGTTGAGGGATGTTGAGGTATAAATAATTATTATCTAGTAGAGTAAATTATTATTAGGTACCTAATTGTTTTTAATGATTAATAATAATTGTTAGTTATTAATAATTATCGATATCTGAAAACCATGGTCTGCTCGAATCAGCTGGGCCAGTTTGAAAATTGACCCGACAGGCTGCCGCATGATTCACGCTCGTGTTGCCGACTACATATTATTTGATATTATTGAATACATAATATGTATTCAATATATTATTATTCATAATATTATTATCAAATAATCAAATTTTGATTTTTAACATTTTTATTTACTCATTTTGGTTTATTATCTTCGATAATGAACCATTGGAATCGCCCAAAGAAAAAAAAATTTTAACCCCCCCTCAAAATTTGTTGGTTTACGTTTCAAGATACGTAGATTCAGAAAATCGAATTAAAAAAACTCTGCAAATTCTTGACACAACGGTTCATTATCTTCTTTGTACAGATCACCCTTCTGTCTAGATCACTAGGTCTAAATGTCTAGATCCTAAATGTTAGATTAATTATTATTGTCAATTATCACTAATTATTAACAATTTTATCAAGTACCTACTGAAAATTATTATAATTTATTGTTAGGTATTGATAATTCGTATTTATTATTAATAATAATTATTATTAATTATGATTAATTAATACGATATAATTCTGAGGTTTATAATGCTACGTCGGTAATAATTTTTCTATAAAAGAAGTACCTACCAACAAACATTCGAAATTACCTTCATTTCCGTAGCACGAAACGCACCTCAGAACAACAAACTCGACATCACTTAAGCCATATGATGTTCCAAAGAGCTTGTTAGTATGAAAATGGACCCGTATTTCAACAGTTTGATTCACGATCGGGTTGTGAGGCACAATCTTTGAGCCGTCATTGTGAACGAACGGCTGGTCGTACAAAGCTGCGGATGGTCTTAAAAAATTCTACGGAACAAACTCTATCTAAATATGAAATAAAAAACATACCGTTTGATGGGAATTTTTCGAGATATGGAATTTTCAAAATTTCAAAATTCGTTTTGAACCCCTTCCCCTTGACCTAGGGTTATGAAAAGTTTCGTGGATCATTGTGGGGCTGGTCCAAACCCAGAAACCAAATTTCGTAATTTTAACTCAACGCTAACTGGGCAAAGTGCCTCGGACGGCGGACGGCGGACGGCGGACGGCGGACGGCGTACGGCGTACGGCGTACGGCGTACGGCGTACGGCGGACGGACGGATTTTTTTTTATTCGATTTTCTGAATCTACGTATCTTGAAACGTAAACCAACAAATTTTGAGGGGGGGTTAAAATTTTTTTTTCTTTGGGCGATTCCAATGGTTCATTATCGAAGATAATAAACCAAAAATCCGTCCGTCCGCCGTACGCCGTACGCCGTACGCCGTCCGCCGTCCGCCGTACGCCGTCCGCCGTCCGCGCCACTTTGCCCAGTTAGCGTTGAGTTAAAATTACGAAATTTTTTTTATGGGTTTCGACCAACCCCACAATGGTCCTCGAAACTTTTCATAACCCTAGGTCAAGGGGAAGGGGTTCAAAACGAATTTTGAAAATTTGAAAATCTCATATCTCGAAAAATTCATATAGAACGGTATGTTTTTTATTTCATATTGAGATAGAGTTTGTTCCGTAGAATTGTTTAAGACCATCCGCAGCTTTGTACGACCAGCCGTTCGTTCACAATGAGGGCTCAAAGATTGTGCCTCACAACACGATCGTGTATCAAACTGTTGAAATACAGGTCCATTTTCATACTAACAAGCTCTTTGGAACATCATATGGCTTAAGTGATGTCGAGTTTGTTGTTCTGAGGTGCGTTTCGTGCTACGGAAATGAAGGTAATTTCGAATGTTTGTTGGTAGGTACTTCTTTTATAGAAAAATTATTACCGACGTAGTATTAAAAACCCCAGAATTATATCGTATTAATTAATCATAATTAATAATAATTATTATTAATAATAAATACAAATGATTAATACCTAACAATAAATTATAATAATTTTTCACTAGGTACTTGATAAAATTATTAATAATTAGTGATAATTCATAATAATAATTAATCTAACATTTAGGATCTAGACATTTAGACCTAGTGATCTAGATAGAAGGGTGATCTGTACAAAGAAGATAATGAACCGTTGTGTCAAGAATTTGCAGAGTTTTTACTTTGGCACACAAACACGAAAAGCGACATCAAAATGCGTGTCACACCATTTCTGACACAAAAATGCGTCGCTGCGGAAGTTGGCCATTTTTCATCGTACAATAATCGTTTTGGAAAGCTCTTGATTTATGTGAAAACTGTACACACCTCTCGCTGCCAATGTTCCCTCCATACATCCTTGGAGTTACATTTCCCCAGTGTTATTCATACACGTGCCTCTTTATTTTCTAGTATCGAATCTTACAAGTAAGAATACTAGAAGTTGATATTCCTGGAGCCAGCTCCGAAAAGATGTCAATTTTAGATGACGATTATTGAGGTAGAGGGGTCGTAAGGGTCCTGTACACAAATCCGACACTCTGCTACCTCAAAGCCTGATGGATTCAGAAATGACAGCAATTTTAAACCAACCAAAATCATCTAAAATCGACGGTACTTATTGCAGGACGGCGGAAATATGTAGAGGGGTTTCTACTTAGTCCACAAGTAACGGAAAAATAGTCTGCCGCGTCAAAGCCGCTGGAAAGTAAGCAAGTCTTTTAAAAATTGTAACCATTAGAGTACAAAGTGTAATGTTCAATCAAATGTCTCACATTGCAACATGTTTCATACGAAATTAGTAATCTATTTTGCAATTAATGGTGGTAAACATTAAATTTCATAAATAAAGGAAGAACAGAAAGTAAATATGGTGTGGATTTCTGGTGGGTTTGGTTTGTTTACTGTAATTTATTTGGTGGGGTTTGATTGATATGAAGCTACCAACCTGTTTCGAGGGATCTGTGCTAGAGAATCACGTCATCAACGAATTCAGTTCGCTACTTGTCGCGATACGTATCACGAGTTGGGGCGATACGGCATAGCGGGGCCGAGGATGGTCGAACTCTGTGTATTTCAAACCTCCCATGGGGGCGGTCGGGGGCTGACGAGACGGTCGCGACACCTATCGGAGGCGGATGGAACTAGAGAGTTTGTTGCCGCCGCCACCTGTTGTCGAGGGGCGGAGAGGACGTCTTAAATCTCGTCCAAGTCCTTCGAAATGAAGGAAACTACTGCAAAAGCCTGAAAAGGGGGAGCTACCCAACGTTCCATATCAAAATTTGATTGCATCACTAATGTACCTAGCATCATCAATAAGGCCAGACATAATGTGCACCGATAGCTACTTGTCCCAGTTCAATACTTGCTATCGACAAGACCACTGGGCAGCGGCAAAAACTCGAGTTTTGCGATACTTTAAAGCCACCAAATCACTCGTCCTGTCGTTTCAGAAGACCGCAGAGTTGACTGGATTCCGTGATGCTCCCTGGGGTCGCTGCGCAGACGGCCGATTTTACACCGGGTACTGTTTCCGGCTTGGTGGAACTGCCATAAGCTGGGAATCCAGCAGAGAGCGAGTACATGGCCCAAAGCGAAGCCGCATCTGAGGCGATAGATTTGAGATAACCCGTTCTACAGGGCACCATTCAAATAATATTGTCCTGGGGTTCACCACTGGAATTTCGGCCCATTTAATGGCAGATTGGCTGAGTATAATGTAGGTCACCCCAGGACAATACGTACATATCGCACTTAAAGAACATTTCGTGTCACTTTGGAGAAATTAAGTTTTTTTCCTGTGAATTTTTCTCCTTCTTTTGTAATCTTTGCAATTTTTTAGAACCTCATTTCTATGGCTGATGAAGTATATTTTCGCACATCTTATATGTTCATCAATGAATGTTACAAAAATCGACAACCTCCCCGTGTCTTTGATCTCATACGTTCTTCTACGTCTGAATGGACTGTTTATCTGTAATTTCTCTTTTGGCCCTTCTCTTTCGACTTTAGCGTACGGCTGTCTTGTTTCCCTCTAATGCAAGTTTCACAGAAACTGAAGATTTCCGAGGGAATCGTGACGAGAGCGCATGACGATAACCGTCGAGTCTTGTTGCCCTTAAAAATTGGCCATTTACTCGTCCTCAGCAACGTCGTTAGACCACCAGCCGATGAGACCAAATTGTATCGAGGATAACCAGCTCTTTTCACCGATTTTGGCTTATTATTTTCGATAAATAACTCCTTAGGTAAATAAACAAAAAATGGTGTTAACCATCCCTCAAACTTGAAGGCAGCCTTCGACAGCATCCAAAGACATGCATTTTACAAGCTCCATACACTGGGCAAATCCTCGAAGCAGGTGACAGTAATCTCCCGGCTGTATACAAATACTACGGCAAAATCTTGGTAGGGACATTTTACATAAAACCAGTTATTTTATCGAAAATTTGCTCTTATAGCAAAGCTGCATGACGCTGTGATCTTTCCCAGTCAGGTTTTCCACATTAGACGTAGAAATGCACAGTTTCTTTGGTGAATCAGTTTTGACACTGCTGAACATGTGCAAAAAGTAGATATGCTATGTTAGAACTACAATGACAATACAATCCAACTGCGTCATTACTCACCAGTTGAACAGACACTCACTTTTGTTTACGATGGCACCGAAGAAGGACCTCAAGTTAGCAGATAAAATCAAAATTATTGAACTTGTGGAGGAAAAGGGGACAAGTGAGAAGACGTGTATAGATTTGTTCAAGTGTGGAAAGTCCGCAGTCGAAGAGGAAAGCGGAATTGAAGGAGGAAATTGAATCTGGTAAGTTTCCTTTTCTAAGAGTTCTTCCTAAAGTTTTTGAATTGGTACGAGATGATGTAGAGGAATTGTTGTGGCAGAAGTTCTATGGGAAAGTGGAAATTCTGATCGAGAAATTCGGTACTCAGCTGATACATAACGCGAAATTTTAAATGAAAAGAATACTTTTTTAAGATTTGATGAATTTATGAACCCGTTTTGTACTATGTACGTAGGTACGTAAATAATGTACACACTTTGTGTAACACACACATAATATGTGTGAATATTGTTCACCTTTTTCATTGCATTGTTAACCTTCCCCATTCGATTACTCGTATCTTGGAACCTGGGCAATGTGGAAAAAGTTTCTGGTTCCTTGAGATTCCACTATACTGGTGGATTCCACTATAGACACTTTAATATTAATAATAGTAATAATCATGATAATAATAAGTAGAGGGCGGATTTTTATACAAATGCATATTTTCTCCCTCGCCGAGTTTCGAAGAAATACCCAGTGATCCTTCCGTTTCATGTCTTTCTGTTTCCAAAACACCCATTTAATTTTGCATAAAATTGCATATTTTGAAGTTTAGCGCATAAAATATTCGATATTAGCATATCCACTAGATAAATGCATTCAATTGCATGTTTTGCCTACCTACATGGCCAGCCACTCATTTTGAGGAAAAATATGCAGCATGGCTTATTTTCCTTAAAGTGCAAAAATGTCAAATCAAACGAAAAATTCAATTTTCCTTCAGAATTGTTTTCTCATGAGAATGATGGAGCGGTGTAGGTTGCGACCTAACTCACAAGCTAAGTACCTCCTTATGCAGATGCAGGAAAGGGACGACTATGTCCTTCGTAGGAAGAGGAGGTACGCAACAGCTGTGTTCACTGATCTGATAAGCTTGATATGACTTTTCATCATCAAACCTTAAATTCTGAATCGCCATCACCTCTCCAACGCCTTAAATTACTACTCGCCATCATCACACCAACCAACCTACCTGTGTCTGGCAAGGCTGCGGCCAAGAGAGCGAAATTGGAAATGGCAAATTGAGAAGATAAATTTTCTCGAAACTGATGGCACACAGCTCAATGACAGTATTGCTGCTGTGGAAGGATTGCAAGAAAAGTGAACCGAGAAATTTATTCTATCAAAAGATTAGTCATTTATTGGTTGTGTATTACTATTTTTCTAGTGTATTACTATCATTCTATCATTTTCCTATCATTTCTATCATTCTACGAAACGTGTTTTAAATGAAGCAATGTTTAGTGTAGAAAAGATGAAATTAACGACATAGAGAGAGTACATGCCATTTGTTTAATGAATATTCCGAGTGAAATGAATTAAATACTCATTCTTTCAGTGGTTCTGGTTTGCATTAAATTTTCACCCAAGTTTCATCGGTGACAAATAAAAAATTTTTTTATTTGTCACCGATGAAACTTGGGTGAAAAAGGCTAATTCTGATTTTTTTAGTGCATATTTAAGCACATATTTCGGATGTTTTTACCGCATATTTTATGACATAAAACGTTTTTTTTTTTTAGGGTATAAGAATCCGTCCTCTAATAATAAGTTTAATAATAATCAATATTATTGTGATTAAAATTATTCGCAGACTCACCGGCCCATCTCAGGAAGGACTCCTCTTCCGATATCGTCACTACGCGCCCCACTGTTTCGCGCACTGGAAATCCCTTATTTCGAAACAAAATCCAAAATTGGCGCGGAACAAGCGGAAGAGTAAAAGAAAAATAACGAGTGACTGGACAAATCGGCGGGTGAAGATCCTCTTCAGACAACACAAACGGCTTCAGGAGAACCGACGTTTCGATCGAAGGCCGCCTGCCTGCATCACGGGCAGAACTGAGAGGCGCACGATCGCGGCTGTGAAGCTACACAGTGAACCCCCCCCCCCCCCCTTCATCTCTTACCATCTCCCATTATACACAAACACAAAAACGCAGAGGGTTCTCCGCTCCTATCGTAAAATGCGTTCGGATCAGTTTCTTTGTCGTTCCTCTGGCAATTTTTTTTTTTTTTTTTTTTTTGTGTTCCTCTCCCTCAGGAACCGTGATTTTGACGGGGCCGAACGGTTTGCTCGCTCCTTTCATTCGAACCAGTCGTTTGCGAGTCGTTTTCATTGAGAATGAGGGTGAGCAGACGAGGGCTGGTCGTGTGGACCTAAATATCTGTTTTAAGACCATCTGGTCACCTTCTCGACCACACAGAGTTGGCAAGTAGTTAACTACTTTCGGTAGTTAACTAATTTCTTAACTATTAACTTCAAGTTAAGTAGTTTCATTGAGCAACTTTGACTGGTAGTTAGCAGTTGAAAATGAACAACTACTTTTTGTAACTACAATTATTGTACAAGTATTATACAAGTAGTGATATATTATTGTACAAGTATTATACAAGTAGTGATATTTTCTAACTACCAACTGAAGTGCACGGGGATAGAAGGGGGAATGTCACTTTTTTTCGAAAATGAGTTAAGGTTGGCATCAATGTCTCCCTTAGATCTAGTTTCATAATCTTTCTTCAAAAAGGGAAAAAACGCGGAGGAAATGCCTTTTCTAGCCATGTGAGAACTGACATTTACAGGTAAAAAAGGAGGAACGTCTATGAGGGGATGAAAGAAAGGGGAAGTTCAGAAAAAACAGGGAAACAAGGGGGAAAGTCAGTACAAGTTTTCAGATGGCACCACTGTGAAGGGTATTTGTAGTTACATACTACTAGTCAAAATAAATAGGTAGTTAAAATCTTCAACTACTAACTACTAGTTGGTAGTTACTGCAAAAGTAGTTTAGTTAAATGAATAGAAAGTTAACTACATCCTTACCTAGTTGACAATTTTGGAAAATCCAAAATGACACAAAGTGCGGGTACTTTTCCGGTTCAGGACATCATGTGGACGTCGTTTTCAAAAGTACCTAAACAAATTTTTTTGAATAATTCGAATTTGGACACCTACTTGAATTCAGAATTAGGCCAAGTACCTTGCTGGTACAGTACATAATGATGTAGGTAGCAGTCGTTTTTTTAAAGTATCAAAATTTTTTGAAAAACTCAAATTTAGATACCCACCCGATTTTGAAAAATCCAAAATCACGTCAAGTGTGAGTAGTTTTCCGGTTCAGGACATCATGTAGACGTCGTTTTCAAAAGTATCAAAATTTGTTCGAAAAACTCAAATTGGGATACCTACCTGAATTCAAAATTACACCAAGTACCTTTCCGGTACAATACACAATGATGTAGCAGTCTTTTTTTTTTTTTTTTGAAAAGCTCAAATTTTGATACCTACCAGATTTTTGAAAATCCGAAATTACTCCAACTATTGGAGTACCTACTTACTTACCTACCTAACAGTACCACCCTTCTTACACACTAATTGTAATTTAAATAATACTGGTCTCCACACTCAGTACCGTTCGTTCTTCTCAACTTGTTTGCTAGAATCTATGTATTCCTGATGTATTCCTGATGAACGAACATAAAATAAATGTTATCAAGCAAAAATACCTGCATTTAAAATAGAATATGACGAAGTTGTTGTTATGTACAATCATTAGTAGATAGAAGTTGGAAGTTGAATACTTGCAAAATTTTCAATAATTATTATCAACTACATTTTGTAGTTAGGTACCTAGTTAAAATCATGTAACTACTTTTTTTAACTTGTAGTTGGTAGTTGGCAAATTTCAACTAGGTACTAACTAATAGTTACAAAAAAGTAAATTCCGCCTTACAATTACAATTATTATTAGTTACAATTATTATTAGTAACAATTATTGTAACTACTAAATTTTGTAGTCAGTAACTGTAACTACAATAAACTAAAGTAGTTGTAGTTAGTAGTTATAACTACGGTTTGCGCGAATCTGCGAGCACACTATTGTTTCACCTCATCACTTCAATTGGACGGCGACTACTAAGCGACAAAATTGAGATAGAATGCACAAAACACCCCTTGAGGTGTCACCATGGTGTCATCGTCTTTTCAAATGATCATAATATTATTCATATTGTTTAGGTTAAAAACGCCTCGATTCCTGTCCTAATAATTAATCATTAATGGTTTGACTTTTGAAGAATCGTCATTCACTCTTTTTTTGGAATAAGAGTATCGAGATAAGATAAGAGTATCCCAACTGTGATATTCATTCGGGTATAGCGATAATATGCTTTTCGTCTAAATCCACCCCTCCCCACACTCCCTCCACTCTCCCGCATCACAAACTCCCTTCTTAGTTCGGCTGATGTTTAATTTTTGGTTTATTATCTTCGATAATGAACCATTGGAATCGCCCAAAGAAAAAAAAATTTTAACCCCCCCTCAAAATTTGTTGGTTTACGTTTCAAGATACGTAGATTCAGAAAATCGAATAAAAAAAAATCCGTCCGTCCGCCGTACGCCGTACGCCGTACGCCGTACGCCGTACGCCGTCCGCCGTCCGCCGTCCGCCGTCCGAGGCACTTTGCCCAGTTAGCGTTGAGTTAAAATTACGAAATTTGGTTTCTGGGTTTGGACCAGCCCCACAATGATCCACGAAACTTTTCATAACCCTAGGTCAAGGGGAAGGGGTTCAAAACGAATTTTGAAATTTTGAAAATTCCATATCTCGAAAAATTCCCATCAAACGGTATGTTTTTTATTTCATATTTAGATAGAGTTTGTTCCGTAGAATTTTTTAAGACCATCC
The DNA here is from genome assembly GCA_963920205.1 of Stenodema calcarata. NCBI lineage: Eukaryota > Metazoa > Arthropoda > Insecta > Hemiptera > Miridae > Stenodema > Stenodema calcarata. Next base: position 19,741,736 of record OY986062.1, read on the forward strand.
GCAGCTTTGTACGACCAGCCGTTCGTTCACAATGACGGCTCAAAGATTGTGCCTCACAACCCGATCGTGAATCAAACTGTTGAAATACGGGTCCATTTTCATACTAACAAGCTCTTTGGAACATCATATGGCTTAAGTGATGTCGAGTTTGTTGTTCTGAGGTGCGTTTCGTGCTACGGAAATGAAGGTAATTTCGAATGTTTGTTGGTAGGTACTTCTTTTATAGAAAAATTATTACCGACGTAGCATTATAAACCTCAGAATTATATCGTATTAATTAATCATAATTAATAATAATTATTATTAATAATAAATACGAATTATCAATACCTAACAATAAATTATAATAATTTTCAGTAGGTACTTGATAAAATTGTTAATAATTAGTGATAATTGACAATAATAATTAATCTAACATTTAGGATCTAGACATTTAGACCTAGTGATCTAGACAGAAGGGTGATCTGTACAAAGAAGATAATGAACCGTTGTGTCAAGAATTTGCAGAGTTTTTCTCTTGAAAAACCTTGCACCATAATTAGGTAGTGCCGATGATATTATCATCCATCGCATAGTGATAGCTTGATGATCCCAGATACCAAAGCCTGGAATCCATGCAACGAAGGTTTGGCCTTACCTTAAATGACGACAGGAACTCTAGCGCCACCCGCGTTGGTACTTGCGTTGATTCATCAGTAGAAGTAACAAGTAACAAGAAGAAGCAAAAAGGCGATACAATTTGTTATGAAACCAGTAAAAAGTAGACATTTTACATAAAACCAGTTATTTCTTCGAAAATTCGCACTTATAGCCATGCTGCATGACTGTAGATTTTTGTATTGATCACATTATTACTTTCACATGATATATAAATATCATGTACGTAGTGGTACGTAGTTCGAAGTAAACATACTCGTACATGCCCGAAAAACATGTTCCATGATTGGTTCGATCCTTGATCTGAACAGCCCCCTCATACCAAAAATGCGAGAACCTGGGTTTCCCAAAAAACAATTTTTGTCCTCCAAAGTCGAAATTTTCACCTCTGAAGCCCATTGTTGTAGTCATTACCCTAATTTTTAGAAATTAGATTCTGTGGCCTTCAAATGTTCTACGAGATGCTGCCCGATCCTGTCGAGCCGACTGATTTTGTTGCGCGTAAACCGGCGTCGACCTCTCGATGGCAAATATAAAGGTGAGCTAATCTAACGCCTCCGCTGTTTGTAAACACTGATCTTGATTTCAGACTTATTTCGGGATTCCAAACGTATCAAAAGGTGCCGCTCCGGTGCAAAGTCTGCGCCATTTCAGTCGTCGGTGTGTTTATTTGTTAAGTTATCGCTGTTCTTTTGTAGTTAGAGTTGTTTTCTTTGAGTGATCTGGATCATTGATAAGTTCCGATATAAGAACTGTTTTAGTTACGAAACATTTTCTCAACCCAATTACTTCGTCAAATTTACTTTGCACTACCTAATTCAATCTTCGTTACTTTACTTTGTGGGGCAGTGCATATTGAACTATCCCAGAAATACTACGTTCGTTTAATTGCCAAAGCACCTTTCCGATCTCACTCTCGTCCCATCTTCTATCAGCTCTTCCGAGATTAAAGAGCAGTGCTGCTCATTTTTTTTTTTTCTTACCAAGAAATTTTAATTTTTAATCGTTTTCCAATGAAAGAGAAGACTACTATATTAGAGCAATTTGACTCTTCTGGTATGTTAACTCAATGGAGATAGTTGATGTAACTTATAATTAACTGTGAATTTTTGCTTTTGGTTTATTTATTACGTAATGTTTGGTTTGATGTTTTATACAACATTTTCTTCCAGAGAGAAGTACTCGGCAAAAAAGGAAGAAAGAATGGAAGAGTATTACCATAATATGGAAATAATCTTTTATATTATAAAAGACGAAGAAACCAACCGCTGCACCGGTGATAAATATTGTATAGAGTAAACGGACGATTGTTCTGATCATTACTTATTCAATGTCAATATTATTTCCTTTCAGCAAGTAAAACTTTACTGTTCCGCTATGAACATGAGGGTGTAGCAAAAATAACAAGGTTTTCGACTACTAATAGTCCAGGAGCTTTGTACAGGAAATCGGGGTGTGCTGAAATAAATTCCAAGGTTAATGAAAATTTGAGGGGTTGTTTGGGGATGGTAGAGGCTTTGTTTGCTGAGTTTTCCAATACGAAGCTCGGACTTAGAGCTTAAGGATAAATCGCGTATAACTCGAACAGTACGCATCCTCCGGAAATTGTCACTCGGTTCTTGTTTAATGAGCATCAAATTCCACAATTCAGCCGTTCAGCTGCAATCGTCCGTCAAAGATGGCAATTTTGACCAACTTCACTAAAAAGTTGACAACCCTCAACTTCTAACGCCTGTAGGTCGAAAATTACTGCTCCGGTTGAAAAATGCCATGGGATCAAAGTTGTAGAAAATCTGATTCTGTATCAGATACATTTTGGAATTTGAGACTCGCTGATTCAGTGCTGTGATATGGATTATACAACATAAAATTTCGTAGCCTTTATCGCCAAACCCATAAAACGGTTCTCCATCAAAAGTTTATCATCTTCTGTACATCAGCTTTCTGCCTAGATCACTGTTTTGTGTGCAATGCTTGTGAATCTCTCAACAGTACGAAATAATTATCATATTATTTATACCACACAAATACACATATTGCAAGAAACTGTTGTGAAGGTAAAATGATTATTTCTCTTTTTTTTTGTCTTCGCGAAACTGGGGCAAAGTCGGTAACACGCTCGGCTGGTCAACATGTTGCTGGAGGGCAGTTGCATCGAATACGTGCTTCACTTACGAACGTATTTATCGATTCCGTTTCCTTCATCGCGTGAGAACCCTCCCTCGCCTCGTTCTATATCGATCGAGAAGGTCGTTATATTACCGAAGGGGGCCATCCCGCGGGGAATGACGAATATTATAGGAAACGAGAGAATTCCTCTCTGCACGATTTCCTTTTCCTCAACACTCGAATCGTGTAACAGGAGAGCGAAGCCATCTGGCAAATATTTCTGTTCGGTAGGAGGTACCTACAACATTCGCTTTTCGTGTCAGAGAGATGTAGGTCTTATTATTATTTATTTATTTCCCAATTATTATGCACAAAATTTCAAGGAAGAAAATTGAGTTAGTTGTCTCATCGGAATTTTCAAATTCGACTCGAAAACGTCTCAAAAACTCAAAATAGGTTGAATTTGAATCGAACTGAGGGGGTTCATCTAGGATGAAATCGACCTTTTGAAGACCAAAGACAACTCAAAAACGTCGAACAATTTTTATAATCGATTCCTATTAATGACAAAAATTGACTCATCGGAACTTCCGAAATTAATTCAAAAACTCGAAATAGGTTGAACTTGAATAGAATTGAGGGGGTTCATATGAGGACCGAATTGACTTTCTGAACACCAAGAACGAGTCAAAAGAACTGCGGCATCCCCAAGTTCGCTTCATTTTCTGAGTCCAATTAGGTGAAAAAAACTCTGCAAATTCTTGACACAACGGTTCATTATCTTCTTTGTACAGATCACCCTTCTGTCTAGATCACTAGGTCTAAATGTCTAGATCCTAAATGTTAGATTAATTATTATTATCAATTATCACTAATTATTAACAATTTTATCAAGTACCTAGTGAAAATTATTATAATTTATTGTTAGGTATTAATAATTCGTATTTACTATTAATAATAATTATTATTAATTATGATTAATTAATACGATATAATTCTGGGGTTTTTAATACTACGTCGGTAATAATTTTTCTATAAAAGAAGTACCTACCAACAAACATTCGAAATTACCTTCATTTCCGTAGCACGAAACGCACCTCAGAACAACAAACTCGACATCACTTAAGCCATATGATGTTCCAAAGAGCTTGTTAGTATGAAAATGGACCTGTATTTCAACAGTTTGAGTCACGATCGTGTTGTGAGGCACAATCTTTAAGCCGTCATTGTGAACGAACGGCTGGTCGTACAAAGCTGCGGATGGTCTTAAAAAATTCTACGGAACAAACTCTATCTAAATATGAAATAAAAAACATACCGTTCTATATGAATTTTTCGAGATATGAGATTTTCAAATTTTCCAAAATTCGTTTTGAACCCCTTCCCCTTGATCCAGGGTTTGTTTATTTGTTTATTTGTTTATTTGAAAAAGTACGGGCGAGCCCAATTTCAAGCATATTATCAAAAGTACAAATTAAATAGAGTGTAGAATAGACATAATAATTAGATAGACATAATCAAAGTGGTATGGCAACGAAACGCAGGACAAGAATAACAATAACAGATAACAAGAAATAGAGAGCACAAGGATACTAGGGTGTGAAAAACGGAACGCAAATGGTTATGAAAAGTTTCGAGGACCATTGTGGGGTTGGTCGAAACCCATAAAAAAATTTCGTTATTTTAACTCAACGCTAACTGGGCAAAGTGCCGCGGACGGCGTACGGCGGACGGACGGATTTTTTTCAATTCGATTTTCTGAATCTACGTATCTTGAAACGTAAACCAACAAATTTTGAGGGGGGGTTAAAATTTTTTTTTCTTTGGGCGATTCCAATGGTTCATTATCGAAGATAATAAACCAAAATGAAGTACGAGGTACGCGGTGTGGGTGTGGGAGGGGGCGCAGAGACATAAAAGGTCTCGTCGTATGACGCACTAGTTGGCCACCTGCCAGCCGTCTTACTTCATACGCTTGTGCGTCATAGGCTCTGACGTACTTGTTGGCCTCCTGCCAGCCGTCTTACGTCATACGCTCGTGCGTCATAGGCTCTGACGTACTTGTTGGCCTCCTGCTAGCCGTCTTACGTCATAAGCTCGTGCCTCATAGGCTCTGACGCACTTGTTGGTCTCCTGCCAGCCGTCTTACGTCATACGCTCGTGCGTCATAGGCTCTGACGTACTTGTTGGCCACCTGCCAGCCGTCTTACGTCATACGCTCGTGCGTCATAGGCTCTGACGCACTAGTTATCCTGCCAGCCGTCTTACGTCATACGCTCGTGCGTCATAGGCTCTGACGTACTTGTTGGCCACCTGCCAGCCGTCTTACGTCATACACTCGTGCGTCATAGGCTCTGACGTACTTGTTGGCCTCCTGCCAGCCGTTTTACGTCATATGCTCGTGCGTCATAGGCTCTGACGCACTAGTTGACATCCTGCCAGCCGTCTTACGTCATACGCTCGTGCGTCATAGGCTCTGACGTACTTGTTGGCCTCCTGCCAGCCGTCTTACGTCATACGCTCGTGCGTCATAGGCTCTGACGTAATGGCCCGCCGGTCGCTTGTGTTCTGACGTGATCTGAGGGAAAGGATGAATCAAGGGAACAAATTTTTCCCGTTTCAGTTTATGTGCCAAAGCAAAGACATGAAAATGTCAAAAAATGTGTAAATAGGTACCTAAGCCCAACTGTAATGTCAATTTTCTGACAATGAGTTTTCGACTATAGTTTTCATACCTTTTTACTTAAGTACTTATTGCAATTTGAGACTGATAATGAGCTGTTTGCAAATAAAAAGTCTGATAACTACTTTATTACATCTTATTAATCTATTTTCAAGTTCCGATTCACAGTTGAATGTATTTTATTTAGATGTCGTAAAATTCGAAAACGATGGAATGACGAAACCTGTCGACTACTGACTCAAGTGATACTGTCGACTTCTAACACATGTAGGTCGACTACTAGTGCAAAACCATGTCGACTACTGAAGAAAATGTTGGTCACTGGTATCGACTACTACCTAGAGCATTGGGATTTTTTACAAAACTTGTTTTTCCCTTTTCAAACCATGTTGAATAATATTTCCCGCTGGCAGGTCTTTTAGGGAAGGATCTTGGGTACACAATGAACAGGTTTGCAATGAGAAAAACTCTGCAAATTCTTGACACAACGGTTTATTATCTTCCTTGTGCAGATCACCCTTCTGTCTACACCAGACTGTGTTGCAAATCGGCACCATACCATATTCTCACCGTACTCATACCATACCATACGAATTTCTTTCCTATCATACCATACTGTACTATACCAAATCATACATACAATAATATACCATACCATACTCATACCATGTCATACAAACCGAGTGAATATTGAAATGTCGTCCATTTCTGACCTATATTTAAAATTTCAAGTATCTAGCTCATCATCAAAATTTAATTTGTTTAAACAAATAGGTATTATTTAAACAATTTTACAGACAAGAAAACGAGTGAATATTGCATTGTGATCCAGTTCTGAACTATTTTTAAAATTTCAAGTCAACAGCTCATCATCACAATTAAATTTGTATTATTACAAAAAGGTATTATTTAAACAATTTTACAGATGAGAAACCGAGTGAATATTGCAATGTGGTCTATCCCCGACTCACGGTTAAAATTTCTAGACTGTAGTTTACCGGGAAGATGAAAAACGTAGTTTTATTCTGGGCGTCTGGAGGTTGGGTCACATAACGGCCGTTTTCGACGCGAAAGTTTAGTGTTTTTCCTAAACCTTTGCGCGCTCACTGTGAACGAACGGCTGGTCGCACAAAAATCCACTTGGTCTTAAAAGATTCGTAATTTTTCAGGTCATTCAAAAGTGAACTAAAAATTACACGGTTCAGTTGAATATTTTGAGATATGACATCGTCGAAATTTTAAATTTCGTTTTGAACCCCTTCCCCTTGACCTAGGGTTATGAAAAGTTTCGAGGATCATTGTGGGGCTGGTCCTAACCCAGAAACCAAATTTCGTAATTTTAGCTCAACGCTAACTGGGCAAAGTGCCACGGACGGCGGACGGCGGACGGGGGACGGCGGACGGGGGACGGCGTACGGCGTACGGCGGACGGACGGATTTTTTTTTATTCGATTTTCTGAATCTACGTATCTTGAAACGTAAACCAACAAATTTTGAGGGGGGGTTAAAAAATTTTTTTCTTTGGGCGATTCCAATGGTTCATTATCGAAGATAATAAACCAAAAACTCTGCAAATTCTTGACACAACGGTTTATTATCTTCCTTGTGCAGATCACTCCCTTCTGTCTATACCACACTGTATTGCAAATTGGCACCATACCATATTCTCACCGTACTCATACCATACCATACGAATTTCTTTCCTATCATACCATACTGTATTATACCAAATCATACATACAATAATATACCATACCAAACTCATACCATGTCATACAAACCGAGTGAATATTGTCATAAATGTCATCCATTTCTGACCTATATTTAAAATTTCAAGTATCTAGCTCATCATCAAAATTTAATTTGTTTAAACAAATAGGTATTATTTAAACAATTTTACAGACAAGAAACCGAGTGAATCCAGTTCTGTGATCCAGTTCTGACCTATTTTTAAAATTTCAAGTCAATAGCTCATCATCAAAATTTAATTTGTATTATTACAAAAAGGTATTATTTAAACAATTTTACAGATGAGAAACCGAGTAAATATTGCAATGTGGTCTATCCCCGACTCACGGTTAAAATTTCTAGACTGTAGTTTACCGGGAAGATGACAAAAGGTAGTTTTATTCTGGGCGTCTGAGGGTTGGGTCACATAACGGCCGTTTTCGACGCGAAAGATTAGTGTTTTTCCTAAACCTTTGCGCGCTCACTGTGAACGAACGGCTGGTCGCACAAAAATCCAATTGGTCTTAAAAGATTCGTAATTTTTCAGGTCATTCAAAAGTGAACTGAAAATTACACGTTTCAGTTAAATAATTTGAGATATGACATTGTCGAAATTTTAAATTTCGTTTTGAACCCCTTCCCCTTGACCTAGGGTTATGAAAAGTTTCGAGGATCATTGTGGGGCTGGTCCAAACCCAGAAACCAAATTTCGTAATTTTAGCTGAACGCTAACTGGGCAAAATGCCACGGACGGCGGACGGCGGACGGGGGACGGCGGACGGGGGACGGCGTACGGCGTACGGCGTACGGCGGACGGACGGATTTTTTTTTATTCGATTTTCTGAATCTACGTGTCTTGAAACGTAAACCAACAAATTTTGAGGGGGGGTTAAAATTTTTTTTTCTTTGGGCGATTCCAATGGTTCATTATCGAAGATAATAAACCAAAACCGAGTGAATATTGAAATGTCATCCATTTCTGACCTATATTTAAAATTTCAAGTATCTAGCTCATCATCAAAATTTAATTTGTTTAAACAAATAGGTATTATTTATACAATTTCACAGACAAGAAACCGAGTGAATATTGCATTATGATCCAGTTCTGACCTATTTTTAAAATTTCAAGTCAATAGCTCAGCATCAAAATTTAATTTGTATTATTACAAAAAGGTATTATTTAAACAATTTTACAGATGAGAAACCGAGTGAATATTGCAATGTGGTCTATCCCCGACTGACTGAAATACTAGGTCTAAATGTCTAGATCCTAAATGTTAGATTAATTATTATTATCAATTTTATCAAGTACCTAGTGAAAATTATTATAATTTATTGTTAGGTATTAATAATTTGTATTTATTATTAATAATTATTATTATTAATTATGATTAATTAATACGATATAATTCTGGGGTTTTAATTACTACGTCGGTAATAATTTTTCTATAAAAGAAGTACATACCTACCAACATTCGAAATTACTTTCATTTCCGTAGCACGAAACGCACCTCAGAACAACAAACTCGACATCACTTAAGCCATATGATGTTCCAAAGAGCTTGTTAGTATGAAAATTGACCTGTATTTCAACAGTTTGATTCACGATCGGGTTGTGAGGCACAATCTTTGAGCCGTCATTGTGAACGAACGGCTGGTCGTACAAAGCTGCGGATGGTCTTAAAAAATTCTACGGGACAAACTCTATCTGAATATGAAATAAAAAAACATACCGTTCTATATGAATTTTTCGAGATATGGAATTTTCAAAATTTCAAAATTCGTTTTGAACCCCTTCCCCTTGACCTAGGGTTATGAAAAGTTTCGAGGATCATTGTGGGGCTGGTCCAAACCCAGAAACCAAATTTCGTAATTTTAGCTCAACGCTAACTGGGCAAGCTGGCGCGGACGGCGTACGGCGGACGGCGTACGGCGGACGGACGGATTTTTTTTTATTCGATTTTCTGAATCTACGTATCTTGAAACGTAAACCAACAAATTTTGAGGGGGGGTTAAAATTTTTTTTTCTTTGGGCGATTCCAATGGTTCATTATCGAAGACAATAAACCAAAAGTGGTTCTCTGGACCCTTCAAACGCCATCCCGTCATTAAGGACATTTTCCCCAAATAGAGTAGGTGAGGTGAATACGCCATGTCCGGGTAATATGCCGCTCAGAGTTACCTACCTATCTGTCACATTGAACTATTTTTCGGTCTTAGTACAGTTAGTCACCAACTTTTAGTTGGTAATGAGTTTCCAGATGTTTTCAGCCGCTAACTATGGCTTCACTTTATTCACCAAAAATTTTGTAAAAATGTGGCTTTATGTTAATGAACAATGCAAAAAAAAAACTTTTAAAGCATGATAATTCGTCAAGTGAGAGAACCAGGAACTATAAATAAATTAGTTCATCAACCATCACCACTCCCAAATGAAATGTAGGAAGGCGGGCGTGTTGCCTCAGGTTGGACCGTCACGGTGTCCGATTTGAAGGGAGCAGTACAATGGGTGTCAGGTGGTCTTCAGGCCAGGAAGACAATAATGACACTCGCGTAATATGCAGGTTGGCCGCTACAGTCTGACGAGTTAAGCAGTCGCTCGAGGTCTGAAAAATCCTCGACAGGAAGAACGGTTTTTTAGTGAAAGCAATTAATGTGACAAGTACAAAAATCTACAGCGATGCAGCATGGCTATAAGTGCGAATTTTTGAAGAAATAACTGGTTTCCTGTAAAATGTCTCCACTCAGGGGCGTAGCGCCAAGGGAAGCACAGGAAGCGGCGCTTCCCCATAAGAAATAAATAACGTAGGTAAAAGAAGAATAACAACATAATAATATTATGTTGATTAAATATTATTTAATCAACAGTAAAATATTCAATTGAAAATTACCTACAGCTACCTACCTTTGATGGTTAGGAAGTGTTAGTATTTGTGGGGGGGGGGGAGGTGATTTGAGTACGGTACTCCTATGTCCAGAGCCACACTACGCCACTGTCTCCACTTTACTAGTTTTATAACAGATTTTGTCTCCTTTTTAGCCGAGTTTATAGAGTTTTCTCAGTTTATAGATTTTACAACGTTGAACGCGTTGATGAAGTCGGATGTGATACCTATCTCATTAGACCAGATGAACCGTGAAGAACATCTTAAGTTCGAAGTTTGAGAATGACGTTTGACAATTCTGACTTCACCATCGTGTTCAGCGTGTAAATACCTTGAGGTGTCACTTCAAGCGACTAAAATGAGGTGTAAAAAGTGACTAAATGAGGTGTCACTTCAAGTGACTCACTTTTCAGACTGTAAAGACATGCCTGACGAACTAGCGCTATTACGAGCTTATAATACCTCCGATCTCCTACTGAGCCAAAGATGTCCTTAAATCCTTTAGACCTCATTGTTTTCCTTTCCTTCGAAATATTTGAGCCCAGTTGCTACCTAGGGGCCACCTGAGCGTTTGTTTTCTCAAGCTGGGAATTTTCTCACACAAGGAGAGGAAATGAATGAAGCTGAGTATGAAATTCGGGTTACGGGTTCGGACAACTCACACAATGATCCTTGCAACTTTTCATAACGTTAGATCAAGGGAAAGGGGTTCAAAATGAATTTTCAAACTTTGCAAATGTCATATCTCGAAAGCATTAAATGGAACAAATTCAATGCAGAGAATTTTTTAAGACGATCCGGAGCTTTCGACGACAAGATGTTCGAAGCGTGTATAAAAAGGCGGCAAGACCGGGCAAAGTTCTTCCTATGGAACAGCTGATTCCAACAACATTGTTTTGTCTCATTGAGTTCCGCGTACTGAGATGCTTTTCGTGTCTATGGGATTAAGGATAGTATCGAATTTATATTATATCGAAAATTCGGTGTTAGGTAGGTACGTCATGTTATTATTAAATAATAACAGGACGTACCTACCTAACAAATTTTGTGACGGATGTCGGTAGATAAAAGTAAAAAGCCCAGTATTATTATAATTATTATAAGTATATTATAATAATTTACTTATCATGTATGTACCTATCTTTTATAAAAATAATTTGTAGACCATTACTGAGCTGGTTACCGACCCCACCCCTCCCCTCACTGCACCACCCATCTTGGAAACTATCATCTGATCACATATTTGAATAACTATTTTGGCGCATTATTCAACTTGTTTCGTATAAATGTAGGTCTCACACTGTGTATACACAGCAGTGATCTAGACAAATTTGCAGAGTTTTTCTGTTATTTTGGCAGTGTGAATAAAATCTATATCAACAAAAATAGGTTGACCAAATGAAGTGTTTCGTACGGCTCATACGCAGGCAAAAATAACGGATGAAGGTTATGGAATTGGGTTGGGAACCTTTTGAAGATCCTTCCAAAATCACCTTCCTGCGTAGATAAAGATACAAGAACTGCGTATACTTAATCACCAAGTCCCAACCACTTGAAATATCTCGTTGATCGTCGGATTTGGTCGTTTGGATGGTCCGAAATGAAGAAGTACATGTTTAACGCCACACATGACATTGTGTGAAGCTCGTCCATAAGGTCATCTAATACAGGACTTTGTACTGTGTACATTTCTTTCAATTTCTTCTTCTTCTGATGAGGGGTATATTGAGGTACTTGATACTGTTTGATGGTTTAGAAGAAGAAGAAGAAGAAGAAAATACGTTTATTTCAGCTTTTACAATAATATCACATACTTCTCATTGTACTAAAACATTACGGCATGGTAAACATTTTACCGTCCACCGGAGTTACAGGCACGTTCGAGTAAAAAAGAGGAAAAAGAAATTAACGAAAATTTGATGGAGAAGAGAAAACATAAAAATAAAAATCATTACCTAACCCAATCACAAAGGTAGAACATAAGTGAACAAAATAATTTATACCTCATTGAACAAGAAAATAGCTGAAAGGGGCAGTCACGTCCTAAAAGTTGAATTCCCCCACTAGAACTGTTTGAGGGTTTATACATGTTTATTATTATTTGATACCTAAATGTTATTATCCGCGATGAAGCCTAATAGGACAGAGCGCTAGGTTTCTGAGTTGTAATAAACTTGATGTACACCGGATGTACTCGTACGTACTCGCTCAACCCTACAATCAGACAGAGCACCTGAACCTAACGGTCCGCGCCCTAAGATTGGTTATCGCTTGCAACGCACGGGTATTCCAGGTAAGGCTGTGATTTTAAAAGATGATTGTATTAAAAAGCTACGGGGATTTTAGTAGGAGTTCGGGGCCGACCGACAACGCTCTTTACGTTCCTCGAAGGAACACGAGGGCGGTTCAACTGCGCTGGACCGAATCGATAGGCCATCAACATCAGCTGTGGCTCCGAGCTCAGTCTTGCCGGCGTAACCCCTTTGTCTACTCGTTTGCATTGTGTGGTCCATTTAGTCGTTTGTAGGGATGAGAACTCGAGAGCGAGATCGGTGAGTGGTACATAATGGTGTAGTAGTTTCAACCAAAAGAGAAAAAAAAAAAAAAACGCCGCGGGGGGGGAGTCGAGGAAAGAGTGGGCGCACAGCAAAACATTCCGCCATGTGGATGGATGAGCGGTGTGACTTATTCGAACCGATTGATGAGCAGATACCGACCGGAGGTCCACCGTTTCGACGTGTGACGACGGGAAGCTCCAAGTGAAATCAGATGGTACCATCAGTGGGACCACATAATCCCGTCGTTTTGGTCAATTCTTCCATTGAGATGTGGCAGTCACAAGCCCTTGGGTTTATCAAGGCAAGTAAACAGACCGGTGCACAGTGGTCCAGGATCGTCAAAAAGCGCTCAAAACTCAATAACTTTTGAAGTAGTTGAGCTAGAAACCTGAAATTTTGCTCACTTACCAGTTTCATAACCATAATAAAGGTATTGACAAGTCAATGAAACGTTATCAAAGTTGAACACTTTTATTAACGTAACAATGTCGAATAAAAAAATTTCAAACTACTAAAATAATTAAATGTCTTCCTGATAGGCGTTATCAATCGTCTAAAATTTGAAACTAATTTAAAAAAAATCAAATTTCAGACGAGAGCATTTCCTCGAATTATTCAGCCGAAATCTCCTGAAGTCTCTATTTCTTGCCTCTTAGGGTTCTTCTGACAACCACCCAATTCGTATGATAACAGACTCTATCAAAATTTTCGACATGTTGTATTATCATATCCACGGATGACGGCATATAATACCAGCTATAAAGGCGGACGGATAGCTCGTAGGTTTCGAGAGAGCACATTTCGAATTTGCAGTATCACATAGAACTTGTGTATGAGGTGTTGGTTGACGCCTGTTGCTTCGGAAGCCACCTACTAATTTCTGAAAAAACGTCGAGCCGTATTTCCATCGTTTGACGTCCCTGTCCCCTGCTTAGAAACATCCACCACAATTCCTACTTTCTCTCTCGATGTTCCCTGAATGAGTTGTTTTTCTGGTTTTCATTACTTCTTTCAGTTCGTCCGACCTTGCAGCCAGTTTTTTGAAAGGAAGACGATGGCCGATATGGAGAATGCACTCCATGAATCGGATCCAGGCATGAAGAGTAGACATGCCGTAATCAGTAGAAGCAACCTTTATTGCCTTTATAACACTAATGATAGGTCATTCATCTCAGATGGGTTAGGATCGCAGGCACAGCAACAGGCCGATGAGGTTGTTTTGGTGATGATTAAATCAAAAATTTTGTCCAATTTTCCCATCGCTGGCGAAGAAATTTAACAAATTATTTGCACTTTTGTCTCGCAACTAAACCAACACTTCCACTAGAACACGATTTATCACTTTTATAGGAGGCATTTTGACATTTTATGTCTTTGCTTTGGCACATTAAAATAAAAAACTCTGCAAAATCTTGACACAACGGTTCATTATCTTCTTTGTACAGATCACCCTTCTGTCTAGATCACTAGGTCTAAATGTCAAGATCCTAAATGTTAGATTAATTATTATTATTATCACTAATTATTAACAATTTTATCAAGTACCAAGTGAAAATTATTATAATTTATTGTTAGGTATTAATAATTTGTAGGTATTTATTATTAATAATTATTATTGTTAATTATGATTAATTAATACGATATAATTCTGGGGTTTTGGTTTATTATCTTCGATAATGAACCATTGGAATCGCCCAAAGAAAATTTTTTTTTCCCCCCCTCAAAATTTGTTGGTTTACGTTTCAAGATACGTATATCTATAGATCCATAGATCCAAGATACGTAAATCTATAGATTCAGAAAATCGAAACTCTGCAAATTCTTGACACAACGGTTCATTATCTTCTTTGTACAGATCACCCTTCTGTCTAGATCACTAGGTCTAAATGTCTAGATCCTAAATGTTAGATTAATTATTATTATCAATTTTATCAAGTACCTAGTGAAAATTATTATAATTTATTGTTAGGTATCATTTGTGTTCAGCCCTTGGCTTCAATTACCTCTAACGCGCGCCTCCACCTACGCTCGTCATATGTTACCCATTTCTTGTTCAGATCTTCCTTTTGGTTTATTATCATCGATAATGAACCATTGGAATCGCCCAAAGAAAAAATTTTTTGGTTTATTATCTTCGATAATGAACCATTGGAATCGCCCAAAGAAAAAAAAATTTTAACCCCCCCTCAAAATTTGTTGGTTTACGTTTCAAGATACGTAGATTCAGAAAATCGAATAAAAAAAAATCCGTCCGTCCGCCGTACGCCGTCCGCGCCACTTTGCCCAGTTAGCGTTGAGTTAAAATTACGAAATTTTTTTTATGGGTTTCGACCAACCCCACAATGGTCCTCGAAACTTTTCATAACCCTAGGTCAAGGGGAAGGGGTTCAAAACGAATTTTGAAAATTTGAAAATCTCATATCTCGAAAAATTCATATAGAACGGTATGTTTTTTATTTCATATTTAGGTAGAGTTTGTTCCGTAGAATTTTTTAAGACCATCCGCAGCTTTGTACGACCAGCCGTTCGTTCACAATGAGGGCTCATAGATTGTGCCTCACAACACGATCGTGTATCAAACTGTTGAAATACAGGTCCATTTTCATACTAACAAGCTCTTTGGAACATCATATGGCTTAAGTGATGTCGAGTTTGTTGTTCTGAGGTGCGTTTCGTGCTACGGAAATGAAGGTAATTTCGAATGTTTGTTGGTAGGTACTTCTTTTATAGAAAAATTATTACCGACGTAGTATTAAAAACCCCAGAATTATATCGTATTAATTAATCATAATTGATAATAATTATTATTAATAATAAATACGAATTATTAATACCCAACAATAAATTATAATAATTTTTACTAGGTACTTGATAAAATTGTTAATAATTAGTGATAATTGATAATAATAATTAATCTAACATTTAAGATCTAGACATTTAGACCTAGTGATCTAGACAGAAGGGTGATCTGTACAAAGAAGATAATGAACCGTTGTGTCAAGAATTTGCAGAGTTTTTTTATATCGAACTTTCAAGTATCTCGCTCATCATCAAAATTTAATTTGTTTAAACAAATAGGTATTATTTAAACAATTTTACAGACGAGAAACCGAGTGAATCCAGTTCTGTGATCCAGTTCTGACCTATTTTTAAAATTTCAAGTCAATAGCTCATCATCAAAATTTAATTTGTATTATTACAAAAAGGTATTATTTAAACAATTTTACTGATGAGAAACCGAGTGAATATTGCAATGTGGTCTATCCCCGACTCACGGTTAAAATTTCTAGACTGTAGTTTACCGGGAGGATGAAAAAAGGTAGTTTTATTCTGGGCGTGTGGCGGTTGACCCACATGACGGCCGTTTTCGACGCGAAAGTTTAGTGTTTTTCCTAAACCTTTGCGCGCTCACTGTGAACGAACGGCTGGTCGCACAAAAATCCAATTGGTCTTAAAAGATTCGTAATTTTTCAGGTCATTCAAAAAGGAACTAAACATTACACGGTTCAGTTGAATATTCTGAGATATGACATCGTCGAAATTTTAAATTTTGTTTTGAACCCCTTCCCCTTGACCTAGGGTTATGAAAAGTTTCGAGGATCATTGTGGGGCTGGTCCAAACCCAGAAACCAAATTTCGTAATTTTAGCTCAACGCTAATTGGGCAAAGTGCCACGGACGGCGTACGGCGGACGGACGGATTTTTTTGGTTTATTATCTTCGATAATGAACCATTGGAATCGCCCAAAGAAAAAAATTTTTTAACCCCCCCTCAAAATTTGTTGGTTTACGTTTCAAGATACGTAGATTCAGAAAATCGAATAAAAAAAAATCCGTCCGTCCGCCGTACGCCGTCCGCCGTCCCCCGTCCGCCGTCCCCCGTCCGCCGTCCGCCGTCCGTGGCACTTTGCCCAGTTAGCGTTGAGCTAAAATTACGAAATTTGGTTTCTGGGTTTGGACCAGCCCCACAATGATCCTCGAAACTTTTCATAACCCTAGGTCAAGGGGAAGGGGTTCAAAACGAAATTTAAAATTTCGACGATGTCATATCTCGAAATATTCAACTGAACCGTGTAATTTTTAGTTCATTTTTGAATGACCTGAAAAATTACGAATCTTTTAAGACCAATTGGATTTTTGTGCGACCAGCCGTTCGTTCACAGTGAGCGCGCAAAGGTTTAGGAAAAACACTAAACTTTCGCGTCGAAAACGGCCGTTATGTGACCCAACCTCCAGACGCCCAGAATAAAACTACGTTTTTCATCTTCCCGGTAAACTACAGTCTAGAAATTTTAACCGTGAGTCGGGGATAGACCACATTGCAATATTCACTCGGTTTTTTATTCGATTTTCTGAATCTACGTATCTTGAAACGTAAACCAACAAATTTTGAGGGGGGGTTAAAAATTTTTTTTCTTTGGGCGATTCCAATGGTTCATTATCGAAGATAATAAACCAAAATCCGTCCGTCCGCCGTACGCCGTACGCCGTCCGCGCTACTTTGCCCAGTTAGCGTTGAGTTAAAATTACGAAAATTTTACAAATAGGTCAGAAATGGATGACATTTCAACATTCACTCGGTTTGTATGACATGGTATGAGTATGGTATGGTATATTATTGTATGTATGATTTGGTATAATACAGTATGGTATGATAGGAAAGAAATTCGTATGGTATGGTATGAGTACGGTGAGAATATGGTATGGTGCCGATTTGCAATACAGTCTGGTATAGACAGAAGGGTGATCTGCACATGGAAGATAATAAACCGTTGTGTCAAGAATTTGCAGAGTTTTTAACTATTCAAGTAGGACTTACATTTCTGTTTCTGTATATAGTTAAGTTATAATTTCTTTTCCCTAATTGAACGTTGCTCTCTCCTGCCTGTTCTTATAATGCTAGCAGAAACTATAGGAACTAACCTACCGGCTTCATTGTACGAATCAGGTGTCTCTAGTCTCTCCAAGTTTATTATAGGAAGACTGCTTCTTTGATGAGTGACGCTCCGCCCCAGTCAAGCTGGCCGAAACTGTTTGCACATAAACCATTCAATTTTCATTTGAAACTCCCATCATTGTTGATAATTAAAGGAAAGCGCAATGGCCTGCTGGTTCCAATTTTTTCTACTGGCAATTCTTTTCTAAATATTAGAAATTGAAGGTCGAGTTTCAAGGATCAATACCAAGCATTCAATACATTCATGAAGCATTTTTTGTGAATAATTCACAATTATTGAACAATTATTGAACAATTACAATAATTACAATTATTGTAATTTGTACACATTTAAAATTATGATATTTGAACCTACACATGTGTACCTACACACGAAGAAACCTAATTTCACGGCATTTTTTTAGTTTTTTGTACGGTCAATACTTTTCTAGATATTGGAATTTTAAATAACATGGAATATAAAACAAAGAGAAGGTTTTTACATCGAGACCTCATCGACGTAGGGCGGAATAAAGCGGGGGTGACCTTGCAGAATCGATATGTAAACAACGATTTTTAATCAACCTGTTACTATTATACAAACCTTGGGCGTCCCCGCTTTTTCTATTTATGAGTTTCCCCGGTAACGGATCCGTCTCTCCCACTCTCCGGATAGGGGTTGGAGCCTTGGTAACCGAGCAGGCTCCCATATTGACGCCTCCCTGGACCCCCTTTCTGACATCAACAGGAAATGCACAGCGTCCTGACAGGTTTGCTGATTCAGCATGTACGTCACTTCGAGCGACCCAAACTTTTCATTTTCCGAAAGCTTTTTTTTTTTTTTTTTTTTTTTTACGACACCCCCTCTTTCGCATGAAACGAACCAAATGACCTATTTCGAGCGACTCGTTTGAGCGACGTTCTAACCTACAAAACCACCGAATCGATCGCATTTCTGTGGCGTAATTTAAACATAACACCACATTTTATCCCATTTTTCGTGCATTTCTATATTATACAGTTTCTTAGATAGTCGAGCCGAGCTCAATACAGAACTATTCACTACAACGCCTGCTGGTTACATTTACCTCAATAGTCCAGGAGCTATGTACATTCTACCTGGACTCAATTCCAAAGTTAACGACGATTTGAGAGATTGTTTGGGGATGTTAGAGGGTATGCTTGCTGAGTTTTTGAAAATGAGCCCTACCCTGAGCCCTTCGATTTTTTCAGACAGTTATTGGTGAGTAGAACATTTTCTACCCACATCATCTGAATCAGGTGGTTTAGCAAAAATCCATAAAAACCACGTGAACGAGCATCAAATTTTGTTTAAAATTCATTGGTCAAAAATGTTTTTCGTCCAGTAATAACCAAGATACAGCATAATTTCAAAGAATAGTCTAATTTCTCAAAATGTGAAAAATGCAGTAAATTGCAGGTTTTGGAATAGTAAAATTATATCAACACACATAGGAATGTATGTATTAGTACACATATCACCTGAGAGGCTTCTAAACCTAACAGACATGTCATGTATTATAACATATTATGTATAATATGTTAGATGGAAATATCATCTATTATTATAATAATACATGTGTACATTATTACTTACATAATATTATTATCATGATCAAGATATTATCCATGATCAGATGTTTTTCCCAGTGAGGGAGAAGTTAAGATTTTTTTCTTTTGAAAGCAAGGAAGTATAAAATCTCTAGATAGGTACCTACTGAGAATTGCACGCATATTAAATATTTTCTTATATCGAATCACTGAAACAAACCATAGCGATGTTCTATGCGCAGGGCGAATCGGCCAGCAAGATCATGATGTTCCCTTCGTCAATAACTCGAAAGGAAACTATGCAGGCTGAAGATCCGTCCATCAGGTACCGTATCGTTAAATAAAAGATTCAACATAGACTATTATATAATATAGGTACTGATTAAACCTCAATATTGCCACGTGGGGTAATTTGATTTTCTTGGGGAACGATCAGTTGTTAGTAAAAAAAAAACCACTGAAGATTTGGGTTTTTATATCATTTGAAGCCACCATAAAGGACAAACGAAATGGTTGAAAAAAAAAATACTGAAACGAGAGTAGCTTAATTCTGATGGATCGATTTAAAATAGAATTTTCCTGTATTTAATCGATATCAGCTTGAGATGACTTGTAATCTACCAATCTGTACCGGCACTCAATGTCCTCAGCCGCCCCGATCCTGCAGAGATGCTTTTTTGGCACGTGTATCCGCCTCTACATTTCCCATTAGTCCTGAATGCCCAGGCACTTATACCAAAATGACATTATTCCTGTGTGATATGATGTCCAGGGCACTCTTGCAGTCTATCACATTCGTGATGTTATTACCTAAGAGGCTAAGGCCTTCAATGTAGCATGGATATCGGAACAGATAGACACTTTCTTACCAATTAGGTTTACCTTTCTGATCTGCCTAGCACAGTGTTTGATGGTAGGTAATCGGCCTGAACGACGTGGCGTGCCGGCCCAGACTAATGGCCAGTTATGGTCAGGCATGCCAGCTTAATTTTTTCTCCAAGAGCATCTGAGCCTGCAGCTGCATTGTTTTTGTACACCAAACTACTGAGCCGGGTATTGTATTTATTGTAATGTATTTATTGGTCACCCGCAAGAAAAGTGACACAACTAAAAAAAAATCGGTTTGTGGGTTTTACCGTAACAATGTTCCCTCTTGGTGGGCGTACCACAGAGTCTTCTGCATCAACCTGGACAGATAGCAGCTTTCTGAGTAGTTTTATTGATTCCACTTATTTAGTGTCATTTGCATCCGATCTTGTTTTAGTAGTTAGAGAATTGAATTAGGTACCTACTTGACAAATGTTTAATGTCACATACCTACTACTGACATCGCAATGTTATACGTTCCCTCCCAACCCGTCTCAGAAATTTGTTCCTCATTCTTCTTCTTCCTATTGTTCCCTGGATGCCTTAGGAGTGTGGGTCATTCTACGAGTTATCGATCTGCGTTGGGTATGAACACTACTTTAACTTTTTTCCACGGCCTGGGTATGTACCGCAGCGCTTTGCTGGACCTGAAGACCCTAATGAGGTGGGGTATGAGTAGCCTTTTTCTTTTTGGTAGGAAAACAGGGTAAATATCATCCAGTCCGGTGGTACGTTAACATCTGGGAGGATTTTCTACGCTTAGAATGTCAGAAATGAACTATTTTTCTTTCTCACTTTATGAGTCACTTGATTTGAATGTATTACATGCCTTCAAATTGTCTGTTACTTATATATATTCTTTCTTTTCAGTTGATGTAATTCTTCTTTGAACTATGAAGATGCCACCCACATCCAAGTACCGCCGTCGTCGAAGTAAGAAATGAAAAAGTCCTCACCGTGTACTATCCCAGGGTCAGAAGTCAAGTTGTAAAAAACACGTAATTGTACGAGTAAAACTGAATTTTCCCAACGAATTTCGCTAAATACTCTCGTTCTATCGGGACAACACATGGCCCTCCTACATAGAGCTCTATTCACGTGGTTCGTAGTTCTTGTCTTTCTGATTCTTCTCGTTCTCAAACTGGACAATCGCATACAATGGAACTGGTCCATCGTCTTCATCCCCGTCTGGTTTTACGACTCAATCGTTTTCCTCTACGTGTTTTTCTACATACTCGCGTACAGCAGGTGCGGCGAGCTGTCCCAAACCGTCAGAAGGAAATTGTATTACCTCGTCGCCCTCCTGTTGAAATTCGCCTTCCTCATTCTCCTGTGTCTCAAACTCGAAAACGTCGTGGTGGAGCTGTCCGTCGTCCACGTTCTCCTGCCACTTTGGATCCTCGCGCCATTCGCCATTTATGACGTGACGATGCGGTTGATATTCAACAGTAAAAATCGATATTTATGAAACAGGAGATACTCCCCTTGGGGGTGCCCTACGGAACTTTGATGTCAAATTCACAACGTTTATTCAATAATAAATTAATATCAACTTTAAAATAAAGTCACTGAATAATATCCCATGGTATTATCATGGATTCTCCAAAATTCACCAGTTATTGGAACCCTAATGCACATATCTATCCCATTTATATGAAAATGCAACCTCAAGTATTTTGAAACCCCTTCGGTATCGTAGTATTTAAACCGCAAATAGAATCGTCAATACTGAGATGCACTTTGTAGAAAATTGCGTTTATTTGCATTTACATAAGGACTGGCACCCCTGTGGGAGTAAATATCAAAATCACCAATTAATGTGACCATAATCAACTTCCATTTCCCACAACATTCAATGTAATGTGTGATGTACTAGTAACATCGATTGTTTTTAAAGTTGAAATTGGTTTCTAGTCAGATTAGGGCAATTACTAAGTGAAGAGCTTCCTTCACAAAAGTGACGAATGCCTGATGTTTCGTAGGTACAAGTTATTGGCAAAAACAAGATTCAATGAGCAGTACAAACCAGGTTTGATTTCAACTGCCATCATGCGATTTTTTATCGTGTGTACCATTAAGTACAAAGTAAAATATTTGTGCTAGAATGAAATAGGTTGTCACTGAAATAATAATATCGATGGAATCCGATGATAATCTCGCAACTCAATGGGTAATTCGACAGGAGAGCCGAAAAGCTATCAAGCTTTTCTTAAAAAATGAAAATCTCGTTACTGGGAATTATTCCCAGTAACGAGATTTTCATTTTTTAAGAAGCGAAGTGGTAGTATTAAATCGGTCGCAAAAAGTACTTGTATTTGTATGATTCTTGTGGGTGAATTCAAACCTCATGACATAATATGTCATATTATGTACATATTATGTATATTTCAAGAAGTATATACCAGATACGCTTCAATTTCCAAGTTCTTCGCTTAGAAGCTTCTCACAAGCTCGACAGCTTGGAGATTGACAAGATACAAGGCAATGATAGGTGCTACGCCGTACTCGATCAAAAAAGAGGTTATCATTTAGGTTTCTAGAGGGTAGAAAATTCATGGCATCACTGCTGATCAAACTGAAATCAGTTCCATTCTGTGCTCAACTTGACAACTGAGTTTCATTTCCCTACATTCCTTAATCAATTACAATTGGCGACGAGGATAGTTTCCCTCCATGAAGGCTTTGCACGGGGTTGATAGAGATAGTGCGGCCACTCGTGGTCTTGTTTGTGATTGTTCGAGTGTTTCGGCAGCCATGTTCACCTAAGCTGTCTTTGTTTACATTAAGTGTGGGGATATTTTCATTCATTATTTTTTTAAGTTTTTAGAACGTTTTTCACGAATTCTTAGTGAGGATTCTGCCGACGAAAATTTTCCATAATCATGTCCAAATCATATTATTTGACCTTATAATTGCAAAGAGGTAATCTCAATCTGTTTAATGCAAAGGTGGATCTATACAGATCCTTATATAGGTAAAATAAATTTATTTCAGTTTAAATTAGGTACCTTCCGCGAATTGGTTTGACATTTGTAATTTTCCTTCACGACTTTGTGAGCGGAAGCTCCTCCTGAATAATAAATCAACTTTTCAATTGAATTATGTACGTAGAAGTAGTCATTTAGAGTCCACTGTTCAACGAAGGCTGCTGGAATCGAGGAACTTGTTGTTCTAACAAGGTGTGACTTGTTGTTCTTATATAAATATTTACTATGTTAAAACGAAATGATGATATTTCAGTACTAAGTTTTTCAGTGTGCAATGTAATAGTTATTCAGAAACATAATTTCCTGGAATTTGAATGAGCGTGTGTTCAGATGATACTGAGGATTGGAAGGAAGGAAGTGCAGTTTTCGTGTTTCTTGTTGGTGATGTTTTTATTTTAGTTGGAATGAATAGCTAATAGGTAGGTGTGTAGATCAGCAAACCAACGAACAAGGTTTCAAAATGTCGTGTACAGTCAGACAGATGTAACCTGGCTCGCGGTGTATACTTTCATGACTGAAAACATTGGTCTGGAAAGACCTGGTCCGACCCCTATAAGGAATAGTAAGGGTTTTCAACTACAAATTCAATACCTACAATTGTATCGACAGTAATTATAGGTGGTTGTTGTGGTTTTCCAATAGTTACCAAAAGACATGAAATTGTTGCATACATGCAGGAACTGAAAAACGTCTGCCTCTACAATGTGGACGATGGACGTGTATTAATATGGATGTAGAACTACTAGTTTTCATTTGGGATGGTCAACCATTGGAAGCGCCTACGAGCGACGGGTATCTTCCACTGCGGGAGCCATCAGTTTGTTTCCAAACGCACTCCAGCATGGACTGTTCTTTTTATTCGTCACAGACCCTGTGGAATTTTACCTCGTTGGAAGCAGCAGCTATTTGCGATTTGCTAAATCACTGATCATGTTGGGTGGACCCGATCCTCTCCAAAGGGAATGTTTCGAGGACCCCCTAACACGTTTTATTACATTTTGGAGGCGATCAAACCCACAATCACGGAAGGTTGCACTTACAGCTGCTATTGAACGAACTGCACAATCCAAATCTGGATCTGGATTTTTGGATCTGGCTCTTGTACTGCATTGTCGCTTAAATGTGCCTGTAGCCTCTCGCTTTCAAATCTCAAGGAGCTCTCATTTCATGGTATAGCAAAAAGCAGAAGACTATGCGATTGTCTTCTAGAAGCAGAAGGCTAAAGCTTAGTCTACTTTTGAGGCTGCATAATATATTATACGAGTTTCTCATTTGCTATTCAGGAGGCTTTATGGTTAAGGCAATTGATAGCCGACAGTAAAGTATTGAAACCTGTAGACATTTTTTGTGATATTAAGGGTGCTATAGATTTAGCTAAAAATACCATAACAAGTAAAAGATCGAAACATTGATTTATTGCACAGTGGAAGCGTACCTACTGGGCACTAAAAGAAGTAGAGAGAAAAATTATGAAATTAGTGCAAACTTTGGCGAGACGACCGAACTGTTCATACCATTTTTCTCGAATGCCTCACCTTCCAGTCCGGTTTCTACGCTCAACCAAGCTTGATCGCCTAGGGCGAGCATAATGCAGTCATGACAACATTTTACACAAATCCTTATCTAACAAGTCATGACAACATTTTACACAAATCCTTATCTAACACGGCCAATTCTGACAGCAGCTTCGCTCTCGAAGCGACATACCATTACATCAAGACAACAGCATGGAGTATAAGCATAAATGAGGAACAATGGAGACTCACCATGGGTTCATCCACACACGAATTGTGGGAGCATCAAAATACTTACTGCAATCTGCAACGTGCGTCAGGCATGGGCATGAGAAATCAGAGATCGAGCATACCATCCTCAACGACACCCGGCCAAGATCGGTGAGGTATGAGCGCAAGGGCATCAGCAAAATCAAGCCAAAATAACCATTTTCCAAGGGGAAAAAGCAACCTCTACTAGACAAAACCAGCCAGAAATGGCCCAAAGTTCACCCCAAAACAAGTGGCACAAAGTTCGGCCAAAAACAAAATAAATAACGGCACAAAGTGCAGCCAAAAACGAAATAAATGGCGCGACGTCCAACCAGATTAAAATAAATATGGGCACAAAGGTCAGCCAAAACGAAATGCATAAAATGGCACAAAGGTCAGCTAAAAACAAAATGCATAAAATGGCACAAAGGTCAGCCAAAAACAAAAAAATAAACGATGGCGCAAAGTTCAGCCAAAAAAAAACCAAATAAATGGCGCAAAGTTCAGCCAAAATAAGATAAATAATGGCACAAAGGTCAGCCAAAAAACAAAACAAATGGCGCAAAGGTCAGCCAAAACAAAATAAATACTGGCACAAAGGTCAGCCAAAAAAACAAAATAAATGGCGCAAAGGTCAGCCAGAAAAAAAATAAATGAAATGGCGCAAAGGTCAGCCAAAAAAAAATAAAATAAATAATGGCACATAGTTCAGCCAAAAACAAAATAAATGGCACAAAGTTCAGCCAGAAAGAAATAAACGAAATGGCGCAAAGTTCAGCCAAAATAAAATAAATAATGGCACAAAGTTCAGCCAAAAAAAAATGAAATAAAATAAATAATGGCACATAGTTCAGCCAAAAACAAAATAAATGGCGCAAAGTTCAGCCAGAAAAAAAATAAATGAAATGGCGCAAAGTTCAGCCAAAAACAAAATAAACAATGGCACAAAGTTCAGCCAAAATAAAATAAACAATGGCGCAAAGTTCAGCCAAAACAAAATAAATGATGGCACAAAGTTCAGCCAGAATAAAATAAATAATGGCGCAAAGTTCAGCCATAAATAAGATAATCAGGAAATGAAAAATACTCACGTTATAACTTCATTAACGCTTTAATTAAATTAGCAATACAAATACTTCCAATCAGGAAAATAATGAAAGTTATTTGCAACCATGAGTAGAGTAATGGAAGAATAGGAGATTCGTCATTGTAGTCAGCACATCAAACGCCCGAAAACATTGAGTTCGGAAACCAGGAAGTACTAATCCTAATCGGGGATTCCGTGGTCAACTTCCTATGAGGAACTAGTCTGACTCGAAACCAAAAAATAACGGGCTGAGACTTGGACGCGGTTCAGAGGACAAGTGCGAGACGTGATCGCCTGCTGTGCTAAGATTATGTGAATTTGTAGTAGCCACATGTGAAGGCGAGTCCGCAGATGATAATTGTGGGGTGGAAGTGGCAATGCTGGTAGTTGTGGACATGTCTTCAACTTCTCCGTCCATTGAGTTCAGCAAGCCTTCAATGTCACACATCAGTGACCAATCAGTGGGCCATCGACGCAACTGTTCTTTGGCAGCCTTTGTCGTATATCTCGTACCAACTTTCTTCAACTCATATCGCCCTCGAGGTAGGCAGGAAGTAACTTCGTAGGGTCCAAGGAATTTATAGTTAAGTTTGCTGTTATGCAACGTTTTGTCTTTATGCATGAGGACGAAGTCCCCTACTGAAAATTCATGGTTGTCTCTCCGCTTGCTGTTGACATCAGTAGAGTCTTGGGCAGATTTCATCAACCGAGCTGCTCTCTCACGGTCGAGCCTTCGGTTCCGTACAGTAGATATATCAGAATCTAAATTACGAAGCAGTGATTGTAGGAGGGGAGTTGCAGTATTAACTCCAATTAGTAACTGTAAAGGGGTTGTACCTATAGATTTTTGTAGGGTACTGTTGAGTACAAGTTGAATCTTCCAAAGGTTTCTCGACCATTCTGACGAAATTTTAGATTCAATTCTGATTAGATTCATGACAGTGCGCATGTACCTCTCGACTTGTCCATTGCCTCTGTGCACATCAGGTGTGACACAGTGATGCTCAATGTTGAGGGCCTCTAAAAGCTTTGGGAACGTGGTGTTTCTAAAATTGGAACCTGCATCTGTCACAAAGAGCCTGGGTGTGCCAAATAAGCCAATGACGCGAAGGAATTGTTTTTCAGTTTCTGCAGCAGAGGTGGAACAGAGGGGTAGTAGGAAACAATACTTTGTGAATGCATCCACAATGATCAATAAGTGTTTGAAACCTTCACTAGTGGTAGGAAGGGGACCGAGACAGTCTCCATGTAACGTATGGAAAGGAGTACTAGGTTTCTCTATCGGGAATATGAAACCTTGACGTGGGCCAGTCCTAGTTTTATGAACAGCACAGATCAGACAATGCTTAACGTATTTTGAAACAAACAATCTCATTCGGGGGAACCAAAAATGTGCTGATATCGAAGACAGAGTCTTGTCTGGTCCAATATGGCATTGTTCATCGTGGAATATGCGCAGAAGCCCAAGTCGGCTCTGACGGGGAACGAACCAACGCATGGATATAGACCCATCCGCTCCTCGGAGTTTGTAGTAAAGAAGTCCTTCCTTTTCTGCGTACTGATTGTTGTCCAACTTACCTTCACGCAGGGCAGATAGCATCTTTTGGACCTCGGCGTTACCCTTTTGCTCTATGTATAGCCACGTATCGTTCCTCACACGCATTACAGTGGCACTAGATGGAGGGTTTCTACTAAGGAAATCCACATGCGACAGGTCACTACCTTTTCGATAAACTATCTCAAAATTGAAATCCTGCATGTACATCCACCACCTTGCTACCCTAGGGACAATGTCTCTCTTGGTGGCTGTAGCTTTGACGGCATTACAGTCAGTGACAAGCTTGAATGGAATCCCTAAAAGGTATACTCTAAAGTGTTTGAGCGCATTTACAATGGCAAGGGTCTCCAGCTCGTAAGAGTGATAGTGTTCTTCATCTTTAGATGTGCGACGGCTAAAATAGGCAACAACCCTGGGTTCCCTCTTATCGTGCATTTGGAGAAGAATAGCACCATAGCCTAAGCTGCTAGCGTCTGTGTGGAGTTCTGTAGGGAGGTTGTGATCAAATACTGCTAGGAGAGGACGACTAGAAAGGCAAGTGATAACGTAATCTCTAGCAATACTATGCTCGTGGGTCCACGTGAACGGTTGGTCTTTCCTGGTCAAATCTGTGATACATGCTGTCTGTACAGCAAACTCTGGGATGAATTTTCGGAAGTAATTAGCCAGGCCCATGAATTGGCGAACCTGTTTAACATTAGAGGGAATCGGTGACTTCTGAAGAGCTTCTATCTTCCGTGACCCCGGCCTGATTCCTTCTGCTGAAACCTCCCTACCCAGATATTCAACACAGGGTTGCAGAAACTTGCATTTCTCAATGTTTAGTGAGAATCCGGCAGCGTTAAGGACTTCCAGCACTTGCTCTAAATTAGCAAGTCCTTCTTCAGGCGTCTTAGAAGGCAGAAGAAGGTCATCCAAATAAACCACCACTATACTATGTCGGAGTGGACCAAGAGCCTTGTTGACTGCCCGCTGAAACGCTGCAGGAGCGTTTGCCAGGCCAAAGGGGACGCGCATGTACTCGTAATGACCGTCTGGAGTTACAAATGCTGTCTTGGGAATAGAGTCTTCTGCCATTGGAATCTGGAAAAAGCCAGACGCCATATCCAATGAAGTGAAAAAGCTATTATTATTTCCCAATCTGTCGAGCTGATCATCTATCAGGGGGAGTGGATAACGATCCTTAATGGTGAAACGGTTGAGCTCACGGAAATCAACGCACATCCGGTAAGATCCATCTTTTTTCCTCACAAGGGTTATGGGGCTGGCGAATGGTGAATCACTTTCACGGATAATACCATTAGAAAGGAGATCTGAGACAATGTCCCTTACAGCGGATCTTTCATCATGGGACAGTCGATAAGGGTGTCTATTAATAACCACCTCCCTATCGAGGTTGATTGAAAGACAAGAGTTTTTCACACACCTGACGCGTGTCCCAGATGTGACCATATCAGAAAAGCGGCTGAGCAATGACACTACAGCCTGGCGATGTTGTTGCGGGACACATAGGTTTTCTATAGTCGGGATGTCAGACGTAACGACTCTATTTACTGTCGGTAGGGATCTCCGAATTATTTTGCTCCCTGTATGATCAGTGATAGTCATAACACCACGATCTTCATAAAGGTCGCGCCCCAGGAGGACATCATAGTCGAGGATGGAATCAGGGACAAAATGAAGTCGGATTTGCAGGTTGGTTCCCATGATGACGGCCTGGACTGTACAACACCACTCGGAAATCAGTTGACCAGGGATTATACCACGTATCACTGCATAACATTTCTCGCTTTTATCCCGAAATATTGACAAGAATCGGTCAGAAATGAGTGATATATCAGCGCCTGAGTCAATCAGGCAGGAAAGACGTTTTCCATCAACCATAAGGGGGACGGAACATTCCGACGGTCCTGTGGCGACCAACCTGATTTGTCTCCTCTGCTCAATCCCAGCTTTAAGGTAACATGATTCAATTTTGTGTCCAAGTTTCAGGCAGAATTCGCATGGAACGTTACTATCGGGCTTGGATTGTGTCAAACTAATCGTGTGAGTGGGAGCTTGTGGTGAGATATAGCCTTGAGATGGTAAGTTGGATCTGTGACTCGAGGTGGACGGAGAGCTAGCCACTTGAATAGGAGATAAATCGGTTGAGGTTTTACGCAGTAGTGGGCAAAAACGCCGGATGTGGCCTAGCGCACCACAGTGATGGCATTGTCGACTTGCTCGCTCACTAGAATCAGTTCTTTTACGCTTAGAGGAGTCTGGGGTAGCAGGGTTCATAAAAGTGGTGGGGTTCAAGGGCACTGGTATATTATTGGGCGTCTGAAAGGATTGGGTTGCACGATTCGGAGGGGGGAATGTTGACAGGAGCGTCAATAGTTCCGGGACATTGTTACAATTGCGTAAGGCACACGCTGAGCGAACATTTTGTTCAGTAATACCATGAACGATTAGTTCTACAAGGTCGGCGTCAGACCAATTTGCACGTACACTCTTGAGGTGAGACAATTTCTCGTGAACGTAAGTTTCGTATGTGTTAGTACGAAGAGAAGTAAACATTGCCGCTTCTTCAAGCAATTGACCGAGATTCCGCCTGAAGGGGAAAGCTTCTATGAAGTCACGTGAAAAGGTAACCCAATCTCGAATATCGGGCACCCAATTTTCAAACCAGGTGCGCGAACTACGGAGAAGGAACCTAGCAACTGATGCGAGAATGACGCCATCTGACCACTTAAACTCCGACCGGAGTTCATTCACCTGGCTTAACCACTTTACAGAATCATTTTTATCGGGATTAAATGTTGGCAGTTCGACCGGTTGGTGGGCAGTCGAATGTTGTTGGAGAGCTTTAATCAGCTGGCTTAGAATCGAGCTCTCATTTGCTTCCATAACGTAAGGAGATTGAAAAAAACTCACCACACGAAGGCTTGATCCCAGGCACCAACACAAATAGCAATAAAAACCCGACTAATGGCTTGGCTTTATTAGTTCATTTATAACAAAAACGGTAAGACTTTTACGGGTTGTTTTATCCCACTTCTGATAAAAGAAGTAGAGAGAAAAATTATGAAATTAGTGCAAACTTTGGCGAGACGACCGAACTGTTCATACCATTTTTCTCGAATGCCTCACCTTCCAGTCCGGTTTCTACGCTCAACCAAGCTTGATCGCCTAGGGCGAGCATAATGCAGTCATGACAACATTTTACACAAATCCTTATCTAACAAGTCATGACAACATTTTACACAAATCCTTATCTAACAGCACATAACCTCTTGTGAATTGAAACGTTTATTGAAGGTAAACTGTGTTTTAAGAGGGAGAACATAATTTAACAGTCCTGCCCACAGAACAACAATCAAGCTGACTATATGTTCGATTACATACAATTGTTGTACCTACCAACCATTCTGTTCAATTTGGTTTTTGTGTTGTAAATAAAGTGGAATTTGTATATGTAATGTTTGTTTTCATAGTGATGTTCCCCTTCACCACTGATAATAAGGCCTGGCCAATTTAATAAAC
This sequence comes from Stenodema calcarata, assembly GCA_963920205.1. Lineage (NCBI taxonomy): Eukaryota > Metazoa > Arthropoda > Insecta > Hemiptera > Miridae > Stenodema > Stenodema calcarata. Next base: position 19,772,653 of record OY986062.1, read on the forward strand.
TTTTATTTACAACGACATAATTTTGGGTAATGTATCTAAACCTAAACTTGAATAGATATTGTTCTGTGAAAGGGGTGCGCGAGACAAAATGTTTGGGAAGCCCTGCTCTAATCTTCAGCTCAAGTAAACGCCTGATCCACTTCTGAGGAATCGTTTTTCGTTTTTGAAAAACAACAGGTTTGGCCCATTTTGAAGGAAGGCGACTTTGAAATTCAAAAGTTGAAACTAGTTAAAATAAACAAGCAACTTGGTGAAGCGAAAAAGTCTTGATATGATACCACTGATGAGATAATCACATGGATATTATAATTGGGGATAAGAGCGATGGAACGACTTCATTGTTTTACGACACATTCTGTAGGTATTTTACGACATAGGTAGGTATTATGTCAAGTAGGGCACAAATAGCTATGTAAGGCGTCTGCAAAATCGAGGTACAAATTTGTACATATTTATATGTACAAATTTTGGACCGCATGTAGAAAATATTTTTCAAAAACATATTTAAAAAGTTCCAATCATGTAGCATGGGCGTATGAGCCAATTTTCGAAGCAGTAGGTATTCGTACGATCAAGTCAAGGGGAAATTAACCATAAATTCCAAAATTGAAACAGACTGACAAGGGATAGTTAATAGAATCTATTATTCTATTATATCTGATATTTGAACGCTGTAAGGTGAAGTCAGAATTGCGAAATCTCATTCCGTTATCAGATTAGAGCAGATGAAACGTGAAGGACACCTCAAGTAACAACCACGTTTCTTCATCTTCAACGTGCTCCAGTTTGAGAACGGCATCAGATATAGCAATTCTGACTTCACCATCGTGTTCAGTGTAAAACAACCGTTCAAAAGGAGGTGTCACTTGTCAGACTGTTTTATTTGAGAATTTAAGGGTAATTGCCTCCCCCTCCCCTAAAACTCCCCCCCCCCCTTTTGGTGGAAAAAAGAACAACGACATCAGAACACCCGCCATTTATTTCTGCATCTAAACCACAATTTCTTCCTGTATATAAAATCGAATCATGCTAACATTTTGTCTGACAGTAAACCTATTACCAATTTTTGGACAATCATTATTTAAGGTACTAGGAGTAGGGTTACATTTTCACAAAACGGGGCGATCTAACGATATGACTTCACATCTAATTAATTCTTATCGAAAAGTGAATCAGTTCGGTGATTCAATTTTAATGGCACCGTTCTGGCAGTGAGACAATTGTAAAAAGTATAATGTTTTTCGGGAGACAAGTGGACAGTCTGTATCGGTTTGATGTACTGATGTTAATACTCAGTTAAGGTGAGGGTTTGAAATCAACTTCAACTCACAACATAATCACAAGTTATAGGTACATTTCAAAACATGTGACACCCTAATTCTTCCAGGGTTAAATTTTAAGCTGGTATCTCCTTCTAGGTACCTCAAGCAGGTATCTCTCTTATGTATAATTTTTATTAGCGCAACAAAAAATACAAGTTGTTTATTGAATTCGTTTTATCGATGAAGGGGATGCTAGTGTAAAGTTGTTTCAGCCGTTTTTTTACAGTATTTCCGCTTTTGCACAAGCATAAAATCCGTGTCCATCAACTGAATGTACGTCCATATCTGAACATTTGAATTCTATGAAAAAAGCGATACTTCAAGAACGATTCTTTGTGTCGAACTGCGGCGGTTTTCATCCGATTTTGCGTCAAAATGTACGTAACAACACTCAACCCCATCGAATTCCAAAATGGCAGTCCTGTAAAGTCCTGTTTTGTCCGCTATTTTGACGTTGAGAACCACTGTGGGCCGTCCCGTGGAAATTAACCACTAGAAGAAACGGTTCTGTACATTTGAATTATTCATTCATGAAAAGACAATTTCGGTCTACCAAATTTACCACCACCAACTGTCCACTCGACCTTCCGAAATCACGATTGACATGTTCAAGACACGACAGGTCTGAAGATGTCCAACAAGTTTTTCTCAGGTACACCAAGCATAATTACGTCACCTTATACAAATTTGAAATATTAGCTTTTAATAATAAGCTGTATAAGCGAGATAATATTATACTGGAAATAAATTAAGCTAAAGATAATTTATCTACGAGGCAACTACGCTTAGAAATAAATAAACTATGACATGAATAAAACTAACGATATAATGTGAAATACTGAACAATAAATAATATACAATTCAACGAAAAACAATAAAGCAGCACTTATGGAGTTTAAGAGTAAAACAAAGTTCAATGAGTGTTTTATAACGATGAGTAGCCAACGAAACTGGTTTAACAATTATTAGTTCAATTAAGCAATTCACATGTAGCAAGAACGTTTTTGAGTGTAATGAACTATTGTTTAACTTTACTTTACAAATAATTAAAAAATTTGTTCGTTTATTATACAAGCAGAGTTGGAACATCACAATAGCTTAGGAAATCATGATTCAGTTATGAGTGTAGGAACCGAGAATTACAACAAGAAATTATGAATATTAGGATCCAACGTACATCATCAGCGCAGACACCGCCCGACCACACATACAGATGTTTGGCAAACATTTGTCAAATGTCGAATGCGTGGAAGCGGCTTCAAGTTACAATTTTTTTACAACAGGATTTCTACGTGATTCACGAGGCGTTGGGCCCTTCGTACCTCAGCAAGACTATCGGTTTGAGTCGATCAACAAAAACGAGAAGTAACAGAACAATTCGACCGGGAGGTACCTAGTCGTATGTACAATTGAACTTAGGCCACGAAGGAAAAATCAGCGCGTTAAATAATAAAACCAGAGGTGATCAACAAATTGAAGACTACATGGGATAAATGAGATAACTCGATTATTTTCCGAAAATGAGTTAGCGGTGGTTTCTGATAGATTTTTGGATGGCGGAGACGATGATCAAGTCAGAACAGGGAAAAACGAGTTTAAAAGGCCTCAAATCGCTGTCGAAATATTAGCGTACAGGGGGAAAACGAGGTAACGTGGATAACGATGATACCAAAGAAGCTATCTGCATGATTAGGTTAAAGGTTCTTGACCACTGGTATTCTAAGGAGTGATGTTGGGAGTATCGAGGGTGGGTCCAAATAAAACAATTTTTCTAGGCCGACGTTTCGCAATAAATGTATTGCATCTTCAGGGCTACAAACAGAGGAGGAATGTATACACAGGTGGAATGAACATTGGTATAGAAACATGGCTTGCTTGCACAACTTACTAATATCTATTACTTATTTCTTATATTACTTACTTACTAATGACCATTATCTACTTATCAAAATTATGTAGTTGTTCCACAGTGAGAATTACCTTGGGAAAGTTGTGGGAGCTGTTTAGAGTGGAGGGTTCATAGCGGGTAGGTAGGATCGTCAGAGTCCCAACTATTGAATAAGATGTGAATATGAATAAAGAAGGCAAATAAGAACGGTAAATAAGAACTCTTTAACGAATTTTCTTGTGGTTTATTTTCATATTTTATTCTACCAAAAAAAAAATCTTATTCAGTCATTTTATCCTACTACCTAAAACTGTAATTAACTCTTTAGCAAATTTTCTTGTTGTTTATTTTCATATTTTATTCTACTACCTATAAATTGTAAATCCTATATAAGGACAGAACTTTACCTACTGAGTCCGCATTCTATTTTCATAATTTTCCATTTTGTTATTTATTTTCATATTTCATATTCTATTTTATAAAATTATATCAACCTAAAAATTGTAAATAATAGCTACTCATAAGTCGAATCGTCTAAAAATATTCAACTGTGATAAGTATTCACTTTGTTATAGTTGACTGTGATATGTAACAATAATTGTTACATATCACAGTCAACTATAACAAAGTGAATATCACAGTTATAATTATTATGTCCGTCACGCCAAACCGCTGGCCATAGGCAATGGGAGACCTTGTTATCAGTCACAATCCATTTCACTTCTCCGTGTGCTCTCTATCAGTAACCCATCTTAAAATTAGATGCAATAATATTGCATCTAATATTATGTGAGTTGCCCTATAGTGTTTGTGCCCTTCCACACACATACTGAAAAGTTCTTTATCAGTAACTCGTCTTATTTACCGTCTTTATTCATATTCACATCTTATTCAATAGTTGGGACTGACGATCCTACCTACCCGCTATGAACCCTCCATTCTAAACAGCTCCCACAACTATCCCAAGGTAATTCTCACTATGGAACAACCACATAATTTTGATAAGTGATAATAGTCATTAGTAAGTAAGTAATATAAGAAATAAGTAATAGATATTAGTAAGTTGTGCAAGCAAGCCATGTTTCTATATCAATGTTCATTCCACCTGTGTATTCCTCCTCTGTAGCCCTGAAGATGCAATACATTTATTGCGAAACGTCGGCATAGAAAAATTGTTTTATTTGGACCAACCCTCGATACTCCCAACATCACGCTATCTGCATGGACTACAATAAGAACAACAATGATGTGTATTACAGGAGCATTCTCTGTATTCATTCAATATTCTTCGGTTGGGTGACCAGAATGTAGTCATGTACTACACTTATCCCGAAACTGTCGCCAAAAAAGGGAGAGCCAAAAAAGTTTGTTCATTCCTTCATTTCTATTTTTGACGACTCGTGTGGAGGGCAAAATAAGCAATGGACGGTTGTCAGATTTCTTCATTATACAGTGCATGCAGAAAAGTTATTCGAGCAGATCAATGTTATTTTCCCAGTAGGTATGTGATGAACTTCTCAACCAAAAGGATCAAGTTGAAACTCATAACAATTTTCATTTACTTTACAAATTTTCAATACTTTGGTTAGTAGATAGGAGGGGTACCTGTCAAAAGCGACGTCTGTACAGGTACCACCCTGTCACAATTATGATTGATCGACCCCCGCCGCCTACCGCAACATCATTGATGCACCCATTATTTTAATTTGTGTATTTTTGTTTACATCTTTAACCCTCCTCCCACAAGGCTCCCTTTCTGGACATGAATTGCAAGGCTGTGTTGAATACGACACAGTACCATGATTGTTTCATGAGTGTAACTTTTGGACCTTTTAATGAAGAAAATGAGTAGGGACGCTTTCTCTGGACCTCTTGAAGTTTAATGGTTCTATAAATCATCCAAATTAGTTCAATGAGCATTGAAAATCACGAATTATATTGAGAAATTTATCAAGCGAACCTGAGCATACGAGATATGTTACAATTTACTAGGCAGTTGTAACTGCCTAACACACACAAACATAACCTTTATACTAGCATCTCATCAGTTCCTTTTTTGCTTTCTTGAAATGACCCTGGTAAAAGGTTGGTCACTCGAAATTGTCTCACCATCTTTACCCAGCACGAAATCCCTGTCATCAAACCCACTAGATTGCTCAGTCTCATGATAATCATCCACATCAGAATAATCGTCAACATTAAATGGTGCAGTACCACTGGCTGGTAGGGTAATTTGTCTCTCCGCCCATCCCTGAAGTTATATCTGCTTGCGTTCCTCTTGTATACCACACGGCCTTGTGGGAGGAAGGTTAACTCTGTTAATACATGCATTCCACCACTATGTGTGGACTAGGTGTTTTTTATTTACCCCCCCCCCCCCCCTGAATATGGTGTAAATCTGATGTCAAAGTAATATATATTCGGTAGAATTAAAGGTTTGAATTCGATGGTATGGTAAGTAGGTACATTTATTGGGGGGTTCGGACGGGACCGCGGAATACCATACCTTATGGTTGTGGTGCATCAATGATGTTGCGATAGGCGGCGGGGGTTGATCAATCATAACTCTGACATGGGGGTACCTGTCACTTTTGACAAGTACCACTCCTATCTACCCTACTTTGATTCACTATTTCAACATTTTAGAGCCTATTGTGATAATAAATCGTAGTTTTGAGTTTTAAATGACGTTTTATTTCAGCAATAGTATATAAGATACCTTGGTTTATGATGAGATTTGAATGTTGGCGGCGTTAGTTGTGCAGGCAGGCCACGTGTAGTGGGAGCACCTGCGGAACCCTATCAAATTACAACCATTCTTGCCTCTGCATCTGCTCTTTAAATGAGAAATTATTATGGATTATTATAACAATTGATTACAAGTATGAATTTAATTCATAATAATCCATAATTTAATTAATAATTTAATTTATATTATACCGTAGTCGGTCGTGTTTAATTTGTCTTCCCAAAACCTTATTCTAAAAGTTGAGACCCGCGTAGCACGTATAAACCTCGTGTTTCCCTCGCTCAGCTGGACCTTTGAATGTTCAATGCCACATTACTACCTTATTTCAAACTAGAAAAAATAAATGATTAGTGCATCTTATTCTACAGTGAACAATATATATTACTATTTTTAATTTCTTCCAAACTGGCTCAAGTGAAAAATACAGTCAATTCCCGAGGAAAATTGGATCTCCTGAACAATTTGGAAAAAGTGAGTTACCCCTGTTTCTAAAGGTTTTTCCCCTGTAGTCTTCAATTACAATAATCAGCCACAAAAGTAGGCCTCAGACGTGGAACAATTTACACCAACAATATTGCTTTCCGTAAAAATCACCAAAATGATACAATTGTTACCATAATAAATTGATATATAATAGTATTTGTACAACCACTAATACAACCACAGTTGCAAGTTACAAAACATTCTGAGTAACACTTACACGTATATACAAAACCTTGGAAAAATTCGAGTATGTGTACCTGCTAACATTTACCTTAGTAGTTTTAAAAACCATAATAATATTATAGTTTTTAAACCTATTAAGGTAAAAGTTATTATTATGGTTTTTAAATCCTATTTGTATAATATTATTATACAAATGTATAATATTATTGTACATCTATAATAAATCAATCCATAGATCATTAATTAATTTTTCAATAAATACATTTGAAACTCACCAGATAGGTACTATTTTTTATAAGTATGAGTAAATTAAGTGATATCACACAATTCTTACAAACGTAAATTTCATGCTTCATTTGCTCATTAATTGGTAGGTACATTTTCGTAGTTTAATTTTGAAAAACCTTTCGTTTAGAAATTAATTTTACTTCAAGTTCTGCCAATAAAATTATCGGGCAGTCAGTGTTAGTTTAGGTAGTTTCGGTGTCACTTCATAGTTGCTCATAACGCCGGAGCCTTCATCATCTATGTTTCTACTATAGTAGAAACACACTATTGTTGACACAACAGTAACAATATTTATAAACGTTGGTCCTTCCGCAGTCGGGACCGCATTGTGAAATGAAGTGAAAAAATACGCCTTTACATTTTTTTTCTTTATAACTATTACTGGTAACAAAATATTTTGTACAAATCATTACAAATACGTACAGGTTTTCTAATCAGGTAAAGGTGGTTCAAAAGAAAGCGGCATAGTGGCATATAAAGATTTACAAACTTCTCGGTCGAGAAATTTCAGTCTTATGGGTTTATGTCACGAAATTTTTGTTAGTGAAAATGGTCCATTTTCAGAATTACAAATGGCATTGCGAAGAGGTGAATGATATCTTTTGTACCTTCATCAGTATATACAAAGTCTCAAGCTGTGTACTTCAAGTTTTTAAAAAAGGGTCTTAAATTTATAATGTATACCTTATAAATAATCATAACCACGACTACACGGATAAAAATACCCAAATTAATTCAATGGCTTCAGTAAAAAACCACTCAAGTCCGAAAATTCATTTTTTTCGTTTTTAACGTACCTATAGAATGCCTCGTTTTGGCGCATAGCTTGATTCATTCCCCACATCTGGACACTTTCATGAAAACCTTCAAGACGCACTGGACTCAATGACATCAGTCATTTGACTAAAAGAAATTATGGCGTCAGCCGATTTATGCGTTCTGATGATCTGAGTAATGATTTATACGTCTTCGCCAGACTGTTGAAAATGCTTGCAAAGTCCAAGGAAGGACTGAAGAAAGGTCCTTAGGAAAGTCCAAGTTAAGGACCTTAGGAAAGTCGAAGGAATGTCCTAAAGAGAAATCTTTAGGAAATTCCAAGGAATGATCCTTAGAATAAGTCCAAGAAATGTTCTTAGTAAAGTCTAAGGAATGTCCTTGAGAAAGGTCCAAGGAAAGTCCTTAGGATAGTCCAAGAAAAGGTCCTTAGGAAAGTCAAAAGAAAGGTCCTTAGCAAAGTCCAAGGTAGGGTCCTTAGAAAAGGTGCAAGGAAAGGTCCAAAGGAATCTTTCACGCATTTTAGGTTCATTTAAATTCAATGTAATGTAATGCAATTTTTCTGTAAGATTTTAATGGATATTGTAATAGAAAGTAAAATGTGAAAATCCGGACTTGGATGATTTTTCGCTAATGCCAGAGAATTATTATTTCCGATTTGTACATACCTACCTAAAACTGATAATTGTTAGACTACGTCAATTATGTTAAATTAATGTCACAACATGACTTCATGCTGATTGGTCTTATTGATATTGTAGCAGTCGCTATCATAATCCATCTACCAATAAAATAGCTTGGAACGTTCAAAGTTTTAATTTTAATTGTAATTGACGACCAAAAAAAGGAAGACAACAATATTTGATTTACCCGTTTTAACTTCTTACGTCGAATAGTAATTTAAACAAAAATAAATACTGTCGTTTAAGCTACAACATGACATAAGTCGGTTTTGCCAAGTTTTCGGGAGCCTAAAACGGGAGATTTCGGGTCGCTGCCATATTGGCTACAGTGGCCTGATAGAGACCTTGCGGCCATGCTGCAGCTAAATACACCTTAGCTGTTTTTGTTTACATTGAGTGTGCGGATATATTCATTGCTTTTTGCGTTTTTAGGATGTTTTTCACAAAATGTTAGTGAGGGTTCTGCCCACGACCAATTTATGACACACAGTGAGTCCAAATCACATGATTTAACCTCATATTTACGAAAAGGTAATCTCAATCTGTTTAAATCCAAAGGTAGATCTGTAAAAAGACGGCTGCGTTGTTTTACCTATTTATCAGCCCATTTATGATTCAAATTTGAATAAGAATGCATACTTATTTACTAAGAAATCAGCAGTAAACAACTTCAAATTAGATTCATATAAGAACCACTCATTTAAATTTAAAATACCTTCTGCTGATAAGTCAGAATTGCCATTTGAAAAACTTTTTTATTTATGAAACTTGGTCTGATCAATATGGTAAGTAAAGAATAAAACAAGCAATAAGTACCTACTACGGTAGATGTTTATATCTAAGTTATCTGTTATCAAATGTTTAAAAAATTTCAATGATCAATTAATGATACTTTTTAATGAAAAATTGCGAGTATTAACTCCGGTTATTTATTATTTAAAACGATTCATGACACCAACTTATTTTCGTATTTATTTCAGTTCAAAATACTATTGAGCACTCAAAAAGGTCTTAATTATGTCTCTGAGAAAAGAAATTCCAGCATTATAAGCATTTTGGTGGGGAGAAGCAACGTAAGTCAATGCTACGTCAGCCAATTATGGTGTAAACATGGCCGCATGCTCCCATTTAGCCGCACCGCCTCCATCAAGTAATGTCGGCAACACTGGAGCTATACAAGCGGCTGAATCTTAAAACTGATTTCACTAATGGATTCTGCGCGAAATTTTATAATAAGAAATGCATGAAACTCGAAATAGTGAAAAAAGGAAAAAATGACTTGATGTCATGTTGCAGCTTAAGCGACGTTGAGTACGGTGGAAAATTGCAATCAAACAAATTGTGCACCACTTAATAATTATTGTGTAGGAATCTAAGTTTTCTTATGAGTTAGTTCTCTTGATGGGTGGAACAAGTCACAACCTGGTATGTGTTACAATGCGATGAAAGTTGCCACTTTAGAAAGTGTCGTGACAGGAACAAATGTTTGTAGTCATATTGTCGCTATTAACTAGTTTACGCGATACACTACAATAAACAATTTGTGTTTCAGAAACATGTGAATTACAAATTAATATGAACAGCAGTGAATGGAGAGTACTTTATGGTTATTAATCCAACCATTGCTCAAAATCACCTCCTCCTAACAAATTCTGGGTTTGTTTGCCCCAGAATGTATTTCTGCAAATTTTGAGCTGCAGAATACGAATTTGAGGTAGTGACAAAACTTAAGGGCTTTTAAAAACCCATAATTTATAGAGGGGGGGGGGGGGGTAATGGGGGTACAGGGAGCAGATCTTGCTAATGACAGAACATCTGGCTACAATCTTTCCGTAACATAATTATTACACATAATCACCGGTCATCACTGGAGGGGCTTTGAAACCGAAGTTGCCAAAACATTTTTATTGGAGCTCATTCTGATATTATGACCGGTATATTTCCCTCACGTAAACAATTTTTCAATAATAACAGTAATAATGATAGTAATTGTGATTCGATGAAGTGGTCTGTCTAAAAACAACCACTTTTCGAGTATCACATGACATAATTTTGTACTAATTTGGTGTGATAACGACTCATTTAAGGGAGAAAAAAACTGTTTAAAATATTGCCTACACCACCTACATTTTCACTGATTAATTTTTAAAACAACCTTGTGAGTGTTGTCGATGGACGAAATCATGACTAATATCTTAAATGCGATTATAAATCCAAGCTCTATAAATATCAGAAACATTCGAATCGCAGGTAGTACGAGCATAAAATGCATCAAATTTTTGCCTTCTTTTCTTCTTTATTTTTCTTATCATTGGGTTTGGTTGGGATTGTACACCAACGAATCAACTTAATCTGTACGGAGTTGTATTCAACGGATTGGGGTTGTTTCGATATTAATTGACGATCTATGCAACTGGACCTCCTGTACATATTCTGGTTCAAGAAATATATTTGTCGTTCAATTGGTGGATCCTTCACAAAATTTCACTATAGGAAATGAATCAAACTCAAAACGGTCTAAAATCGACTTATTCTAGGTTCACCTGGAGGAGCAATTCCGGAGGCAATCCCATACGGCAGCGGAATCATAACTTTCTACTTCGTTAATAATGTAATTCCGATATGGCCGAACACCCTATCAGGAAAACATCTGGAGATTTTGTTATAGTATCAATCACATTGATTTGCCATAATACATTTTGTGTTGGCCATTATCATTGCAGAACGGTTTACCTACCAGAGTACTTGGGATGGACTTCCTTGCTGTACAAAGGTATTTGATCGATCTGGCTGAAAGTGCAGTAGAACAACTGCAACTAGTAGAACTACAACTTGAACCAGTTGTAAGCTGAAGACTGTGAGGCCAACAGAATGCCAGCTTGAAAACGGCGAAGACCCAGATCAGTTACCGCCGTTTGATGTTCCCCCAACTTGTACCGTGACCACTGGAGGACTACCGACACACATCCATCAACTGTTAGAAGCTGGGAAGAGCATGGATGAAGCACAAAAGGAGGAGCAAAGGTCTTTGTAATGCATCAGCAACCTTTCAGCGGGCCAGTAAAGTCCAACACGAAGAAACCCGTCGAGGCCAGACCAAAGTCTATTTGGATGACGTCTTAATAGACAACCCAAGTTTTGACGAGCATGTGCAGTGGCTCCGCAGAGTGCTTGGGGTTTTAAGACAGGCTTTTCTGATCGTTCGGTTAGCACATTTACGTTCAGTTTCATGCCACTCAGGTCCTACACTTCGTTATTGGCTTGTTCGATCAAAGGGCTGATAACTTTCAATGCAATTGAACGGAGTAAAAAAAGAGAAGAGAATACCAAAAAAATGAACGAGAAGATGTTAACAAATCGCAATCTCAAGTTTATATTTCTGTTCAGGTGCAATGGAATTTTAGAATGTTTTTACAATATTGAAATACTGAATACAGTGTTCAAGTCGAATTCTATATTTAGATAACGATCTAGGATTTTTTTCTTGGCGGATAATAACGGGTAGTTCCTGGTTCGAAAGCTATTTATAAGCTCTTGTAAACATGGTGGATCATCGAACGTCTCGGTAAACATGTTTGGTAGGTCTAACTAAGGAAGTCCAGATGGACTAAAAACGTCCTGTGAAAGGGTGTGGCACGAACAGTATCTTCGAGTCCTTCGTACGATTAACACGAAAACAACAATAAACAGATTATAGTGAAAACGCTCAAGTGAATTTGATTTGAATGATTTTATTTGAAGTGATTTTGATTTGATTTGAATTGAACCTTAGGGGATAGCGGGGACAGTACAACTTGAGATCTACGAACATCAGGTTTGAGGGAAAGGGAACTGATTGCTGAGAAGTAAGTATGGAGTTTGCCATTGGTGAAAAGCAGTGACGTAGGTAAAATTGAGAAGACCAACTTTCGACTCGAAATCCATCCATCCCCATGCTCCCATTATGTTATATCGCTCATCACTTACATAAAATTGTAAATGTATCTACACTTCATGCAGACTCATCAGTGGTACCTACATGGATGTCTTAATTAGCCGTCAGTTTCACCCTCAGTGAACGGAAATTTGGCTGACCCCCAGCGGTAAGTCATAACTGTGTCAAAAAATTGTGGGGGGGGGGGGCCTAAACCCATCCACTGGCTACGTCCATGTGAGAAGTGATGAATACTAGGGTGTTGCGAAAATATGCTTTTCCCCTGAATCCTCTTGCAACACCCAAGAAGAGATTTTTGTCTCAAGATTCAGTGTATACAAACAAAATTTTTTGAAAAAAAATGTTTTTGCCTCCCCCGAAGCCAAAAACCAAGATATATGGAAATCGGCCTCTGTTGAAGGTCTTTGAAAGGGAAATAAAATGTGTACTCACAATAACAGAGACCTACCACAATCCTAATCAAATACCTTCAAAACGCCGTTTTTTGTGTCCAAATCGGGTCAGTCAAAGCAAAGATATTGCCGAAATACTGGCCAATTTCCAAATTTTTTTGGTTTTTGGCTGTGTGGCAGGAAAAACATTAAATGAGAAAAATTGAGAAAAATTTTTTCTCAAAACTTTTTTAAACACACTGATTTTGGAGACGAAAAGGAAACGTTTCTAGGGTATTCCAAGATGATTTAGGCGAAAAGCATATTTTTTATGTAGTGGTGGATACAAGGGTGGGTTGTCGTAATGAAACCCAAATTCCAAGCTCGAATTGTAAGTTAGTGACGTCGTTTACGCCTCATTACGAAAATCGTCGGTACGTCCCGTTCCGACTCGTGGGAGGGAAACGAACCGTTCACCGTGAAAAATTCATGAATCAACCGCTGGTTAAAGATGTTGTGCACATGGCCACCTCGTAGGACCGCCCCTCACCTTGTAAAGCCATCAAACTCACCCTCTTGCCGCCAGATGTGCTCGGGAAGTTGGAATTGACGGCAGAGCAGGTGGGCTAGTTTTTAGTTGGTAGGAAACCTACCAGCACTAGTTGGATGTAAGTCAAATCCCAACCCGAAGCTTGCGAATATCAAGAAATTCATATGATTCAACGCCACATTATCAATGTGAACTACACCTGGAACTGCGAATTTTCACATCAATGAAGAAGAGTTTTATATTTTAGTTTACACAATTTTGGGTCGGTCTTGCATCCAGAGCTTAACGATTTCTTACGTTTTTTGGGGTGCTGAATCCGAATCCCAGGTCCGTTTTGGGTTGAAAGATCTTCAATGCTGATTTACGTTTACTCTTCCAGGCGAGGAAGGTCTCTCTGCAAGGTCCAGCAGTTTTAAAGCATTGATGCTTTCAACCCAAAACCTGTGTTCAAAACATTAATCGACCATAGAAACATGTAAATAAGAAAAACTCAACCTTCGTCGAACATTTTCGTCTACAGAAATGATGGGACAAACTCGAGGAATCAATTCTACAGCTAATTTGCAACAAAAAGTGCCTCTTAGAGTTTTCTCACTACTCAACTAAAAAACCGATTTTTTCACTTTTAAGGTTTTTTCCGTGGTTTCGACCTTGTCTCAGTAAAACGGCTCTAACTCCCTTAAATTAATATGTAAAATGGAAGTGGAGGATACCGTTGGAAAGGGCGTTAAATTTGCTATCTCCCTGATATAAGAGACTCGTTTATTAAAGAATTATTTATTTTTAAAAAAGTACAAGTTTTTTTTTAAAGAATCAACAATTTAATAAAAATGAGATACCAAAAAACGAGTTTCTTTCCTATCAGGGAGGCATGGAAGTGTCACCGATTCGATTCAGCGTCAAAAAGTGCATAAATTGCGATACCGAACTCACGTTCATGAAGAAAGTTGCCCTGACCTGATGAGGTCAAACCGACCCCGGATTCGGATTCAGCGACCCCAAAAACATAAATATATATAGGCCTGGTCCGATGTACATAACTTTTTTTGTGGGGCTGTGTTATTGCTCTTAAGTAGTGGAACAGCAGTCTTTGTTACTCCAAAGCTGCCAATTTGTGAAAAATCTGTTCTGGTGTAAAATTTTAAAAATGAACATAGACGGTTGTTCGGTCGCGGTCTTCAATTAAGTAAATGAAAACTGTTATGGCTTAGTTAACTTTCAAGTGTTCTGTAAACCTTTAGTGATGCTGCTGTTACATGTTCATTATTTCTTACTTGCATGAGTGACCAATGAGGGAGCGCACGCTCTGGATTTTTTATTTTTGGCAATTTTTTCGAAAGACCATCAATACCGCCCTGGACAGGCGGTACGGGAGTTCCACCGTTACATGAAAGTAGGTTTGATTTTGTAAGCCCTTTTCCATATCTCGCAGAGGCAGACCGTCGAGTGGAACCTGTAGAAGATGGCTAGCGGCATTGACACGTGGGTGATGATCGTCCAAGCCCAGAGACCGTAGAAATGGAGTTGGATCGGATGAGACTCTGCTCGCGATTTTTCCAGAGTGTTGATCGCCCACATCGCTAGATTCGTCACGAGGAGAAAAGTGACGATTTCCCTTCCGGGTTTGTGCCTTATCTGTTCAGGAGTGACGCAAGACCTGCGAAGAAATAAGAGGAATATTTTCAAAACTATCTACCAAGGTTTGACACAATAACACAATTGCTTTTTTGAAGGTGTCCATTGATCTGCACCAGGTCAGGTAAGTTGTTGAAGCTGGTCGATTTTTCGTAATAACAATGTTATTACGAAAAATCGACATGAGTACCATAACGTCTGTCGTTTTGCATTCTGTCCCGTTACCCTTCGAAAGCCATGTACGGAACTTAGGGCTCGAAGTGGATAATGAACTCAAATGGGAAATACAAGTTGAAAATGTATGTAATAAAGTTTACAAGGGTCTCTATCAATTTAGATGAAGATGGTACAGTCCTTGTTGTTTGCAATTATTGATTATGCTGCCGTTGCCTATTGTTATATTATTTCCTGTGAGCATAACTTTTGCAAACGCATTATCAAAAGGCGATTGAGATGCGGGAGTTAACATGATTTTGGCAGAGTCCTGCAGTGTTTGTAAACACGTTTCGTTGAAGGAAATTCAAAATCAACAATAAATAACACGATTTGTTTGTAGTACAAATAATATCACCTTCTTGACGCATCCAAAACGAACATGGTTTGACACAAAGTTTGAACGAGCGAAGCGAGCGCTGTACCCAAGACGAGAACAGTGTTCTTTTCCAGTGTGAAATGTCCGCCAATGATTGTGAATGTGCTGTAGATGAACATCCCTGTCTGAGCTCCAATGAGGAGGATGTTGTCGAGTTCCAGGTTCCTCAAGCCGTCATATTTCAATTGTCGGACCTGATGTACAGAACATTGTAATGAATGAACATTATATTGAGCGGGTCACCGTGAATTATGTAACGGTCAGGGATTTTCATTCTTTCTTTGAAGTTCCCTCAGTGGTAGACTGAGGACCAGAGATGGGCGTATTCATAAATACAAACACGATTAAAATTCATAAATCAGAAAATATGAATATGAATACGAATAAAGCCACAATCACATCGTTTTGTGAATTTTCCAGGAAATTCACTTTTTATTTGTAAATTTTACTACATTTTACCGTATTGTTTTGGATATCACTCAAACTTTCCTATTTTACCAAGTATTTTACTTAAATTCATGTTTTTCCACAAAAATTCTTTTTTTTTGTAAATTTTACCGCAATTTATATTTTTTTGTGAATTTTATAAAACGTTTGCCATTTATGGATGAATTACACCAAACTTTCTCCTTTTTACTGTAAAATATTAGTAGAATTTATGTAAAAAAAAACCTTGAATTTCAGTCAAAGGCATTGTAAAATAGGAAAATTTGAGTAATAGGTACTCGTATTCACACTAAATACAGTAAATTTTAGTAAAATTTATGTAAGAAATTGGTATTTTGTCAAATTTACAGTAAAAAGGAGAAAGGTTAGTTTAATTCATCCATAAATGGTAACCGTTTCTATAAAATTCACTAGGAAACAAATATGAATTGCGGGAAAATTCACAAAAAAAAATGAATTGTGGAAAATTCACGCAAAAAAATAGAATTTTTGTGGAAAAACTTGCATTTAAGTAAAATTCTTGGTAAAATAGGAAAAATTGAGTGAAATCCACAAAAAATACAGCAAATTTTAGTAAAATTCACACAAAAAATGTGAATTTCTGGGGAAATTCACAAAAAGATGTGATTATGGCTATATTCGTATTCATATTCATATTCGCAAACATCTGAAGTCTTTTATAATCTTGATCATTCCCTTGCCTCAAAATGTTTTTAAACCTTAATAATGGTTATTCTCGAGATCAGCTTTTATGGACATGTACCTATCATTCTTCCCCTGCACTCTTCATTTATGGATATGAATATGCCCATCTCTGCTGAGGGCCGGAGTTTCCAACTCTTGAATAGGGTGGAATCCATCTCCCGAAAATCAGGTTTGTCAAGGTGTCTACAGAAGTGTCAAATTGAAAAGTCAAGGCGTTGGCCTCTTTTGAGGTTCTGAGCCTAAAATGCAAAAGCAGATACCGACGTGTGATACCTGCGAGAATAGAAAAAAAAAGCTTCTAATTGCATAGATGTAGGCACCTGTATCATCCCAATCAGAGTAGCGAGGATGGCCATTATGTACAGAGTCAGCTCGCAGATCGTCAACTCCATAACGGCAAAACTGACCAGCTCCGGACGAGAGATCAAAACGAAGAAGAGAATCAGAGAGATCATCGTCAAGACGAGAACTAAGATGCCGCCGAAGAGGCCTTTGTGGGCTTGTGCGCAGTCCACGGAGTAGTGATGAGGTGAGCGTTTGTAGTGGAAAGGCGGGACTTTGTCCATCTTCTCCGGCGAGCTTTGGACCGGCTCAGATATCCTGGAACACGTCGAATTTCAGTCAGAATTTTTAGAAATATCACCATTTTGAAAACTTGTCTCAGCGACAACAATTTGGACTCAGTAAACACCATGTTACTTGGATATCTAAGTGGCCTCCCTAACATAATATGTTAGTATATTATACTTAATGATGGTTTTCTGAAGAACATAATATGTAATTATATTATAAGCCATCAATCACACTGGCATACGCTCCGCTCCACCCCACACTGTAATTCCATATAGGAGTACAGACTGGACGAGACCATAATAGATAAGCCTCAAATTTAAAAGACCCATCAAATTACGCACACTATAGAAGATAGGGACGAATTTTACCAATTTTGATCGTGCATAGCATAAATGGTCTTTCCAAGACAATTTGCTGTCTATCACTACACCCAAGTATTTGTAATTACCGACCCTTTTGATTTCCCCACACGCACAGCCAGAAGCTCTCCCACACGAGTGGATGATGATCGATTTACCCCTTTCATCATTCCTCCCTGAAACCCCGAACGTCATATACTTGGATTTGTTAACATTAAGAGTTAGATCGTTCTATAGATATGACTTCAATTCTTGCCTGGAGATGTTTTTCCACATGACGTAGAGTATAGCGGCACATATGAGGCTGTACTCGATGGTACAAGGGAAGAGGAAGGGGCTGGCATCCTGAACCAGGGAGCCCATGATGTTCGTTCGTCTGCACTCGTAGATGTGGTGAGGGCCCATCAGACCTCGAGCGACCCTGTGGTGTGAAGTGGTCGAGATTTTGCTGTAGACTGAAAAATCAAAGGAAGTAAAACAAACATTGGAATCCAGCAATTGTCACACTTTTAGTACAATTGATTGATACATACATCTCCGGATACCTACGTAAATGTGAGATATCCCCAGATATCCAGACATGAGTAAATATCCAATTATGGGGTACTTATGTAATGTGATGTGCGAAGTGTAAGTACGCTAATGATTACCTACCTCCGTGAGCTGAAGTTTTGGAATGAACCTCGATGGTGTTGTTCTCAGGGTTGTAGAAAGTGAGTATCTCGTGTTTCGTCTCTTGAACCAAAACGTTGAGCCAGACGCTTAAATTCGTTCCGATCATGTGCATGAGCCCAAAGCGAGCCAACACCTTGTGCCTCGTGACTCGCATTTGTTGCTAAGAATCAGTGAAATTAATCATTTAATTAAGGTTGCGATTCCACAAAACGATGCATGATATCATTTGTCAAGAGATGAAAACAGAATCTTTATTAGGAGAGAAAAAATTATCAACACCATTTGTAGAAATCCATAGTCTAAATCAAGGTTCTGTTACATCCATTATTCAGTCATTATTGATTCCTTGATTAGGTATGTTTGTCAAGTGGTCCTCATCTCCACACACACTCCACTAAATATATTGAAAATTCGTAGTTTTATACCTTGCTCTTTCAAAATTCGGATGTATGCACCCTCTTTCCATAGTCCAGAATAGTAAGTATCACTAAACGATGTGTTGCTATCATTAGCTGTTCTTCTGCATGATGGATTAGCCTTTAGCTTTGTTCACACGGAGCATTTTGTGCGGCTACTGCCGTGGGTTTTGCAATCTGATTGGTCGCTAGCTTGCTATAGTAATGGCAGCTGCCAGGGACGTAGCTACCAGTGATTTGGGGGTCCACACCATAGCTTCCCGTAGCTCTGGAATACTGGGGGATTTTTCCATTCCTCTCGCAGTAGGCCCTAATCTGTAACCCCCCCCCCCCCCCGTTAGCGCCTAAGTGTACTTTGTTTCATTTACGAGCTCGTATCATGTTGTGTTGTGATATCGTGCGTGGATTAGTGGTGTCGATGGTCCGTGATCCCAAGACAAATCTATCAGGATAAATCGTGACTGATCCTATCCCCCCTCATGACGTCACAATCTACGATTTCGCCAGCAGTCTCTCGTCAGCCCTTCGTCAGACCATACTACTAAAACATCATTGCATTTGGGTCATCAGAATCCCACCTGACAAACTGATTATTTCATCATCTGCTCGAGTTTATCATCTACGGGTCATCAGAATCCCGAATACCGCCTCTTTAGTCTGGATCTTGTCTGACGACGTAAGTACGTACTACGAGCCCCCTTATACATGCCCATGCTGCACTAACATACTCATGGATTGCCCTCATGTCCTCAATTATAGGTACTCCGGGTAGCCAGCAGCACCTCATCATCTTTCGTATCATCTTTTCTTCAAATCTCTCTGCATCATCTCTTCGCATCACACATCGTCCATCGCCAGCAGGTGCCGTTGTGTTGTCAGACCTTATAATTTAATAATTATTTAAGCCCAGCAGAAGTGGCACTCAAGAAAGTTTATTTCAATATTTTGTATATATTATAAATCGTTAGCAAGGAGCTCCTTAACTCATTTTATTTTCATTGATTTTACTTATAAGTACCTACGAGCTTGAACCGCAATAAAGGTTTTGATGCCTTGGGTAATAAGAAATCTTTCAGTATACCACACCCTTGTGCAATCCAAAACACCCACCCAATCGAAAATCTGGCTTCGAAACTGACTTACTTCGTCGTTGAGAAAGATGAAGTACATCTGTATGAAGGTGAAAGCCATCCTGGTCGCAGGAGTCAGCGCCAGCAGGAAGTTGTGACACTTAGTGTCTCTCTCAAGCTCGAAATATTGGCCGAACTCGAGCCCCGAGTAGATCATGCTCCCGATCCCGAAAGCTGCAACAAAGATTTTATTTCAAGTTGCAACATAGTAAGAATGTTCACATTTCTATAGGATTCACAGTAGGGATGCTAAGAAAAGAGTCATCCTAAGCTTATATAGTTACTTTTTTTCTAGTTTTGCGTCAAGATTTTTGTCGGGGTGTTGAAAAGGGAATGATAGTGATTTCCTGCGAAGAACTCACCTTCAGAACAATAATTGTTCTGATTAATTATTAAGACAGCGGTAAAAAAAAATTTTAAGGAAGTACTTATATTTCTGGAGAGGTTTCAAGTCGTATTGAGCGGGAAGAGGGAAGCAATGTACGTCATCTACCTCCCAGGCCAATCAGAGAGCACCACTTAGACCGGCTCCGTAAACCGCTGTCTGATTGGCTCCCGAAATACACCTGCCCGCCCCTATCAGCCGCTGTATCAACTACAACCTTGTCCGACCACGTTGAGCGGGAAAAGTTCAAATTTGCTTTTCTTCAGTTCGATCTGGTAGTTGATCAAAAATTTTCTCGTTTGTCAAAAATTATATGTCTTGTGAGTCACCAATTTTCGATTTTTGATCATCAAAGAATTATTCTCTGACACACTCTTCTTCTTGGAGTGCCGTATCCGAATTTCGGACGTTGGCGACCTCTCACATATAATCCTGCGATGCACGTCTTCACAAGTTATACGGGACCTACAGTTTATCGCCGGTTCCGAACGGCACTATTTGAGAGGCTGTACTAGGCAAATGATACTGGTGGTAGTTTGCCATTGCTTTCCACCAGGTGACCGCCGCACACACTAGAGAATAAAAATTATTAATCCCTGTTGAAGTTAGGAATCTAAATTAGGAACTTTTGAGGGATTCATTGTGAGATCCTCAACGCCTACTGCTTATCTCTATTTGTAACAATTCTGTGGAAAGTGCGTTCAACAGTTATTATATCTTACCTACTGCTCCCATTCGTAAATAGAAGCTGCCGTAGTGTTGGAAAGGTACTTGATGTTTGATGGTCCTTGTTGACGAATCCCTCTCAGTAGCGTAGCTCGGGTTCGTGTCTTGCCCGCTCTCAGTGCACTCGTCGCTTTCGCTCGACGATATCGCGTCCCTCTGCTGCCTCATCTCTGCCAGAGAAAGATGCACTAAGTCGGAATTCAAGAATGTGAAGAAACTCGCAAGAAAAACCTTAACCCACTGAATAATACAATTGAGAGGTTTATTCATTCAAATTCCCAATCAAACGGTACCTTTTTTAGGCGTGGGCGGCGTTTTGTTCGGATCATCTCTCATCAGCATGATGTACATGTAGAACAGGAACGTCATGCTTCCGAAGTATAGGTACAAGTAGAACCCCTGTGGACAATCAACAATCAGTAATACTGTGCAATAGGTCGGCATCCAATACCGTAAAGTCCCTCCACCATGTAAACCTTAGATCTAATGAGCTGATTATTAATTGCATTTACTTTGAGACAAAGTGCAGTGTTCTATGGTTTGAATAATGATTTATTCACAGAAACGCCGAAATATGAATGATAGAGTGAATTTAGTCTAAAAAATCGGAATATTTTCGCTTCTTCCAATGCTGTTGGCGGGAGATTCTTGAAAGGCTTCTGAGAATTAAATGATACAGTTAGTTGTGGTGGTACAACTACAGTGAAGTTATGCTCCAATCCAGGCTTGTTCATATGGCAAAAAGCTCTCGCCAACAGCATTGAAAGAAGCGAAAAGCTCCCTGCAGGTGCAACAGAGGAAATATATCCGGTGAAACTGAGGGGGACTGAGGGTGAAAGGGGGGTTGTGGGAAGAAGACAAGGAACAGGAAAACATTGGTGGTGGAGGTTAGGGGTAGGAGGATCAGGTATGATGCACACTCAACAGCGAGGTGCGAAGCACCGATCATCCTATATACGTGGCTGGCAGGCAAAATGGATATCAATCCTTTCAGTCAGTTTTTACAACAGAGTTGTTTTTCGGGGGATACAACTAACCCAAAGTTAGGCATAGCCCGTGGGGTTGGAGGTCGCCAACCGAGCGTGAGTGTTATACCTTGAATACAGTTGTACCATGGGGCATTGATAGTAGAGACCAGACTGTGGAAGAAAATGTTGGTATGTGAGGTTGGGAACGTTGGACCAGACAGTAGGCCTACTACAGGTGCGGCTGAGGTTGAGTAGGTCTGTCACAGCTGCATGCAAGGGTTCTTTTATGTATTTTTCACATGCGTCTGTCCTGCGGATTTATTCCACGAGGATTCCCTTCATAGTAATATTCATGTTTGGATAATATCATATATTATATCATATATGATGGTAGTAAGATTAGATTTAAAATATAAGTATACTCGTACAAAGACAAGCAGCTTTTCGTCTTCAGGTTGTGATGCCTGTACAATCGACAGTTATAGATTGTTTTATTACTGGAGACTAGGCTACCTCAAAAATAGCTCACATTATTCTTATGGACCCACGCTATAATCAACTTGAGATTATTGAGTTTTCATGTTTCAGTCTCGTATGAGATGTGACCCGAAGAACACCAGGTATGACCAGTCATGACCTGAGAAGTCTTGCGGACGAGTGGGCGTCTCTAAATGGAACTCGATCACTCCCAACTAGCGTTGCAGACGAGATTGATTCGGTTACTGGACAAACGATCGTACTTGTAACAAAAAAGTTTATCCAGTTCAAAAGTCTTATTGAAGGGGCATACTCAAATCATAGGACTACCTACTCTCGAGGATTTTGATGGATTCTGGGAAATGGTCTACATTCAAGGGAGTGCTCATAGTCCAGTTGACCCATAGAATTCCATATTTTTCCCTCTTGTAGTGAATATAATATATAAACACTACAAGATATTATCTCGTTTTGTCGATCAAACTTGTGGCAGTGAATCCTAGCAAATTACTTCGAATTGGTCATGCTCCATGGTTGGAACTTCAGTTTATAATAATTATAAATTATTTGTCTAAGTACTAACCAAAGTCTTGTTCATCGTTCGGTTGAATTCCTGTCTCACTAGATTTTAAATACTTTGACTACCTTAAATGTTTTGCTGAAAACACAAATTCTCTTCCAGCCATGCTGCAATGAATTGGTAAAAAATATTTATTGCACTGAAAATCGCAGTTGAATACATTCAGATTTAGATGACTCAATTCAACTTCGCTGACTAATTCAAATTACATTGTGCTTCCTCAAGGTCATGTGACTGAGGAAGGAAAGCTGGAGGTTCACTGCTATTCCACCCGGTGGACGAATTTAGTTTTGACCTGTCACCGGAAATAATGAACTACTATAAAGGTTATTATAGAGTAGCTATCGGATAATTGTTATCCTAAATAATACTATTATTGCATTGATTCCAGGTGAGGCAGCTGTATGATAAATTTATCTAGCGCTGAAAGCCATGAAAGAGAAGAACTGGAACACTAGTTCTCCTAAGCTATTCAGAAATGTACAAATTAGAGAGAAAAAACTGAGCAAACCAACCAAAACAGCGTCGAAAGGAAAGTCAAATTTCGTATGAACGGTGAAGATACAGTATTCTGTACTACTCGGAGGGGTATCAAGGGAAACGACTTGCATCAGAAACCACTTGAACTGATCTCGTTTGAGGTCTCACCATCCTCCGAAATTGTGTAGGTCCTCAGAATCTTCACTGTACCACCACTGTAAAGGATTGGTATCACAGCCCCATCCAGAGGCGGTTTATTACAGAATAATATTAATGTAAATGTGAATTCAGTTCAAACCTCATAAAAAGAAGGAGGTATGTGAGTGGATATGACTTCGGCCATGGGAAAAGCGATCCCCATAACAACGAGCAGCTTCCCGTACAGGGCCGATAACGTGGTCGCCAGGGCCTGCGCTCCCATCTTCCTCCAAGTCACCTGAAGAACGTCGATCCTCGACGGCCTTTTCATCATGTTGATGTTGGGATACATTACAGTGCAGGGTTGGAGCATCATCTGGGAGCCGACCAGATGAGAGGCGCCAGGGTGCGGGAGACTGAAAAACAGTTGACATCGATTGTTAAGGCGTGTTAAGGCATAATTAAGGTTCCAGACATCTTTTAAGTTTACCTGATATTTCAAGTTTTTCGAAGACTATGTTTTTCCATTCTACCCCCACAAAACACAACTTTTTCGAATTCTGAACACAGCTATGGGTCGAATGAAGACGCTGAAAACGCTAACATTATTGGAAACAGTGGAGTCCAATAGACATGCACTTTGTACCTGGAAAAAATTCCCAAGTTAATGAAACTTCTACAGGTTGTTCTGAGGTTCTGTGGTATGACTCTGTCAAGTTATACAATTCAAGGACTAACTTGAGTAGGCCGAAAAACGTCGAAATCGTTGTCCTTTTTTTTCGGTATTTCGGTCATAACTTCCACCAGAACGTCCATTTTCAAAGTTGTAGAATATTGAATTTACTACAATTTTGTCTTCATAAACTATTTTCCTGAACCTAATATTAATCGAGATACAGCCGATCAAAGTTAGAGAAATGTTTTCAAATAGGCAAAAAAACGAAGGTTTTCGGCCGTTCAAGTATCAATTACCATAAGTTCAATGCAGTGGGGGCTCCTGCCCTGTTTCTGGGGGTGCACGTCATTGGCGGTTCTAGGGGATCAGATGAAGTGAGGTTCAAGTCGGGGACATGAGGGTAGGCAAGCAAAATGTGGAGGGTCAGGAGTCTCAGTAGGGTCAGGAGCACATTAACTCTGTCATTGTGCAGGTCTAGTGTCTAGGTACGTTTGTTGTAGAATGCTGAACTTATTATAATAATATCGAGGGTGAAGTGGCAACAAGGCCTACCTAAATTGGGGCCCACCTGAGATAGGGCTGGTCAACAAGGCCTACCTCAAATGGTGCTGTACAACATGACCTAAGTTTTTTTTTTTTTTTTTAAATTACAGGAGACCCAAAAAACTGTTTATTTCTAAAATTTGGGAACATAATATGTTATATGTATGTGAATGTTTGCAACTATAGACACATTCGAGTGCCAATATACAGATAAATTACGGGATGATGAATAATTTCAAGTTGAATCCCGCTGAATAAAACAAGTCAATATGCCCAAAAATGTCAGTTCATGTCAGGCCATGTTATTCTGTACTATTTGAGGTAGTCCATGTTGACCAGCCCTATCTCAGGTAGGCCGTGTTGTTCAGCACCATTTGAGGTAGGCCTTGTTGCCACTTTACCCTCAATATTACGAAAGTAACAATAAATTGGTTCCCGGCTTGATAAGCCAACATCCAGGACTTGCCAGCGAAGAGGCGACAGCTATCAAGTCCCACCCTGTCCGCCCACCCTGCCAACCGTGCACTGGTACAGGTACAATACTTGATCAAGAAAGAGGGCAGGGTCGTTTTTTGGTGGAATTGTGGTTAACCTATTCAATAGTCTGGAAATCCATTTAACAATAACAAACAACCGAGCACCAAACAGACAAGTTGCCAAGCACTCTGGATGCTCGCTAGTATAGCACTCGCATCTCAAAAATAAAAATAAAAACATCCCCCAAGCCACAGATAACATACATAATATGTATGTCTCTATATTATATTATAAGTAAGTACTTTTAGTTGGTAACGGGTCTTACCCAGTAGGTAAAACAGGATTGGTAGGCAGCATACGCTGGGAGCACTGGTACCTCCCTATACCGTTTCTTAACGGATTATCACGCTATCCATTTCTCCCTCTCCGACGTAAAAATGATATGACCAAAATATGATATGAACGACGGAGAGGGAGAAATTTATAGCGTCATCTAGTCGAGAAACTTAATCCGTCGAGAAACGGTACCTATAGGGCGTTTTAAAATTTTGTTTAAAAAACCTGGATGCTTGGGCCGTGATTGTGACGTGCATGTTGCGAAAGATAGCGTCGATTAGCAAACACTTTTCACTTGGTACACTGATACTGAATGCAATAATTGCATTGCAATTAACTTTTGATGAGATCAACCGCGCGAGAAAAACATTTGAGATAACAGAGAGAAAACAACGGACGACACCACAAAAACGAAAGTACAAAATAATAATTATTTTGTAAATAATATTTAAAATAATCATCATTGTAATAAAGAACAATCATTATTTTGTTAAACTTCTTGTTCATTGTTATCTCAAATCGAAGGAGCCAGAATTATTCTGGCTGATTAGAGATAACAATGAACAAGAAGATAACAATGAGAATGAATGCAGTGCAGCGTCCCTGGCGGCAGAGCAATGAGTTGTTGCTCCTTGCGAGAAGTTTTTAGTGATGGGCGATTCCACAAAATATTCGATACCATTACTCGATACTAGTATCGAAATAAATATTCGATACTACTCAGATATCGAATAAAAATATTCGATATTGAAGAGTATCGAATCATATGAGTACTTTTTCACACAGTGAATTAAATTTTAATAAAATGGAAATAACAGATAGAAAAAACACTATTAAACCCTTACGTTATTTATTTACTTTCAACAAGGTTGAGCTGGGCATTGCTATATGTAAAAGTTAGTTATAGGATCAAACGAATGGACAAGAAGGAAAACTTGACATCGACGGTGTCATTCAGTCATTCGTCACAGGATATAACCTTTATATCATAAATAACTATGTCAAATAAGGCCTCTGGCCGGTGTTGATGTATTAGCCCTAAGACCCAATACTTGTATTGTACCTACATGTCTTTATAGACAAACTGATATGGTGCCGAAAACCCGGGATTCAGCATGTAATTTCCTACAAATCTAGCCCCATTACCTATAGGTAAATTTTTTGGGACAAAGTTTTTGATGACCAGGAAAATACACCGTAAGGTAATGCGTCAGAAGTCGAGACTGCACCAGTGTTGCCAGACAACTTGCCTCGAAATTCCCTAAGGACCGTTTCCAAAATCCCTACTTTTCCCTACAGTGTTAAAAAACTCCCTACGCGTACAGTTTCGATTGCTGAAAATTTAAAAGAACAAAAGTAGATCACTTCCCTCCTAGTCATCTACAAAACGACAAGATCACTGCATTCACTGCTGCTGGTTTGGTTTGAGGATTGAAATAACCATTGAACCACTGAGTTGCACAATGTAATTTTTATTGCTGTCTCAATAATAGTTAGATTAGGTCCAGTCATTTTTTTTTCAGGATAAGAAGTGTTAGGTAGTTGAGAAATATCACTGAGATAAATATAAATATAATATGGCTTATTACTAAGGCTCAAGAATGGTAGCATTGGTTACATTAGCCTTGGAATACCTAGGCTAGTCTAGACTAGTCTTCAACAAGACAGAGTGACAGATGACAGTTGATACCGAGATCGATTACTGAACGAAAACAACAACATGGAACATGGATAAGAAGTGTGTGTATGCTTTTCTTTAAAGAAGAGTTGTGGCTTGTGGTTGTAAAATGACAGGGACGAATGAAACTGGTGATAGGTGTCTACACAAGTGGTTTTCCTATCACGAATAAATGTACTAAAATCGTATAATTATTCAATTTATTAGAATTTTGCCAGTCTTTGAATCACGTAACCTAGCATGACCAAAAATCCCTACGTTCAGCGTAGGGTTTCTCTACGCTCAATGCACCCCCAAAATTCCCTACGTGTAGGGAAAAATCCCTACATCTGGCAACACTGTTTTTTGACATTTTGTGTCTTTACTCTGGCACATAACTCGAAAAACGTCACACGAAAAGCGTCACACGAAATCGTCACGAAAATTTCTAATTTCTAGTACAACCGATTCGTTGCTACGGAACTTTAACTTCGCCAGTAATCATCGTACAAAAGTCGTTCACCACTCGTTGGATAGCTCTCGATTTACCTAACCATATTACGTTAACCACTACGGAGTGCGTGGCCGACAAGCTGCGGTATGAGCGTGATTGTTTAAATAATTGTTTACACATAGGTGATCATTCTCAATAATTTATAATATAAATTTATAATATACTTAATAATATTTCTATATTTCTACCTATATATAATGTTTCTGTTTCGGGGTTATCAAACTGAGATAAAAAGTCCCCATTCATGCAGCATGACTATAAGAGCGAATTTTCGAAGAAACTGTACATAAAATGTACAGCTTTCGTACAAGTACGCAACCACGAGGGACATTTTATGTCTCTGCGCCCCCTCCCACACCACGTACCTCGTACTGCATTTTTTTTTTTTAATTGTTATAATATATTCATAATATAAATATATTATATTTATATAAATATAAATATATTATAACAATTTAAAAAAAATAAGAGACATAAAATGTCCCTCGTGGTTGCGTACTTGTACGAAAGCTGTACATTTTATGTACAGTTTCTTCGAAAATTCGCTCTTATAGTCATGCTGCATGAATGGGGACTTTTTATCTCAGTTTGATAACCCCGAAACAGAAACACTGTACTGAGAGTGAGAGTTACACCAATACTAGTTGGCCTCCTGCCAGCCGTCTGACGTCATAGGCTCTTACGGCATAGACTTTGACGTACTAGTTGCCTCCTGCCAGCCGTCTGACGTCATACGCTCGTGCGTCATAGGCTCTGGCGTAGTGGCCCGCCGGTCGCTTGTATTCTGACGCGAGGGAAAGGGTGAATCAAGGGAACAAATTTCTCCCGTTTCAGTTTATGTGCCAAAGCAAAGACATGAAAATGTCAAAAACTATGTAAATAGGTACCTAAGCCCAACTGTAATGTCAACATGTAATGACAATGAGTTTTCGACTATAGTTTTCATACCTTTTTACTTAAGTACTTATTGCAATTTGAAACTGATAATGAGCTGTTTGCAAATAAAAAGTCTGATAACTACTTTATTACATCTTATTAATCTATTTTCAAGTTCCGATTCATAGTTGAATGTATTTTATTTAGATGGAAGTCGAAAAAAGTGAAAATGATGGAATGACGAAGCCTGTCGACTACTGACTCAAGAGATACTGTCAACTTCTAACACATGTAGGTCGACTACTAGTGCGAAACCATGTCGACTACTGAAGAAAATGTTGGTCACTGGTGTCGACTATAGAGCATTGGGATTTTTTACAAAACTTGTTTTTCCCTTTTCAAACCATGTTGAATAATATTTCCCGCTGCCAGGTCTTTTAGGGAAGGATCTTGAGTACACAATGAACAGGTTTGCAATGAGAAAAAACTATTTCCCTACGTGAAAGGTAAGCTCAAAGTTCAAACTTCCTTTAACGTGTCGACTTCTGGCGCATTACCTTGAAGTTGTAGTAAAAAATCATAAAAACGTCGAAAAATCGAAAAAACTCGCCCAATCGAAAAAAGCACCCTCAAAAACCCCCATCGATGATAAAATGAGGCCGGTAACTTTCAGGTCACCGTTTTTGTAGAGCAGTGTTATTCTCATATCAATTATATTATTTAATGAGTTCTTGGTTATTATTCATTGATTTTTATTTAGGTTCAAGATTATAGATTGACAGGAACCTTCGTTTTTGCCATTTTGGGAAAACTCCTCTAACTTTGATCGGCTGTATCTCGATTAATACTAGGAAAATAGTTTATGTACACAAAGTACTTACCTATTAATTATAGCAAATCTAATCCACTACATCGTTGAATATGAACGGTCAAAAACCGTTTATTTAGAAGTTATGAGTTTTTTCGGCCTTTCCCAAGTTAGTAAAGGGCCCTCAAATCGTATAACTTGACAGAGTCATCCAAAGTTCCATTAACTTCGCATATCTTTCCAACAGCCCCCACTTTTTTTTTGTTCTGTGTACTGGACTAATGCTGTTTTTTTTTTACCGAAAAAAAGGAAGAATAAATCCATGTTATGATTTTCAAAAACATATGGCTCACATAAAAAATGTCAAGGTAAATACATTTAAATGATGGTATGACCCATACATCATTTTCTACAGTACAGGTACGCATAGCAACATGACATGCAGCAAAATTTAATACCACGAGCATTCCACTATTGCAACTAAATTTAATGAATAATCCACAGGGCCCAAATCGTACATTGAATGTCCAATGTATGTGAGTTGAATTTTGGTACATTACTTTGAAGATAGCGCTACATACAAGTAGTTTAATGTGACCACGTTGAACATTCCATTAGAAAAATCAACCGTTTATTTTTAGCCTCGTATTCTGAAAGGGTCGGAAAAGGTTGTTTCCAGATGCTTCCTCGTACGGCTTGTTGTGATTGAGCTCGAGCATTTTTAATTAGAACGAATTGCTCATCTGCGCGAGGGGAATGTGTAGCAATACGACATATGAACGTGGAAGGGGATTGAAAAGCGTTGAGCGGTCACGTTTTCTCGTCAAAGTCTTGTACAACAAGCACAAATATTACGTAAATAGACTTAGGCGGGGAACGTTGAAGAAAGCAGGTTCATGAAACTTGTTCAAAACAATTGAGTGAAATCGTGGAACAGGGACATAGTGAGAGGGTGGTTTTAAGGGGGTCCTTGTGGGTTTTTTGCCAGCTCTGGGAGAGTATTCCATTCCTCCCGTAGTAGGCCCTTGCCTCCCCCCCCCCCCCCCATCGAAATTCTGGCTAGGTCACTGAGTGGGGATGGTAAAGGGTGCACCCTTGGTTTTGGACTGTTTCAAATGACTAGGGCGCTCCTGTTGAGGCAGAATTCCCAGCCCCGCTTAAGAGGGGTTGGAAAGGCTTGGAATGGAGAAAGATGACTAGGGTTGGTTAAGCACTGCTCAAGGGTGACTTTGGAGTGTTTAAAATGACTAGGGCGCTTCTGGTAAGGCAACAGAGGGGCTGGGATGCTTGAGAAAGTTTTGGAATGGTGAAAGATGACTGCGGGTGGCTGAGCACTGCTGAAGGGTGGCTTTGGACTGTATAAATTGACTAGGGGGCGCCTGGTGAGGCTTAAGAGGCATTGAGATGCTCAAGGAAGGCTTGGATCATCTAAAGATGGCGTAGTGGCGTATGGATACGTATTTGAAATCCTGAAAGGTTAAGAATGACTGGGGATGGTTGAGGATGATTGGGGCAGTGACGTAGCCAGGGGGTCCCCAACCCCTTCTGTACATTATGGAATCCCCTCTTATTGCAATTCTGGCCATGTCAGTGCGTGAAACTATATGCGTTTGGGGGATTAAATGTAATTAAACTTAAAGTTAATGCCAACGAGAACTGGTCACATGCGGGAACAGCTTATATGAGAAAGGTAGAGCAAAATCTTCACAAACGGTTATGGTTGCCATCAAATCGTGAGCAGAGCCGGTTGAACGCATTGTCACCGACCTGCCTCTTCACATAATACAGATATTCAATGCATTCAACCGCTTATGACAAAAGGATTCCCTTCGCGAACTCACCCTGAGTAAGAGGCTGAAAGGGGATGGAGTTTTACTGAGGATGTCGTAGCTCTGGAGGTGCTCCTCGGTTGCCTAACTGGCGACGAGTGGTGCGAATGGTGCGAAAGGGTTTCTGGGCTCACGATCACAGCGCTCGGAGATGCCGGCGAAGGCAGAAGAACAGGCTCGCTGATCCCGACCTGAGTCCAGCTGTAAAGGGAACAGTGACACGTACACACTATGTGCGAAGATACATGCAAGAGTGAGTGACATATGTGCTTGAAGAGTGACTAATGGTCAGAAATGGGTCAAAACGCATCATTATGCAGTAATGCTGTATGCATTGTACAAAGTAAATATCTTATAAAGACTGAAACAGACCAATTTACTAGCTGATAACAAATCCAGGTGAATTTTATGCTAACATCAATCGCGCCCACCAATTGCATAATGCGGACAGTGAAGATATCCGACTATAAACCAAATAATGGTTACAGCAAGTTCAAGAATGATATTTGACATCTTTCTAGAGTGAAATACTTGAGGGCAGAATGAAACAGACCGGGAGTTAACAGGTGGATCAACCACTGCAACCACGCGCACTGCTAACGAAGCTCTTGTTGAAAGTCGTAAGCCAAGAGGGTATGGAGCATTCCGTCTTGGACTGAGCGAAACGGATATCTGCTCCTCCTGCGACAGTGTGGTCGAAACAATGGAGCATATTATTTTAGAATGCGCCCCTAACAAACCTCCCCTTCAATCTAAATACCGTCCTAATGGAAGAGTCCGAAGACGTGCACGAAGCTATATACCTCTACCTCAAACAAATAATTTTGTTTGGTTTCACAATTGATAACGAATTATTCGTTATCAATTGTGAAACCTAGTATCAAAAATTAAAAACATTGTAATTATGTATCACCCGTAGATATGAAATTGTACAAACTGCGGCTTTATGTTTTTTGTAACGAAGCCAATAAAAAGTTGAAAAAAAAACTTCCCTACCACTACCGCCATGCCACTCCAGACAATGCTCTTAAAATTGAGATAACTCTAAAAATTCCGGTGGTTCATTATCCAAGATAAAAAACCAATACTATAAAACTACGAAGAAATCAATAAATGTACAGTTAAAATGGCAATTTCATCGTTTGTACAAAGCACCACATCTCATTTGTACAAGATCCATGCGGAGGCTCGTGGTGGCGTTGAACCCGCTGTCGAAAGGGCGTGGCATTCCAACTGAGCTTAGTAGATACCCACCATAATAAACAAGGGTTTGAGAACTTTTAATAGCTCTTGTTTGGAATTCCGTTGCTTTGCTCGTTACAATCCCCATATCAGCCGTTTAAAAAGTACCGTAGGATTTGTAAAATACTTACGGTTATTCATCATCTACTCTGGTTGAGCAGGCGAGTGTTTCAAGAAAATTTGACGGAAAATCTCGAAATGTTGCTAATAAAGAACAGGAACGAACAAGGACCTAACGCACCAAATTCCGACGGTTTTCCTAACTTTTCATTTGTTTCAGATAACTAGAGACCTATTGGACCTACGGAATTCTCTTTGTGCTTAAATGACAGCTAGATAACTCCCCAATTTTCTTTTATGCCTTCCCAAGTAGGATGTTAATTAGAGCCAATCTTCTAACCACAAGATTTCGAACTTCTTCGATGAAATAGCCAATTTTCGAAGTCCAATATGTCGGGATCTACAGAGCTAAGGTTGGGCCTAAATTGTAGCTTATACTATTTACATTAATAAAGGTAAGCGGGACTTTTCCTAGAAAAACAATATTCTACAAGATACGAAGCAAAAACTGAAACAAGTCCGAAAATTTCGAGGTTTTTTGGATCCCAAAACGTTTTCCTTTGGATTCCGAAGCAGCGAACTTTCAGTAATACTACCCAAACATGCCCTAACAACATAAGACTGAAAAATCAGCTTCCTGCAATTTTTGGACCTAAAAATCCTCGGTGACTGGGCTACTATGTTCTGGAACTGTTTTGCCAGGGTAGGAGCCTTGGCTAGTACAATGGACCGCTATTCATGAGCGATATTGACGAAGAATTTGGCGGTTGAACGGAAATTTCAATTGACGAGGGTGATTACTACTTGGATATGTGGAATGGTGGGGGTCAAGGTCAGCCGGGGTTGACCAGAAGACGTCCCAGCTAAACCTCAACGAGTTGTTTCCACGGTTTGAACTGCAATCAAGAAGGCAGTGGGACCACAGTCCGCCCACGTTTTTGGACCTGTCACCTCATCGTACTGGTCGACCGTGTCAGGAAGCTATAGCGACCCACTTGACGGACTTTAAACGTAATATTCAGATTCTGCTATATATCCTGTTCATATAATTACATTACTTACAATAGGTACAGAAAAGTAGTAGGTAACCACGGAATTAACCCCCAAACGGAATCATTCACTTTTTATTTCCGTCCTGTAGCAGTCATAGTGGTGTTCTTGATCCATCTTGGTACCATACGGTTCTATTTACATTCGTTTCATTTTTATCGAATGGATGCACATGAGAAGCGGAAACGATACTGGCTAATCTTTCACCAACTAAACCAAATAAACAAAAACTTCACCATATCATGTTTCTTGATGGAAATATTAAAGTTTGAGGGCGCAAAATCGAAGTTTCGACGTGATATCAACACAGTGATAACTAGATAATTAGACGATGGGGGTTGTTAAGATGGAACTGCGAGCAGGAGTGCTGATCGCAAGAGACAATGAAGGGCATTTCAATCGAATAAGGTCGCATTCAGTGATTTGTGCCAAGTCAATCATCCACTTGGCATCCAATTTCTAAAGCAAAGTGACATGCATAGTCATGGTAAGTTTATCAATTCTCACCCCTCTTCAATCTCTTTGATCTTCATTATTCCGACGTGAGTGAGGAGCCGTGAACCGTCTCAAGGTCCGCCGAAGAGACTCGAATTTCGTTAAAACTACTGGAAGGTAATGTAATTATTGACATGGCACGGGATCTGAATGGTGCAAAGAGCTGGATGCAACTCCATTTGCCGGCTGGTCCTCTCCCTTTCCCAACCAATCAAAATAAATTACTTCAATTTAGACGGTGATCGTAGGCCCTGGCACCTATGTGGCCTTCGCTCCTACGCGAAATGCGTTTTTCGCGTTCAGCCACAATAATCGCCGGTTGTATTATTTGAAACCAAAACTTTTTCTTTTAAGACAATAAGAGGCAATTTGTTACCTTAGGACAAACCAGTGTTCGACCCTTCGATAAATATCATGATTGTCATTTAAGGGTTACGTGTTCATCGTTGAAAAATCTATAAGCTGAGGGGGGTTTGGGAAGTTTAAGCGGAGGGGGGGAGGGATTACCCATAAATTCCCAAAATGAAACAGTCTGACAAGCGATGCCTAATTTTAAATGTTTTTTTTTTTTGTGCTGAACACGATGGTGAAATCAGAATTGCGGTATCTTATTCCGTTCTCAAACTGGAGCACTTTGAAGATGAAGAAACATGGTTGATATTTGAGATGTTCTTCATGGACATCAACTCCTTCAATGGAGACATTTTACATAAAACCAGTTATTTCTTCGAAAAACCGCTCTTATAGCCATGCTGCATGACTGTGGATGTTTATATACTTAGTACCTACCTATTAAATGGTGGACATTTATCGGGGAACTAAATATTCCTAAGAATATCCCGATTCCTACGTGAAACCAGTAGAAATGAAGAATTTGTGGAACGCCCATTTGTCTGAGCATTGTTGGGGTATAGACGCCTCAATCTGATGTTTAGTTTTAGTAGAGAATTGGCAAAGAATACTGAACGAGAAGAAGTTAGTCAGTGTTACGATTAAAAGTTGGACGCAAAACGGTGGTCTTCCTGCGTAGAAGTGGAAGAGGGGCCTCAACACTGTCAACGATTTGCATCGTTGAACAAGAATGACATTCAATGCGTCCAGAGTTGGTTTCGAAACGAGTTGACAGGGAGCTATAGAAACTCGCGTTCAGTTCTACCCCCTCGAGAACGAATAGTTGTGGCCAATTGTGCTGTGCGGATCCAGAGGGTCAAACGAACTCAGATACTGACTTACAATAGAAATAGATGAGCGATACATATCGTGATAGTGACACGGTGCGGAGAGGGGGAGAGAGCGGTCGTGTTTTCCTAGGGATTTTGAAGCTGCAAACGTGGTGTAACAACAAACCCAAAAACACTGCAAATTCTTGACAACGGTTTATCATCTTCTTTGTACAGATCACTGATCTGTGTAGATCACACTGATCTGCATACAATATCCGGAATTGGAGAATGGGCCAACAAATGGTTAAAATAGGCGTAACTAGCTCAGTCTATAAATTATTTATGAAAATGATGAGTGAAATAATTATTTCGCGCAATACTCGGATGTAAAAGAGATCGTCGAGGACCACCTTGTGGGCTTGTCACTAGCCACTAGTGAATAATGTTAATGAAAATTATTACCTAATCTATAGATCAAATTATTACTGAATATTATTAATCAATGGATAAATAAATCTAAATTGTTAATTGAATAGATAATGTGTATTATTAACGTCTGTCGATCATGAGGTGACTTACCTCACAGTAGATGAAGAGGAAAGCGAGTGGAGCGGGACGATGGTGTAGGTTGACAGGGAGCGGGGGTTGTCTCCACCTCTCCACCCCCGCCACTACTGCTTAAATTTAAATTGTGGAAAGCGGGCAGATGTGGGTTGTTGATGAGGGGGGAGGCGGGAGATGTCTCTTAATCATTACCTACGCTCTCTCCCCCTCTCCACCCCCGCCACTACTGCTTAAATGTAAATTGTGGGTGAATGTGGAAGTGGGTGAGGAAGAGGTCAGCGGGACAGATGTGGGTGATTGATGAGGGGGGAGGCGGGAGATG
The DNA here is from genome assembly GCA_963920205.1 of Stenodema calcarata. Classification (NCBI taxonomy): domain Eukaryota; kingdom Metazoa; phylum Arthropoda; class Insecta; order Hemiptera; family Miridae; genus Stenodema; species Stenodema calcarata. The sequence continues at coordinate 19,808,776 of OY986062.1, forward strand.
TCTCTTAATCATTACGCTCTCTCCCCCTCTCCACTCACCACCGCAACTGTCGTGATAGTGACCACGATGGGACAGAAAGTACAGTTATCGAGGCGTTTTCCGAGTTTTTTAAATTCGAAGTGAACGACATTTAGCCCAAGTTCCAAACATTTGGTCAAAATGTTCCCAAATTCCACTTTTCTTAACCAGGACGATAAATTGTGTATTAAACCTAATTACCTACACATAGAAGCTATCAAAGTATTAAAAACTCTGCAAATTCATCCTCAACTCTTTATTATCTTCTGTACAGTGTGTCATCAAGTAATGTTACACGCGTTGTGACAGACTTTTTTTACTTATTTACGCAGATGGATCAACAACCTATTACATCAAAAAACGTTCCAGGTAAAAAAACACTCAGAATTGATGATCCAGATTTCGGCGAACACATTCTGGCAGTACTCTCTGAGCCCCTGGATGATTGTGATGATGACGAAGAAACTGAGGAGAATCAGGAAATCCCTTCTGCTGCAATATCAGATTCGGACTTCGACAATACAAATGAGGACCCAGCTGGAGTCAGCTGCTGATAGTAATGTGGTCCACAGCAAAATCTTCGTGGCTAAAAGTGGAATGCATGGAACGCCACAGAACCACAAAGGAGAGGGATGCCTCCTGCACATAATATTCTAAGATGTCCAAGAGATAAGACTGCTTCTTTTTTATTCGAAGAGATAAAAATTTTGTTTCGATTATTGAAGAATAAAGTAATTCCAAAAATTGTTTTCTAATAATTATTTTGAAATTTGTTATTAAAAAAGTTGGAAGAAACACTGTTGAAATGTTTTCTACTACCTTTAATTTACAGTTATAGGTTCATTCAAAAAAGTTACATTTTGGATATGCAGAATAGCATACCCAAACATTTGCATCAGTTAGGGTGGTACTCAAAAAAACCCACGTGTCAGTAGACACTAGAAAATTTCACGTGTCATGCAAAGGGTTATAGATGTAAATAAAATCTCTCTGTCTCCTAACAACACACCAAAAAATCAGCTTCCTGCAATTTTTCTGGACCTAAACATCCGCGGTGACAGGCCTATAAGATATTTATTATTGCCAATAAATATCTAAGATGTCATTTGATGTCAGTTACTTACCCTTCGTCTTTGACAGTAGTCGCTGTGGGCGTGGAAGCGTCGTCCGTCACATCCTGGTGAGGGATCCCTGCGGAGCTTGACGCCGCCACTTCCTCGATGTCGGAGTCGATCCCCTGAGCGAAATCCATGTAGAAACTGTCCCTCGAGTCGGACGACCCTCTCCGGAGTTTCAAACTCAAATCCGGAGAGCTGTCTTGGTTACTGGCTTTCCCTTGTTTTGACATCTTCGATTGTGTTTATGCTCGAATTTAATACGACCGAGTATGTATTATTTGTCCGCTTATGCCATTCAAAATTTCCACTTACAATGCTCCCCTACGCATCACGACTTCAAATTTAAAAAATAATTTTTATATTTAAAATCTGTCTTCCAATCCCATTCGTATTGTCGTATTATGCAATTACAACACAGTTGAATATTCTTGTTCTAGTCTGAATATTTGGGTGTTTTTGGTTGAGTTCACTTGTGGTAGTGAGCAAAAATACTTACGAGCGTAGCGAAAGAGTGCGAGAAGCGTTTCAAAACAAAAGTCACAATGTCAAGTTCAAGACCCCTTCACAACACACCACTTGACTTTGGGAAGTCTAAACAACCAAAATTCTAATGGAGCATTCATTTTGTTGGTTTCGTTTCTTGAGGCACAAACTCACATTCGCGGTTAACAGAACGAAGTAAGAACTTGGCGCGGTGCGGATGGAAAAATAATAAAAATACGTAAATGAAACGAAAAAGCTGGAATAAGGGCACTAACAACTATGGGCCCTACGAGGGGAGTGTCTGCTTTGGGCGAGGGAGGTTTTGATGGGCAGGATGCGGGTGGTTCCAAATATCCAATCAAAGGAGAGAGGAGGATGGTAGAGCTCTCTGTTGTGAGATGTACGAATTAGAAAGGAATGAGAGTTTCTTCGGACGAACGCTAGGGATAAAATCGATCCAAACAGCTCCGAAGGTGTGTTGCACAAAGTGATTGGACGTTATGAAAAATTATGTCGTCGGTTGATCGTGAGGAGAAGATCGATGTGAAACTACGCGGTTCAATATCCTGTCTGAACAGTGTCAGGAATTGATTGTGTGAATCTGGATGTTTGTCGACATGCAAGGTGGGACACAGTCCTATGAGTGAATGAAGTACAGGGAAACCCCTCTAGAAGGCTCTACCATAGTACACCCCCCTCTGCACAATTTGGACAATGGACAATTTGGACATGATCTTACCGTAGAGATGGGAGAATTCAACGTACTTAACCTCCTGCTTAGTGGATGACGACACTCATTTCGTCTTCTTGAACCCCACGCAGTCATCCACTATGCAGGAGGTTAAATACGTTGAATCTCCCATCTCTACGGTATGATCATGTCCAAATTGTCCAGAGGGGTGTCTACTATGGAAGAGTCCTCTAAGAGGGTTTTCATTGTGCTTTATTCGCTTACAATAATTATTGTCCACGAGTGAACTATACACCCGTTTAAACGAGTAGAAAAGTTTGAATTCGTATTCTGCTTCTTTACATTTGGTATCTTTTGATCATAGGACTGAAACACCAAAAGTGCAAGTTTTATTTGGACAAAGAATACGAAAAGGGATGTATGATGCTCTTTATTATTCTTATGTAGATCGGCCTTCTGTCCAGATCTAAGTTAATATAGAAAGTGTTCAGACAGGATATTGAACCGTGAAGTTTGATATCAATCTCCTCATCACGATCAACCGACGACATAATTTTCATAACATTCAATCACTTTGCCGTCAAATGGCAAATTTTTACCAATATGGGAAAAATTGTCGTTTTTAACTAAATAAACTAAATAAATATTTAACACAACTAAATAAATATATTTTCATTCGGATTTCCCTCTCCTATACAACAGTTTTATAAAACTTATTTTCAATCACACTTATGGCGAAAAACTACTCATACGTAGCTCTAAGGGAAACATTAAAGTAACGACTGTGTTAAATTAATGGTGCGTAACGTTTACAATTATTTCAATGATGAACTATTGGGAATCACATTTACATTACGAACATCAATGCACACACCAACTTCACACAACTAATAATCACACATAATCAACCATCCAGTTCCTCGGGCTACATCTGGACGTATGTCGGATCAACCATCTTCCTTGCGTTTTTGCTTATAACCCACAAAAAACGCAGGCTAGCAAAACCTTTACCAAGAGACCAATTAAAGAACATTGTGCGTCGATTGACCTCCCCAACAAGAAATTTGAATCTGAATTTGAAGCGAAATTCTTAATAAATAACAATAATTTTCAATCATTGACCATGATTAATAATAATTTAGAATACTTGATAATAATTAAGAATTTTTGTTAATTATTATTAACTGTGATTAAGAATTACTAATGATTACCTATTGTTAATGATGGGGAGATGTCAAGGGTCAGTCAAATGAGAGAAGTTTTATGTGCCAACGTTTCGAAGAATTTATTTCTCCATCAATAGGGCCTAAAATCAATTTCACAATGTAGAATTAGGTAATAGAAGTCCTTGTTATAGGTGTATTTGTATTTGAGATTTTTTACAGCTATTCTTGAATGTACTAAAAATTGTTCTCCAAATTCGGAATTACCTACTTAAGTAAAGTTTATTTTTTAAAACTAATTGATTCTTTAATTACTAAAGTAAAGTTGGTTCTGCGTTTTGAATTTGTGTGATCGCGTTTTTTATTTCAATACACCTTGTTATCATCAAACGTATAATTAATATTATTAGTAGGTATATTACAAATTAGTGTAATCAAGAAATGCTGTAAAAAGTTTCCGATACAATAACTTCTATTAATTCTACATTGTGAAACTGATTTTAGGCCCTGATGATGGAGAAATAAATTATTCGAAACGTTGGCACATAAAACATCTCTCATTTAACCGACTCTTCATCCTCATTTGATCTCCCCATCATTATTCTTACAAACAATCAATAATTATTATTGGTTAACTCGATATCTGAAAACTATGTGCTGTTCGAGTCAGCTGCGCCAGTATGAACATTGACCCGACAGGCTGCCGCATGCTTCACCAAGTTGACTACTTCCGGTCTGCTCCACCTTTGAACGAACTAACGACTGGTCGTACAAAGCTGTGGATGGTCTTGGAAAATTCCAACCAGTAATCTCTATTCAAATGTGAACTAAAAACTGTATGTACCGTTTCATTTGAATTTTTCGAGAACCCTTAAACCAAATTTTGTAATTTTAGCACAACGCTAACTGGGCAAAGTTCCGCGTAGGTACGGCGGACGAACTATTTTTTTTTTTTTTTTTTTTTTTTTTTAATTCGATTTTCTAAAACTAGGTATCTTGAAAGGTAAACCCTCAACTTTTGTGAGGGGTAATTATTTTTTTTCTTGGGCGATTTCAATGGTTTATTGCCGAAGTTAATAAACCAAAATCTGACTAATTTTAGCCTAACTTATATAATCAGTCATTTTGGAATATCCTACATCTTGGTTGTATTCAATAGTAAAGCAGTAAAATGACCGGTCGCTTGTTGGACTGAAGTTTGAAGAACACATTATTATCGTACATTAGCTAGTGAAACCCGTCCTTAATCGACGATTCAAATTTCCGATGATCTTCTTAATCAATTCACGGAGGTCAGAGGCACTGCTCACTCATGTACCTACTTGGTAATATTACATCACATTGATTTGAGGGTAACGAAATACAGGGTTGTTCAACTTTTTGTAATTCTTCATTCCAAAAGCCAAAATGTATTTACATATTTAAAAATAAATATAAATGTTGTCTCATTCCTGGGGCCAAACAATGGATTCAATCCAGGGCAGGTAGTGGGAAACTCGGGTGTAGATGCCGGGGATTCGACCGCCGCATTTATGGCCGACTGACGTGATTCCAATGATTGTATACATGCAGTAAGGATCCAACAGCAATTGCTGAATCGGACCGCCGGAGTCGCCCTGAAACAGGAGCAGGAGAAAAAGAACGTTTGTTATGCTTCAAGACATGAAACATTCGGTTCGTACTCCACCCACCGCGCTCAGCATAGAATGGTGGAGGTGGCAATGGTGGAAAGTCTTAATTTCGGTGAAGAGGGAAGTAGGTAATCACAATTGAGTTAACCAAATTAGTCTCATGATCTGCCATCTGGGTTTTGAAAATTTGTGGATTTCTCAAGAACACACCAACAGCTATAGTTCACGCCTATGATAGAGCTATAGTATGATTAGAGCGGCAGGAAGGTTGGAAAATGAACCCAACAATTTCGTTTTCAGGCTCCTGCAATCTAGGATACATGAAGGCTGTCGTCAACGGACGATTTAAGAGCAATTGGACGAAGCAATTAACCCACGGACGGTACTCCATGCCGCCCTCACGGAATTTACTCCTAAATTGATAATAACTAAGTATAATAAGTGTTTTCAATAAAATTTCAGTAAAATAACTCATTTGTTATAAACGTTTTGTGAAGGTAGTTACAAGAACCTACCATAAAACCTTTGTAGAACTGTGCTGAAAGCACTAAAATTTACTACCTACATCGAGATCCTTCAAACTAGAAACTAATGTCAAGAATAATTATTATAGGAATGAACATTTCAAATAAGTAACTAGATGGTAAATATCATGCTATCACTCATTTTATTGAATAAAAGTGTCCAAATTATTTCCGACTAGAAAAAACACAATAACCCGCGGACGGTATAGGTTCCGCTTGGTTCCACTTCGCCTGACCGAAAACAAGTGGTAGGAGTAATAAAAAAAATCGGCACTAACAGGTGTCCTTGGACTGATGGCCAGACAGTTCAAGGACACAATTAGTGGTTTACTGTACTGTGTAGTACACAGTGTGTACAGAGTTGCGGCATCGAGTGCCATCCCACCTGACTTTACGCCATAAAATCACTATTTCTCATCTTGTGCGCCAGCTATTCCTTATTTTTGATGCAGATTTTCTTCACTTATCCCGTTCCACAATGTGCAGACCATTTAACCTTGACCTAAATTGGACAAACGAAGGGCTGAAAATACTAGTTCCAATTTTTTTTCAGGAATGTGTAGGGCGCTGTACATAAAACCAGTTATTTCTTCGACAATTCGCTCTTATAGCCATGCTGCATGACTGTGGATTTTGTAGTTGTAGTATACTGCAAAGCTCATCTACTCTAATAATGATCAAAGGCTCAAGCTCGAATGCTGCCATCCGATTTTCTCGTGCACGTAAAAAGGGCAAAACTCCGGAGTAAGTACCGTCCTATTTACATGCAGAGGGCGAAGAGTTGGGAAGTCTGACCATCCTGACGCCGGCGCTATCAATTGGAGAAACGCTCTTTCAACGTACAAAGATGCGCAATGGGAACATGTTTTTTGCAAAAAAAGAGAAAAGAAAACTGCAAATTTTGGAAATACTAACTGCCTTTCAACATTCAGCGATTCATAATAAGAAAGTACCAAAAATTTTTAATGAATATTTCTCATCAATAGGTGAAAAGATTACGAACAAAATGGGGATGGATGTTTCTCATGTTTAGATGTTTTGGATGGTCGGATGTTTTCTACTTGACAAGTTTATTTCTCTTCTCTTTTTATAGTAATAAATGGTACAGTTAGGATTACATTTAATAACTCGTACTTACTAGTTATTGACTCAAAAAGAGTCGTAGCATTTTGTAATTCAATTTATTGTAATCTAATATGTTTTTTATCAATAAAATGCATCCAAAAAAAGGTGTTAGTAGGCACCTAGTGGATGGGTGAACGAGCTTTTGGACTCACCTGACAAGAATCTTTGCCCGGAGCCCATGCGCAGACCTGATTCGATTCCGTTATGCCTCTCTTGAGGACTTTACGGAAAATCACTGCATCATCTCCCACGACATTATCTTCCCACTCTTTGTTGCACTGGTCATTCCCAACAACGTCCAGACCAACTTTCAGGAGATGAGATGATGAGCTTTCTTCTAAAAATCAATTATTAACAATTCTCTAGGTGAGACTTACTATTCAATGGTACATCAGATAAAATACAAGTAATATAGGGGTTTAATTTACTGGAACTGGGAACATACTCCAGAATGTGGCGCCCCAGCCTGAAGCAATGACGGTGTTGTTTGTCGGAGACAGAAGACCGTGAAGGCAAATTGGTCTAATGTAGCGGTTGAACTTGACAGGCTCTTCAAGTTTGAACAACGCTATGTCGTTGTAGGCCTTTCATGAAACATATAACATGACAACAGGCCGTCAACAACTCGAGCGTACGCTGCAAGGGGCAGGCGGTAACCCACCCAAGAGGCTCAAAGTAACTAACTTTCACAAGCAACTAATAAAATAATACGTAGATGTGTAGTAATAAAAACTTCTCGCCACGGCAACAATAGGAGATTTCGAAACGGGTACGGTGCTTGGACATGTCGGTTAGGAGGTGGATATCATAACTTTTTCCGGCCGCTGTAGAATGATATTTGCAAGGCGGGGTGATTTTTACACAGAGAGGTGGGGGGGGGGGGGTAACGTCACATCTTTTTATTGTTGAAGTTGAAAAGACCTGCAGAGGCAATATGCAAGAATAATTAGGTAGAATAGGTAATCCACAAGTGTGTTTTTTCAGCTCTCTGTGTGAAGGTAGTAGCATCAAATAGCGTATGTAGCGAAATAATTAAACCAGCCTACAGTGGCATTTGGTAAGTTATGTATCCACGTGCATTCCTACACTCATGCACCTCCCCGGCCGGCTCACAGAACTACACTGTATGGGTGTACAACTAGGCTGTAGACTCGTCAAATTCAAAGTGGCCAAAATTAGCCTAAAATTTCTTTTGGGTTGAGATAATGGGTTATTAAATCTATTGAAAGGCAGTGGCTAAAGTTGAAACAAAGCTCTGTGCCAAATTTCAAGTCAACCGGTGAAGGTGGAGAGGCTGTAGCCTTGCCTGTGTGAACAAGGAGAAGAAGTAGGGCAAGAAGAAAGTGAGGGCGCAAAACCGGGTTTTTGAAGTTATATAACTCTGCTCCCTTTAGCCATAGCGACTTGAAACTTCTCACACGAAATTTTAAGCTGATTAGCTGTGGACCCATCAAAGTGGCCAAAATTACCCTAAATTAGAGATAATGGGTTTAACTGTGCAAAATTTCAAGTCAATCGGGGAAGGTGGAGAGGCTGTTCACTATCCCGACAATTAGGCCTGTTTTTTGAAGAGCACTTTCTCGGGAACTAATGGTCGTACAGACCATTAGGTCCCAAATTGTAGCCAATTTAGTCTAGATCAAGAGTGTAAGTGACCATATCCGTCAGACCCTCCCTTTAATAAGATATTGAGCATAAACGGACAATTTAGTGGTGTTTTGGCTATAAATAGAATTTTTTAAGACCATCCGGAGGTTTGTACAACCAGACCTTCATTTAGTTCAAATTATAGTACCCTCCATTTATAATAAAAAACTACTTTTATGCAATTTTATTCGATTTGGCATTCCTTTATCTTCATTGGCCTTGTAATTTAACAATAAAGACGAAGAAACCCATCGGAAAGCAAATAATTATGCGTTTGAAATAAATATATATTTGAAAATCGATTATTTGCTTTCGATTAATCGAACATCAATTGTTCAATACCTATCGATTAATCGGTTACATCGATTATTAGCTTACGATTAATCATTTGATGTTATAATCGATTATTTGGTTCCGATGTTGCATCCCTTCATGGAAGTACACCCCCAACCTTCGACGCTGACCAATCACAGAGCAATACGCAATCCGCATTCCGTACTTTCCGCTCCATGATAATCCACCTTTACTATTCATTTGGGTCCCAACAACATGTACAAAATTCATAATGACCAGACCTTCTGCTAGGACGAATGTATACGTTGACTGGACTATTCCCAATGTCTACGGGATTATTGAGTTTTGTTGCCGTTGGAAAATATGGACAGAGATAGTTCTATTATTAAAGAAGCCAATATCTATGAACTGAATGGTTATTTTGAATTGATATCACACCTCTGATCTTGTATAGTTCTTGTGTTTGACCCTCTTGACAATTCTGTAGGTCTTCGGCTTCGCGTCGTCTTTCGTGGAAAGGACATCGAGGTCCCCCAATCGTGCATACTGGGCAAGTAAATGCCTGGGCAACTCATACAAATCAGTCGACAAACGGATAATGTTGTTGATGTAAACTCTTGTATGTCAATTCAATAGAAATGATTATATTTACTCACGAGTCTGTAGTTGCCGCGCAGTGGGCAGCCGACAGAACCCACTGCTCACTGATCAAACTGCCTCCGCATCTCCACTTCGTTGGTTCATCTCCGTAGCCAATTAGTGCCTACGAGTGTCAAAAAAAGTCAAAAATAATTAAACAACGAAACGGCATAGCCTCTTTTTTTATTTTTTATTTTTTTTTTTTTTTTGTCGCACTTGAACCATCCAGGGACGTTTGGAAATATACCTACTATGTGACAGGGAAATGTAACCAACCATAAGACAGTGATTTTGATAAACTTTGTTGACAAAATTGGTCAGATTTTATATTTTAGGTGTTCTTTGAACGTGTCCTTGAATTCTTTACAACTTTGATTAAGGATGTGTTTTGATCGGATCAGTACTTTTGGTCCCACAGACGACAGAAAATCGTCAAAATTTGATGGTCCAATATGGGAAAAATTGTAGTTTTCCACCGTTGATTAATACCCTACAAATTAGTCCAATTCTGAAATTGTTTAGGAGTTATAATATAACTCATATAACCCATATTATGGGTCATTCTCCCAGAGAGCGACATTATGATGTTATGATGTACAGAGTGTTTTCCATTCCCCGTCCAATCACTCTCCGTCATTCTCCCGTCGGTGATTTCACGGTAAGTGTTGGGCACAAATTTTGTTCTTGTTATGGTGTGAACGAGCTCATGGAATAGTTTCAATTTCACTAAAAACATTAGACAATTTGTTAAAGTTACGTTAAGATATACAGGAAAATCCATATGTTCCCGTCATTCTCCGTCCACCCCTGTTTCATTGAAGGACGGAGAATGACGAGGATGACGGTAAAGACAATAATTATTATTATGATGGAGATTTTTATGTACCATGAGAGATGTCGTCCCCCATACGTAAGAAGCGATAGACTCGGAGAAAGTAGTGATAACAACAATATAATACTTAGCTGCCAAATATGTGAAAATATGGCATCTAGTCTTTTCAGTGTGGTTCAATTGAAAAAATAGTTTGTATTGATATTTAAATGTCAATATCTTTTTATACAATGTGATGTAAATATTCAATAGTTTTAAAAGCTACGTGACTTTTGCTTTCAAATTTCAAGAAGACTTTTAGATTGAGCCTGAAGCTTGAGTTAAAAAGCCAGACGATCGACTGGCTTTTTAAGACTGAATGTGTAAAATGTTGACTATCTACTAATTAATAATAAAACGTACTAGGTCATTATTTTAAGGTTTAAAGGTGCAAGTAATTTACTGCTGATAGATCTTTAAAAAATAATCTATACCTAATACTTAAAATTTAATACTTGATAATTTAATGTACTTCCTATCTTCCGCATTCATGGAGCGAAATAACGAATTAATTTCTAAACTCCCTACTACGATGATCTCCTGTCTTACTTAGTCATTCTATACAATGGAAGCTAAGCTACCTGCTGAAAATCCTACCGTGGATAGAGAAGAATTATTATGATATAAAATACTGCTAGAAGACATGTATCAAAATATTCAGTTGCAATAATAATAAATAACATTTAAAAAACTATTCAGTGATTTATGGTCGGTTTCAAGGTACAAGGGTACAATGTGTCACATCTTCAAGAATTCTTCATTACTTAAAAAATAATCATAATACCATGTGAGGGAACTCTTGTGGAATTGCTTTCTGGCCTCCTACGATTGTTGTTGAACTGCTGATCCTGCACGTGTCTCGTCTTTTGGGCTTAGCTCCTGGCAGAAGTATTGGATCAGTCGATACTTCATAGACACTCGTTGCGTACTGTCTACATCCTTTGAGCAAATCAGTAGGAAACATTTTTTAAATGTGCAGTCATGTTGAATCTTTATTGTTGGATTAATGTGTAACACGATAGTGAATTTGCGAGATTTTCTGAATAAAATGTATATGAATGAATAAATCCTAATTCAAAAATTTGCGGTCATGTTAATTTTTTTATTGTTAGATTGATCAGTAACACGATACCGAATTTACCGGATTTTATAAATAAATTTAAATTTATTCAGAAATCCTGTAAATTTTTGAAATAGATAAAACTGTTAAAGCTGTTAAATTAAAAATGTGCAGTCATGTTAATTTTTGTTTGCTAAATTGATGTGTAACACGATAGTGAATTTACAGGATTTTCTGAATACATTTTATTCAGAATTTATGTTTGATTTAGATAAATCTGTTGGTGCTCCTAAATTAAAAACTCTGCAAATTCTTGATACAACGGCTTATTATATTCCTTGTGCAGATCACCCTTCTGTCTAGGTTGGTAAATGTTGGATTAAATATTATTATGAATAATCATTAATTATTAATGATTTTATCATGTAGTGAAAATTATTATTGATTATTGTTATTTATTAATAATTTTTATTTATTATTATAATTCATGATTAATTAACTCGATATCTGAAACCATGGGCTGTGCCGCTTCGCCCTCCGTCCACTCCCGCCATTCCCACGTCCACCTACCGCCCAAAATTTCAATTTATGTATTGGAAGTCTGCTGACTAATGACGGACAATAAATGTTGTGATGCATCAATACTCCCACCCCCTTTCCAGACGTCACCTCCAACCTTCCGCTCCTCCACCACCAACTGTCACTGCCCCCCCCCCCTCCCCGAACGGATGGATACATCCAAGATAGGTCAGAAAATTCCGTTATTATAATTTTGCTAGATGTCGTAGACATAGAAACATGAAATACATTGTGTGCCCAAAGGTGAATAATGTAATGTTCGATTTCTTTGGGCGGCCGAAGATGAGATTGGCCTGTATTGAGTATGATATCGACATATACATATGTACATGTACATTTTTTTGTAAACAAATATAGTAAAATTTGAATTGAACATTAAAAGCTCTTGTTTGCTCTAAACTTGGTTTTAACTATTCCAGTATTACAACGTGGTCGTCCACGAGCGAGCGTCTTTCGCGTATGGTATGCCTTCATACAAATTTTACCAATGGGTATGATGTCAGAAGAAGTCCAAGAAGCGCGTAACAAGGACAATAAATATTTCCGTGAATTCAACTCGCGAAAGTTTTCTAGAACGGAGAATATGGAGGATATGTTCCATATGTTGCTGATAACATCGGATCCTGACATCAGCAGCCTCCGACAAAAGTTCCTTACCCTATCCAAGCCACTCCCCCAGAGAAGTTCTGAACCTTCTGGTATGTTTTCCTAAGGAGCGCGAGCGCATTCATGTTCATCCAGAAGACAGCCTCGATGGTATGGATGTAGACTGTGAAAGTGACTAATTTTCAAATTTTTGTTAGCTAATATAAATACAGGATTTCATGAATAATAACTATTATTGAATAATAATTACTCACTAGTGAATTAATTTTTAAAAGACTCAAGAGTAAAGACTAAGTAAGATTACTTAGTAATGAGAAGGGAACCTATTCGTGTTATTTTTTATATATTTCCTTTGTCACATTACTTTTCTTCATGTTACCTACTTACATATTATTTTTTGAAGAAAATTTTACTTTTGTTGAAAATGAAGGAAAGTTTTATTTTACTCGAAGTTTGATTTATATTCCTTCAGATATCCTTATTTCACTACGAAAACCAATATTAGTTGCAATAATACGACAAAATTTTGAATTAACCTCTCCTAGAATTGCGTTTTGCCTCATGTATGGCCTTAATTTTAACTTATTTCAGTTTCTTTCACTTTCTTCAGTTTCATGTTCTCCACGCAAGAAAACCCCGGATACCTAATTTCACGATCCTACGACCCTTTTTGAATTTTGGGCCCGTAGAATCGCATTTTCGACCTCTGTGCGTCACCTACAACCACCCGCTCCTCCATCGCAGTTTTCCACCACCAACCTCCCCCGCCGTAATCCCCCCCGCCCCCCGCCCGCTCGCCACTATGTACCCCACGTCCATTCACCGCCTACAATTTCAGTTTATGTAGTAGAAATCTGCTGATGAATGACTGACGATAAATGTTGTGAAGCATCAATACTCCCATCCCCTTTCCAGACGTCACCTCCAACCACCCGCTCCTCCACCACCAACCGCCACTGCTGCCCCCCCCCCCCTCCCGCTCTCCTCTTTGTACCCCAAATCCATTCACCGCCCACTACTTCAATTTATGTAGTGGATGTCTGCTGATGAATGACGGACGATAAATGTTGTGAAGCATTAATACTCCCACCCCCTTTCCAGTCGTCACCTTCAAACACCCGCTTCTCCATCGCAGTCCTCCACCACCAATCTCCCCCGCCGTAATCTTGTTAGGATTGCAATTTTTAAAAAACTGCTGTTGTCAGATAAATACGTCGTTATTTTTCTATTGTTTCATCCATCATTATTTCTGATTCGTTAGTTTATTACGCTAGAATAATGGTTGGTGTGAAATATCAATCTGACAAAATTGCGAAACGGCCCCTTATTGTTCAATTCTGGCCTTTATTCGTCGTGATTTGAAATATTTTCCGCACAATCCCTGATCATCGCAAACTAGATAGAATTTGTAGCTCATTAAAAAAAATAAATAAAAAAAAACCACCGAAAATCGGATTTTACATGCAGCATCAAAGTTTGTTTTTGTTCTCCTGAAAAGGTGCGTTTTTGCAGTTACGCGAGTTTGTGGTAGGAAAAAAAGTTAGTCTGTGAGAGAGGGGACGATAATAAATTTTTATTTATAAAAAGTAAACTCTATTTAAATATTATTTAAATAGAGTTTACTTTTTAGAATTGTTTAAAACCATCCGGAGGTTTGTACGACCAGCCGTTCGTTCGCAATGAGGGCTTAAAGTTGGAGCAGATCAAAAGTCGTCTACATGAGGGTGAATCATGCAGTTGGGTCTTTGTTCATAGTATGAACTTCATAGTGGCCCAGCTGATTCGAATAGCACATGGTTTTCAAGTATTGATTTAACTTAAGATTAGTATTAACTTAAGATTAGTTATTATGAATTTGGTATCATTAATCATTATCAAGTAGTGTAAATTATTACTATTTATTGTTAGTTATTAATAATTAATATCACTTATCATTTAATAATGATGATAATGATAATCATTTACACTACTTGATAATAATTAATGATACCTAATTCATAATAATAATTAATCTATAATTTGATGATCCACACTGTCCAGCGATCTCTACAAAGAAGATAATAAATCGTTTTGTCAGTACTTTGCAGAGTTTTATTTATATCTGGTAATATGCCGATGTAACTTACGTTTTTCCATCCTCTCTATCACCGTATCTGCATGAGCGTTCACGCCAAACAGCACGAGTACCACGCAAACACCATAAACGCACCTTCCAACGGCGCCCATCTCAATTGAATTGAAACCCAAGTTTTATTTCAAAACCAATCACGGTCGGACTTATTTAGGTATACGATCAAATGTTCACTGATTATGGTGATGAATATTAATCAACTTCTTAGTTGACTAGAATTCGAGTTTGACCAACACGGGAGTAGGTATTATCAACTGAACAGGAGGAAGACCGTGAAGGAACTGACCACGTTCAACGCAGAATCCTTGTGATGACCTCGGGATTAGGATTTCATGATCCGCGGTAACCTCAACCGGCAAACGGGTTCTCTGAACCCTTCCGATCCTTTTCCTCGTCAGTTTCTTCTTATCTGCAAACGAGTTTCGCAAACTCCCGTTTAATCTCGGGATCGTACGACAACGTACAGCCGAATTCCGCGAATGAAGGAAAACCGCGCTATACTAAGAACAAAAACTTCCTTGTGCAGATCACCCTTCTGTCTATACCAGACTGTGTTGCAAATCGGCACCATACCATATTCTCACCGTACTCATACCATACCATACGAATTTCTTTCCTATCATACCATACTGTACTATACCAAATCATACGAACAATAATATACCATACCATACTCATACCATGTCATACAAACCGAGTGAATATTGAAATGTCATCCATTTCTGACCTATATTTAAAATTTCAAGTATCTAGCTCATCATCAAAATTTAATTTGTTTAAACAAATAGGTATTATTTAAACAATTTTACAGACAAGAAACCGAGTGAATATTGCATTTTGATCCATTTCTGACCTATATTTAAAATTTCAAGTATCTAGCTCATCATCAAAATTTAATTTGTTTAAACAAATAGGTATTATTTAAACAATTTTACAGATGAGAAACCGAGTGAATATTGCAATGTGGTCTATCCCCGACTCACGGTTAAAATTTCTAGACTGTAGTTTACCGGGAAGATGAAAAAAGGTAGTTTTATTCTGGGCGTCTGGAGGTTGACCCACGTAGCGGCCGTTTTCGACGCGAAAGTTAGCGTTTTTCCTAAACCTTTGCGCGCTCACTGTGAACGAACGGCTGGTCGCACAAAAATTTTGTAATTTTAGCTAAACGCTAACTGGGCAAAGTGCCACGGACGGCGGACGGCGTACGGCGGACGGCGTACGGGGGACGGCGTACGGCGGACGGACGGATTTTTTTTTTTATTCGATTTTCTGAATCTACGTGTCTTGAAACGTAAACCAACAAATTTTGAGGGGGGTTAAATAATTTTTTTTCTTTGGGCGATTCCAATGGTTCATTATCGAAGATAATAAACCAAAATTAATTTTACATTATTTCTTTCATTTTGTCCAATTTACCTACTTACTGTAAGTAATTTTTCTGCAATAAAAACTTCCGAATAAAAGTCTTGCGTACTTATTTATTGTCCTTTTTTCATCAGAAAGTGAATCGCCAAAACTCTTCATACAAACGTCATCTGGCTAAGCAGTATAGGTACCTATTTGTTTGGACGGCCTTCAAATTACGCTCAATAAACAAGCATAGTGTGAGAAATAACGAACTTACTGAGGTGTATTGCTGGGTTGCATCACTCGATTCCTACCCGCTCACGGATGTTATCATATGACTCATACCCGAAAAACCACTGAAAGCTCATCATTTCACCCCCTAATTTATATACAGGGTGTAACCATTAAGGTCGTACCACCGGCCAGTGATTCTACTACTAATTTCTGATGAAAAGTGTCCTATTGTGTCACTGATGACCTATAAGTGTCCTATAAGTGTCACTGATGACATTAGGCTTGGTTTTGAGAGATCCGAATGCACTATTCAGGTGCTTTTGGACTTCAAGAATGCCTTTGGTTCAGTGGATCACTCACTGCTGGTTTTTAAACTTTTCCACCTCTTTAAATTCTCCACCTCCGCATGTAGCATGATATCATCTTACTTAGCTGGCCGTAGTCAACAGTTGCGGGTTGGTTCAGTTTTTTCTCGCACTCGTAGGTTGGAGTGTGGCGTTCCACAGGGCACTGTTCTCGGTCCTTTACTTTTTTCGCTCTTTATTAATGACTTGCCGTCCCAATTGCAATCATGCATGTACCACTTATTTGCAGATGATTTTCAGGTTTATTTGAGGACACGGAGAGAGGACATGTTTGATGCAATAGGATTGGTCAATAGGGATCTTGGCCTGATCGGCAATTGGGCAAGGGCTAATGGTATCTGTCTGAATCCTAAGAAGACCCAGAGTATAGTTTATTCGAAAAAACCTTTTCCCACTGACTCTGTCCCCCCAATCCTTGTGGAGGGTGAGGTTCTTCCTTTTTCTGCGACAGTGATCAACTTGGGGGTGGTGTTTGGTAGGACCTTTCTTGGAATGCCCATGCACTACATGTCTCTAGGAAGGTATATGGGGCCCTCTCTACATTGAGAAGGCTTGGTAGGTTTACTCCCTCAGCACTTAAGCCTGGTCTTGTTGTGGCACTAATAATGCCCATCTTCCTGTATTGCGATTCCGTCTTCAGTGCCTCTCTTTGTAGCATTCCGGCCCGTCGTCTTGAGGTCGCATATAACTGTTGTGTGCGTTATGCCTTCAGACTCAGGACGCGTGATCACCTCGAGGCTTTCAAGACCAAATTCATGGGCCTCGATCTTTTTTCTTATTATAAATATAGGTTGTGTCTGATGGTATTCAAGGTACTGCGTGGTATGGCTCCATCCTATCTCCGAACTCAATTTTGTGCTGCGCTGTCGCCTAGGTCATGTGCTCTGAGGATCCCTACCCACGCTACCAAGTCTTATAGCAACTCTTTTGCGGTTGCGGGGGCGAGACTTTGGAATAAACTTCCAATGGGGGTTCGCTCTACCCATTGGCTTGGGCGTTTCAGGGTTGCGGTACGCAGGTTTTTTAAAACATAAATTACATTCCCTTGACATAAATCTCTTCTCATATCCCTTTCTTTTCCTATCTACTTTAATTTGTATTTACTTCCGTCCTTACTTCTTTTTTTTCTATATTTTATTGTATTTTTATAACGTCATTAATCTTAAGTCATTTGATGTACACTATGAGGGACTAGTCCTATGTACAATAAAATTTTTTTCAATTTCAATATAAATTTTTTTTCATACCGGTTAAAATCTGTTTTTTTCACTTTTAAGATTTTGAGACTTTCCTATTTTGAGACTTTCCTATTTTTCAATATCTGAATCTTCTTTGAAAAGTTTTATGTACTTAGCACTAGGGAGATAGGAAATTTAACGGTGTTTCCAACGGTATAATCAAATTTGAATGTTGACTGAAAAATGCGGGACGTTACTCAGGGGTATGAAAAGAAGTATGTCACCCTTCTTCGGTTGGATACATATGGTTACAAAACGATTGAGATCTCTGTGTGATAGATTGGTTACTAACCTTTTATCTTATCCATGTCGTTGTCTTTGGTGCCAATTCAATAAATACCTATTGGGTCAATTTCGATGCTTTGTAGTTCGAAACCAAACCGCAAGACCACCGAACATGGGGGGATGAGATAGTTTGAAAACTGGCAGATGACAACCGCGAACAAAGCTAAAGTGAAGCGTTTACATTATCAAAATCCGGCAGTTCCTTATTTACTAATACTCCAACTATTCACCCCTGGATTCCCTGTTCAACTCTGTAATTGCAATAATTGTAGAAATATTCAAACGTAGGTACCTACCGACAGCGAGCCTCCAACAAGTCCAACCTCAGAAAAACGGCGCTCAGTGGGGCTCAGTGCGGAAAAAATTAGATTTTTTGAAATTTTTGATTTTGATCATCTGGCTCGTGTTTCTATTGTACATTAGCCACTGCATCTAGATATATCTAGCACAATCTATATATAGCACAAATTTCATCCGGACTAATGATTAGCCCCATTTATTGAGGCTTAAAGTCAAGGAGTATACTCCTTGACTTTAAGCCTCAATAAATGGTATACCGCAGGGTTCTCATCTCGCCCCTCTTCTTTTCATTCTTTTTATAAATGATTTGCCCAGTTCAATTCAAAGTTTAGTCTTGTTATTTGCGGATGACGCAAAAATTTATCGTGTCGTGAAAAACATTAATGATTGCTTCCTTCTCCAAGATGATCTTGATTCATTGTACAACTGGACCAAATTGAATGATCTCTCTCTTAACCTAGAGAAATGTAATATTTTAAGAATTTCTCACTCCAAATCCCCTTTAAATTTCCACTATTCCATAAACGGCCACATCCTCACATCTGTTGATTCAACTAAAGACCTTGGTATTTTCATGACCAATTCATTCAGTTTTGGTTTATTATCTTCGATAATGAACCATTGGAATCGCCCAAAGAAAAAATTTTTTTAACCCCCCCTCAAAATTTGTTGGTTTACGTTTCAAGATACGTAGATTCAGAAAATCGAATAAAAAAAAATCCGTCCGTCCGCCGTACGCCGTCCGCGCCACTTTGCCCAGTTAGCGTTGAGTTAAAATTACGAAATTTTTTTTATGGGTTTCGACCAACCCCACAATGGTCCTCGAAACTTTTCAGAACCCTAGGTCAAGGGGAAGGGGTTCAAAACAAATTTTGAAAATTTGAAAATCTCATATCTCGAAAAATTCATATAGAACGGTATGTTTTTTATTTCATGTTTAGATAGAGTTTGTTCCGTAGAATTTTTTAAGACCATCCGCAGCTTTGTACGACCAGCCGTTCGTTCACAATGACGGCTCAAAGATTGTGCCTCACAACACGATCGTGACTCAAACTGTTGAAATACAGGTCCATTTTCATACTAACAAGCTCTTTGGAACATCATATGGCTTAAGTGATGTCGAGTTTGTTGTTCTGAGGTGCGTTTCGTGCTACGGAAATGAAGGTAATTTCGAATTTTTGTTGGTAGGTACTTCTTTTATAGAAAAATTATTACCTAGTATTAAAAACCCCAGAATTATATCGTATTAATTAACCATAATTAATAATAATCATTATTAATAATAAATACGAATTATTAATACCTAACAATAAATTATAATAATTTTCACTAGGTACTTGATAAAATTGTTACCTAATAATTAGTGATAATTGATAATAATAATTAATCTAACATTTAGGATCTAGACATTTAGACCTAGTGATCTAGACAGAAAGGTGATCTGTACAAAGAAGATAATGAACCGTTGTGTCAAGAATTTGCAGAGTTTTTCTCTTCATATGGAAACCATAATATCAAAGGCAAATAGAATGCTTGGATTCGTGAGCAGAAACTCTAAGCACTTTACCGCGGAAACACTGAAAATTCTTTACTGCGCCTTTGTCCGTTCAGGCCTGGAATATGGTTCATTAATTTGGAACCCACATCACAAAACATATATTGATCACTTTGACAGAATCCAGCGCAAATTCCTTAGAGTGGTTGCTTATAAAAGACGAATCCCCGTTGCAGATCAAAAATATGTTGATCTTTCAGCATCAATTAACATAGAATCTCTGGAACATCGCCGCTTAAAAAGCGATCTTATTTTTTTATATAAACTAATAAACAATCTTACTGATTCTTCAGATCTAGCGTCAAAAGTGAATTTTCATGCACCACTTAAAGTAACCCGAAACATAAGACCCTTCACCCTAGAATTTCATCGAACTGATTACGGCAAATTTTCTCCGATCAATAGACTGATGTACAACGCAAATTCTCATCCGTCACTTGATTTCTTTGGCTCTAGCCTTTCAGGGTTCAAGTCACAATTGGACAAATTAACCTCCTTTTCCTAATACTCGACTACACTTTGAATTGGTAAACTAATAAAATGTTATGCTGTACACTTTGTTATACAGGGTGGAGCGCGGCAAACAGATGGATTACAAAGTAGAACAGAACACAGAAGTAATCAGAAATAGTCTAAGTTTTTATTTTTCCCTTACATGTAGGTATTGGAAATTTGATTTTAAGTGGTTTTGAACAGCGTATCTGACAAATGGGCGCCCTCACTCTGAATACACTGAAGAAGCCGGTTTCCGAAGTTTTCGTGTACTCTTCCAAGCATTGCAACGGGTATTTCGGCGATGTTGGCTCTGATGTTGTTCTGCTCCACCCTGTACCTACATCTATAATTTGCTTCTTGCGGCCTTATATATTTTATCTTCATTATTATCACTAAGTTTTAGTGCAGATTGTGTACTACATCTATTTTTCATGAATGTAAAACCTGTAAACTGGGTTATTCCCGTAATAAACGTTTATTATTATTATTATTATTATTTATTATTATTATTATTATTATAGTGGAAGTTTAGGTTAAATTACACCTAACATTCAGAGTTTGGTATATAACTGGGAAAAATAGTGAAATAATTCTAATGTGTTATTCCTGTTCTGGGATGTTGAATATGCCACACATAAGACGAATTGGCCAAAAAAAATATTTTTCATCACGTAAGTAACTTAAGTTACGAACTACCATAAACATTTTGAAAAGGTAGTGTTAAAAAAAAAAAAAGCTGGGGAGGGTATTATTTTCTCAAAATAGACGTGATAAAGTAATGATTAGAACAAAAATAATCTGCCTTTATCTGCCTATCCGATCATAACACCATAAAGAAAGGAAAGGAATAGAGTACCTACGCCTTTTTTTGTTGCACTATTTTGTTTCCCCAATTATTGGCTCAGACAATACAATGTCATGTCTTTACGTTGTCCAGTCATGAGCTTTATCAACATTATTGCCATGTTTTATCTTGTATTATTTGTGTCAAATAAATCTTGAAATCTTGAAAAACCGCGATTTGTGTGAGTGCTTTGAATCCCTAGTTTTGTTATTTACGAAATTCTCCGGTCTTGCTTGAATTTTTATTTGTAAGTATTATCTAATTTCAATATACACTCAGAATACTTGTTGGAACTGGAACTTATGAAAAAGTGCAACCGGTTCCGAAAATTTTCGAAACTTATAATATAATCTTGTCAATAGGCTTTGATTTTCTCATTAGTTATTCAATTTTCTTCAAAATTTAAAAAAATTCGTTGAACTTGATGTATTTTTTATTCTGAGTCGAAAGAGTTAGGCCCCAGGTTTTTATGTTAATCCGTTTTCGAGATATTGAATTTTTTCCGCTTTTTGCCATTCACTATGCGGCTTAAATATCACATTTTGATATTCTGAAATCTTTTGTGTCCAATTCAATTTACAAAGACCGTTCATTGTTTAAATTAGCATGTAATCGTTACAATATTCCCCGTACGATTCCAAGCCGCATCAGAGTACAATAATTACACTGTAATGAGATCAGTACAGGTACAATGTAATACAATGCCATTTTCAAACAACTCCGCTCAAGTCCGACGCCATAGTAGTAGTTTTCTCCGGAGTAGGGGTGTCGTCATCCGTAGACTCGACCCCTCTGGTATCAGGCCAAACGTGGGATTCTATCCAGGGCAAGTAACGGTCAACGCGAGTGTAGATACCGGGATTTTTCCCGCCGCATCTGTTCCCAATTGACGTCACTCCGACGATGTTGTACATACAGTAGGGATCGGTCAATACCTGTTGAAGAGGTCCACCCGAGTCACCCTGAAACACACGATTTGAGAAATACATTCCAACGAGTGCAAATTTATGTTCAAATAGGGGGGGGGGGTGTTCAAATTGGCTGGTATTTTGGGGATTTTCGCTAAGTTAACCTCATTCCTTCTTTGAAACTGTGGAAGGTTGAACCAAACCTACAGAGTAGCTCATGAACAAAAATCTTTTTCACAGTTGACTAAAACTATGTATACACACCTATCTTGAGAATCAAAATACGGTTCAGAATACGTCGTGTGACAAGTCGAAAAATTCGATTTTCGAGTTATACCCATAGGCAGGCAGATCTTGACGAGCCCTACTAGAATATAATACCACCACCATCATGTTCATCATTAAAAAAAAAAAAAAAAAAAAACACCTTTAAAATGAGGGGTCACTTGTCAGAATTTGTGGGTAATTTTCCCCCTAAAACTCCCCAAATTTTAGGGGTAAAATTACCCATAAATTCTCACAAGTGACACCCCAAAACCTATCTACGAAATTAGCCTTTCAATTGCGAAGAGGGATTTTTTGTGCAAATTTGAACTTTTTATCTCAATTCTATGGAGAGTTATCGTCCGGAGTGACACATACATAAATATATAATATTTGCCTGCATTAGTGTTGTTGATACTGGAATAATGTTTTGCAAATTTGAGAGTTGAAACGTGCAAAAAATGGTAAACAATCAGGGAAAGTCATTTAAGTAATTTAACGACATTTTCAGCAATATTTGTGACCCAAAACTTCAAATGAGTTTTCCCAACATTTAGGAGTTTTGACTTGTCACACTCCTATTCTTGAGGTGCAATGTATTCATTATAATAATTGCATTTTTTTCACCCTGATACAACTAGGCAAAGTTGAGGATAGCGGCGACTCAACCTATTTTCCTACAAAACCTATTGATGAATATGACGGCCATGTTACAAATTTAAAAAATCGAAGAGAACATCTATCTAGAGGTATTACTAGTTCCGAATCCGATTCAATAATAAAAAAATTATTTTTTTAATTGACACACCATGGCAACTGGGCTAAGTCTTAATTTCCGTTAAATTCCGAAATTGCAAGTTCGAAAACTGAGGCGTTTGCTATCAATACCAGCTCATTCCATATTTTTTTGAAATCCACTTTTTTGCATAATATGCAACAACTTTCAACATATTATGTTGAAAGTTTAGAGTGTCCTTCATAACCTGACGAAGGGATATAGCTCAAATCAAGCTCATTCCAAGCTTTTGCCATCTGCCACCAGGAGCGCTCGCATCCTCCTTGCAGATAAATATGTTATAATATATTATATTACTTACTATTATCTACAACTATTTACTATCAACTATTATTTACAATATTATTATTCTTTGATGAATAAAAAGAAAAAATTCTGTTCCATTTTGCGTTCCAATTTATGACTTTTTTCACATTGTACCAAAGTTTATGTCTCAACTGTGAAATTTCAGATCATTTGCAAAAGTTAAGAGGATGTCATTTATTTAAAACTCGTAAAGACACAAATATCAACTGGTAAACTGGAAAAAAAAACAATTTCACACAACTTAATTGAACAAAAAACTTTAAAAAAAAAACATGAAAAATCGTGTTTTTACATCAAAATCAGCTCATTCCAACCTAAATAGTGTAATTACGCCCAGGTAATGCACCTGCAATGAAAATGAAAAACTAATCAAATTCTAGGCGGTTATACCTACAATTGATAATTTAAAAAAAAAAATAGCTTTAGAACTCTGGACGTGAGAAGGTTTTTGTCTCTCCAGTAAAATTTCCAAAAATGGAATCGGCTGGCTTTGATAGCAAACGCCTCAATTTGAAAGTTTCGGTTATGAATTCGTACACAACTTGAGGGTAGTACATTTGGTTGTTTGACCTACATCGGCCGTATTCTGAAGAGTGAAAAATCGGTCGAAGATCGGAGGTTTTAGATGGAGCTTTATCGACAGGGGAATACTGGGTTCAACTATCTACACTTACCCTGTGGCGAACTCTAATAAGCTGAAATTACCTGACACGAGTCCTTGCCGTCGGCCCAGGCGCAGATCTGAGAGTCGTTACTGACTCCGTTTGGGAGGATTCGACGGATTCCTTTCGCATCTGAAGGATACTTTGAACGACACTCGTCATTCTCGATTATTCTCAGGCCGACTTTCTGCAGGTGGCTCGAACCGTGGCTTGCTGTAAAACAAGCAATTCTTACGTTTTTTATTAGATATTCATACTGGGCAATTACCTACATCGTTAAGTGGTGACAAGGCATCATGCACGTTCGTAGACTGATAAGCAAAGTAAATAACATACCAAATGCAGTGGCCCCCCACCCTGAAGCCGTGACATAATCATCTTCAGAAGTTGGAGGTCCATAGAAGCAGATGGGTCGGATGAAACGGTTGAACTTGACGGTTCTATCCAACTTGAACAACGCAATATCGTCGTAGGCCTACAACATAACGAATTTCTGTGTTCAATACTCCTTAATGGTTGGCCGAGTACCCATGTTGCTGTTATATGCTACATTATGCTCAATAAAATTTATTTAATGTTAAATCATTCCGCTGTGGATCACTGGCCTAGACACTACGACCCAGAAATGTGTACACAGCCGGATAGGGACGGTTTGTGATGGTTGGGGATGGTTAGTGCTGGTTAGTGGTTGTTAGGGATGGTTAGTGAAAGGTTAGGGATAGTTACCAAAGAGATCTGGTATACCAATCTGAACCAGTCACAGGCCCTAACCTTCTCAAGAGTTAATCAGTTCGTCCACCCTCGATGTACTTAATCCCTGAATCACCAACCTTTGGTTGTCCATAGTTTGGGTGCATCACCCTCTCGACGATCCTGTACGTTTCCGGTCTAGCAGGATCTTCCTTGGAGCTAACGTCCAAATCCCCCAAAAGGGCATAGTCAGCCTGGAAGTCACTGGAAATCAATAACCACGTCAAACTGATGAAACATTGTTTATGACGATACAAATATTTTTTCAGAACACTCTCACGTCAAATGCTGCGATTATCCAACTTGTTACTCACGTTCCACGAGCGCAATGAGCCGCCGACAGAACCCATTGCTCGCTGATCAAACTGCCGCCGCATCTCCAACGGATCGGTCGAGAACCATAGCCAATAAGAGCCTGTCATACATAGTTTTAGTTTCATCAGTTGTAGCAATAGATAACTGAAGCGTACCTATAAGTAATCCTTTATACATCAATGTCACAAACATTTATTCACATTTTTGATCGGATGATACTACTCGTAATTGCAGTGTAAAATCGAGTATTTATTCGAAATGAGGAAAAAACGACATAATGATGTACAAATGAGGAAAATCTTGGGGTTTTCTGCACATTCCAGTAATGTTCATCATGTAACATTTCCGATATGCTGAGGCTTGCAATCTCACAATTAGCTAATGTGACAAGTTATTTACTGTACCATGTGCGGAAATTCTTGTGGATTAGCATTTTTCCCTCCGACGATGGTCGTTTGAGTGCTTATTGTGCACGTGTCGACCTTTTTCGGCCGAGTCCCCGGTAGAAGAATCGGGTCCACCACAAGGTCGAACACGCTTTCCGCGTACTGTCTACAACCTGAAGCCAAAACCAATCATCAGTAAGGAATGCAACATAATCCTCCCCTTATAAAATAATCAGCTCTCGCGGAGGTGTCCAAGAGTTATCCAAACAAGTATTTTTAGAACACACAACCATACATTGAGGGGGTTGTTGTGTCTGATCCCCTCAGATTTCCAGTTCCAATCAAACTACAGGAAAAAACAATCCTAATCCGCTTCTAAACAATGTTAAAGTGTAATCCCTGATGGGTTTGGAAATCTGAGGGGATCAGACACAACAACCTTTAGGTACATCTACCTTGCGACGTTTGCCTGCCGGGTCGTCGTCCCCCACCGTTAGCTGAATATAGACAACTAATATCGCGGATTGTCTAACAGAGCTCGGGAGCACTAATAGGGATGGGTATCGATATATCAAATATCGATATTATCGATATTTTCCCTTAAAATATCGATATTTTGCTATCAATATTTAACGATTCCGATAAATCGGATACCGATATTCTTCATACGATATATCGGTTTTTTAAAGCCTTTGACTATCTGCTTTGTCGCCCGACAATTTTCAATTCATAATAATATTAGGTACATTACCAATAACCTGCTCAGAAAAAAATAAATAAAAAATAGAAACCTTACTCCATGGATGTTCATGTTACCAACGATAACTATGCCGTAGTAAATGACTTAAAGATTCAAAATCGATAGTTATACTATACTTACTCATGGAAGAAGAAGAATGTGTCATTAATAAAATTTATTATTGACACATTCTTCTTCTTCCATGGTCACACTGCCTACACACAAAAAAAAAGTTTGTTGGCCGGTTTACTCTCAGGGAGCAAAGGAACCGGTTAACATCGGAGATGACCAATAAGCTGCTTTTCCTCAAGGATACTGATGATAGACTTTGGTGAATTAAATTGAAATAATAATAAAATCGTCATTTTATTATAATTCTTTCAATTCGATTTCAATTTCATTGAGTATCTATATTTTCTATCAAAATTCAACTATTGACAATGGCACTTTTTTAAAAATCTGAATTCTATTATAATGTATAATCCTTTGCATATTTGTCAATAAATTAAAACTTACTTGTTCTATATATTTTTTTAATATCTACATTATTCCAACAACTAGAAATGAATCATAAATATGCCATACGACCTTTATTTCTCCATACCGAGCTATTTATATAAATTTTAATTATTTTTGGGTCAATGTCTCATGAACTACGGTTTTTAGGACTTTTTTTTTGCAGCCGATATATCGGCATATCGATATGAAGGCAACAATAATTGTTGTATAATTATTATATCGATATCCTAAATATCGATACATTTTGCTTCGATACCCATACCCAGCACTAACGAGACTAGCTGGCTAGGGATGTTCTGATATTATCGATATCAGTGAATATCGATATTTTGTTTCGATATTTCCGATATTATATTGATACCGGAAATGCGATATTATCATGATATCGAAAGATCATGGTATATATCGGCGTTCGATATTGTATTTTATAAGTTAATTATTTTTACAAAAATACCGTCACAGGGGGCTACTTTGCTCCGCTTTTTTGACTGGTTTTTTAAATGTCAGTTTTCAGTGAGTTAATTATCTCCAATCAAGCTCATTTTTTGTGTGGCTTGTGTTGATACATTATACTTATTGTACATTTTGTGTCAATACCATAGAATACTTCCAAACGCGATTTTTTTCAATTTTAAATATGGAGCAAAGTTCCCCTGGCTCAAACCTACTTTGCACCATTATCGAAATCCCCCTGAAAATGTCTTGTTTTCACTCTTGGGGCAAAGTAGGTCCTCCGTAAACACAGAGAATTCACAAAAAAATGGAAAAAAATGAATTTTTTCCATCGAATTTTTTAAAAACCAAGTTTTTAATGAAACAAATATTAAAATTCCATGACACAACTTTGAACACAAACTTTGAAAACACAACAAACTAGATTGGCTTGACTAATTTGGAAAAAACATTTTTAAATTTGAAAATGAGGATATCAGTCATCTGGAATATCAATCACGGTTCAGTTTAATACCAAATAAAATATAAAACCCTCCCCAAAAACTAGGAAAAGGTCATCTCTGGGACGTTGAACAGGTGCCTTGTTTTGGAAATGCATTTTGGCTCTTCGATGCTGCCAATCACGTCTTCCCACTTGTAAAACAAAACGTCCTCTTCTTCTGGCCACTTCCAGGATTTTAGTCCTTTCGTCATGGTTGACACCTTAGCAGCTTCCTGGTCGAAACTCTATATATTATATTGCCTATTAAAAATATTGTTTGATTTTATTGTAATTTTTCAGTCATCTGGTAATTATTAATTTATCATTATTCCAATATATATTATCTTTGAATGAAAAGGTTTGTATTTGATAATTCCAAAAATCACATTTAGGCAGTTTTAAAAAAATTAACAAGAACCATAGGTACTGCACAATTGATTATTTCTGTTTTGGTACTGAAAATCCATTGTTATCGATATCATATCAGAAGGTTCTCGATATCGGAACAACCCTATAGCTGGCATCAGAGGAAGGATTTTTTTTTCTTTAATTTGCTCTTACCCAGCATTAAAAGTTCCTAAAAATGTAAGGACACCATGGATGTGGAGCCAATGAGTTGTATGCGAAATCTGGCCATAATCATCTTTTTCAGTGGGTAAATTTAATATTTGTATAACTAAATTTAGAGACGATTTTCGTGTTCCTTGGGTATTTTCGAAAAATTTCACTACAGTTATTCGTTTCGTGTGAAACGGGGTCGAACCATGCCGATTTTGAATTTGGTGTCTGTCTGTCTGTTTGTCTGTCCTTCAATCACGCAAAAACGGTTCACTGGATCGAACCCTTCTTCCATATTTAAATGTTTCTGTGACCGTGGAAGGACATAGGGGGGTTCACTTCCGGATCCGATGCATAGGGGTGGGGGTTTAATGGGAAGCCGAAATATAAAAATCTTAAATTCTTCCTTCCCGTGAGACGGATGAATATTATTATTGGTATTTAAGATGATAAAGGTTCGTAAAGGGACATGTAAGCGTATAGCAACAGGTAAGAGTGGCAGATGGATCCATCCCGAGTTCTGCCGGTCAGCGACGGGCCCGACAGCTAGTTGAAAAAAAAATGTTCCTAGGTACAGTAGTGTACCTAGTGTAACACTACTTAATGATTGAAGTGACATCAACTGTACAAGTTTTGTTATTCATAAAAATAGATATGGTCAATCTTCAAAGTTGTTGACAGGCACACGAACAAAAATATCCCGCGCTCTCAGTAATAAATATGTACTATTTACATTCACTACAGGAATTACATGACCTATTGATGATTAATTTAACTCACGTTTTTCCATGCGCTCCACCACTGCTGTATGATTTGCATGAGTAGCTCCAACCAGAACAAGTAGCATCAAGCAAGTGCCGTAAATCGAGTTTATCCTGACACCCATTCTCATTGTTTTCAATAAACCGCTGACAGTTTGATTGTTTTCGATCGCTAATGTGTACCCTGAATGGCTTGGTGGGAATTAAACGACAGGTCTTTGACTCGTTCTGACTGAAAAGACGGCGAAGGAATGACTGTAATGATTTCTGGCGCGTAGGAGATTATACGGGAATAGTGACGCCGTCGACTGGTTCCCTTCGGATTCTCTACTTCGCGTTATTTTCCTCATCTGTTAACGAGAAGAGAAGGGGATCGCGCTCTTTTGCTTATTTTTATTTAGTGAGGAAGAATATCTTGATTATGTTGATGAGTAATTCCCGTCGCATCCTGAGTTTTCCGTATTGGAGAAGATCGAGGCTCGTCACCATGTGCGTCCACTGTGCGTCCACCGCACAATGGTCTGAATTACGAATCTAGCTGATCAAAAATCGTGGCTAATATAACTATGCCCCAACATATTATGTTTTATACATTGTTAGTTGGGGCATAGTTATATTAGCCATATAATATTAATATTATTATAATATTATTATGTTTCCATATAGGTTTTTAAACGTCAAACACGATGGTGAAAACCGATTTCAGCTAAATGTATTATTTGAAAAGATAATGTAGGTTATTCCTTTAAAAAAAGTGTTTTAAGAACTCTGCCGCCGTAAGATAAACCACCTATCTCCATTTTTTTCATTTCGAGAAAAATGCAGTTAAGTGAGATTCTTTACGCCATCCACATCCTTCCATTTAGAGATGTGACATTTTTACCACAGCTACTTAATATCCCCCCGCAACTTTATGAAATGTTATCAAACCTCGATAATCACCCAGCTGCAAGAGTTTGGAGATAGGATGTTTTAACCTAGGATTTTTTTTTAAATACATTTATCAAATGAAATGAATAATTACAATTGCACAATAATATTAATCTTCTTATGCTACTCCCCGCACTAAGTAACACTTGTGACGCGGGGAGGAGTTGTATAAACTTAGTATAAAAATAAAGAAGTAAGTTACCGGACAACGCAACAGCAATTACAAACTACAAATCAATTACGAAAAACAAAAGAACAATCTATATGAGTTGTACAAAACTTATTTTATAAAAGAGTGAGCTCTAGTTGAAACTTAGATAATAAATTAAACTGAATAAGCGAAAGAGCCTCTATTTTGAAAATATTTTCTTAATCTTAAATTTGAATAGTGTAAGACTTAACTTAAGTACATTTTCATCAAATAAACAATTATTAAAAACGTTTACACCCAAATAATCGAAACATTTAATACCGGCAGTTGTGTACCTCCTTGGCAATATTATTTTAATTTTACTATCCGACCTAGTGTTATTTTTTGCTCTCACCAGTTAAGAGATATTTATAAATTATTGTAATTGTTGTTTTTTTTAAATAGTTCATTAATTGTTAAAATTTTTGTTTCTGCAAAACGTTTCAGGGAGGGGAATCTATAGGGTTTATTGAAGAGAATTTTTATTAGTAATTAAACTCCAAAATATACTCCAATATTTTGCTGCACTTGGGACGTGCTAACCTAGTAGTAGGTACCTCCAAGGGTACCTACTAGCTTAAAACATCCTATATACCTATATTTTGATTCATCGAAAAACACGATTATCTTCCCTAAAAATAATCCATGTATAGATTTCATAAACTGTGGTAGACAGAATTGGAAAGAATTAATGATTCCCCAAGATTTGGTGGGAAAAAGTATAAATAACAAAATTAGGAACAGAACAATATATTTATATATTGTATTTGGAACAACCCATTTATATATAAATTATGTTTGGAACAACCCATCAAAAAGGTCAGTTTATTTTCATTCATGTCATCCGATTTGGTAGGGGCATAATCAGGGTCGGCTTCAAAGCAGCGTAAAGATCGAGTGAGTGCTTGTGACATCTTTAATCTGAGCTCTTTATTTTTCTGCCCTAGAGCAAGCAAGAGCTTGGTTCTCGCACTTCCTCCTGGTTCCATGCAGTTGGGAACACTATCAACTAAACATCACTTTACTTGATCACTAAACTGAAATGAACCGGTAGATTAAAGAAAGCAGCAAAAAGGAAAAACACACGATGAGTGATAAAAAAAGTGACAACACTGATAACTACATATTCTCCTTCTTCTTCTGCGTCTGCAATATGGTAAGTTCACTGCAATATGTAAGTTTCTGTGGTGAGCATTTAGGAGACATTGACACTCCTTCTTCAATGACGTCAAGATTGTAGCAGCAAAAAAGTGTAAAAAGAAACATGATGGAGATAGGACACTTGAGGGATTTCTAGGGCAACGAGTGATACTAGACTAGAATGTACTCTCTTCCTCATTAATGTTCACTTATGGCGATGTAATCTAGGTTGAGTGACAAACGCGTGCAGCCAGCACTAGGGTAGAGTACCCTATCTTCCGATTTTATGGCACTTAGGCACTTTATGGCACTAGCATTTTATTAATTTAACAAAAGAAAACCCAACCATGTATTAAGTAATGTAAAAAAATACATTTTCATTACAATGGGATATCACTTAGATGTGTATCGAGATTTGTATGACTTTTGTCGTCACAGTCAAGGCAGTCACTCGAAATTGTAGGAGCATCTGTGAGGAATTGTACCCCACTGTCCAATTGATCCCGGTCTTTAGCCGTTATGAGGGGAGACGAGTAAATTGTGCAATAATAACGACTATTTGTCTTCAACCCCTAATATAAAAATGAGAAATGAGACTACTTTGAGATCACAGAAAGAAAGACAATTTTATTCATAGACAACATGTGTCGTCTAGTTAACTCTAGGTTGACCAACACCTGATAAAATCAAACACGGAAATTATGAAGTGATCAATTTCCAATACCTCCTACCAATACGGTGGGAGGGGGCGGTCTAGATTTTTCGATTATAATCTAGTTTCAAATGAAAGTTGTTGACAATTGGATTTGAAAAATGAATGTTTTTTGAACCCTAGGTACCCCCCTTCCCCCCTCCTCACTGGTGGTGGGGAAAATTCAAATGGAACGTTATTTTTTTAGTATACACTTTTCATCGGTTCAATTTATTGTACCCTCGATTTAAGATAAAAATTTGTTTATACAATTTTATATATTTCCTTATCTTCATTAGCCTTGTAATTTAACAATAGGTCGTCCCCCTATAAACGAAGAAAACCATCGAAAAGCAAATAATTATGCGTTTGAAATAAGTACTTAAAACAGTTTTAAGTTACTCGATTATTTGCTTCGATTAACCAAACATCGATTATTTAATACCGATTAATCGGTCACATCGATTATTAGCTTACGATTGTTTATTTGATGTT
This sequence comes from Stenodema calcarata, assembly GCA_963920205.1. Classification (NCBI taxonomy): domain Eukaryota; kingdom Metazoa; phylum Arthropoda; class Insecta; order Hemiptera; family Miridae; genus Stenodema; species Stenodema calcarata. The sequence goes on from OY986062.1 coordinate 19,841,363, forward strand.
ATAATCGATAATTTTGTTCCGCGGACGGACGGATTTTTTTTTTATTCGATTGTCTGAATCTACGTATCTTGAAACGTAAACAAACAAATTTTGAGGAGGGTTAAAAAGTTTTTTCCAATGGTTCATTATTGAAGATAATAAACCAAAATGATAATGATAAATGGATACAGAAAGATAAGTAAAACCGTGGAACAAAGTGACCTAAGTAAACTAGAACAGAATATAAAATGCAAAATAAAAAACAATAATAATTATTGTTTTCGAAAAACCCTGGTGACTTCCAACACACAATAATTATTATTGTGTGTTGGAAGTCACCAGGGTTTTTCGAAAACAATGAACTGATCAACATGCCCATGTTTGACGCGTAAATTAATTCGACACGAGGCGAGAGGGTAGCGACGAAAACAAACTGGTACCCTCTCGCTACCCTCTTCCATGCACACTTCCCTCCCTCTTCCATGCACACTTCCCTCCCTCTTCCATGCACACTTCCCTCCCTCTCCCATGCACACTTCTCTCTCTTTTCCATCGCCTGCCAACTCTGCCCCCCCCCCCCCCCCCCCGCTCCACCAACGATAACTGTTTGTCCTCACCGCTTTCCTCTCCGCAACGCTCGTCGCTAGTAAGGAAGTTAACCACAGTCATCCAACACGATTAATACACCAAATGTGAGTACTTTTTGGGTTCAGAATTCCAAGAGGGAGTCAATTTGGGGGGTTTTGAGTACTTTTTGAAAAACTCAAATTTTTCCACCCAATTTCGGAAGAATCCAAAATTACTCCAAGTGTGGTTACGTTTTTGGTTCAGGACATCGTGTAGAAGACATTTTTGAAAAGTAGGTACCCAACTTTTGACATTTTCATGTCTTTCATAATATGTGCCATATTATGGCACATTAAAAAAAAATCGTCACGAAATTTGTCGTAAGTCGCCACAATGATGATTATGACAATCAGAAGTGAAGTTGTTCGTTATTGGAATTAGGTAGGTACTTTACAGTTTGATATTACTTCCCAGTTTCGGCCCTGATCATCCTAGAAAGCTGATACTCGGTATATAAACTCTTGAGGGAACTCTAAATTCGAATTATGATACGAAAATCACGTGATCGTCCTAGAAAGCTGATACTCGGTATTCAAACTGTTGAGGGAACACTACATTCGAATTTTGAGACGCCAATCAGCTGAATGGCTACCTTTATGGAATGGACGCTTCACGTGTTTAATTGTTATAACATCTGACTACTAATACACGTGGTGTATTTACGTGGGTCGGTCCTCTGTGTGAGTTATCAAGGGCACTTAGTCACATGTCGCGGTGCACTAATCATGAATTCCAAGGATTTCTTAGAATTTGTGCGTGGTACGCCGAAATATATTTTTCTTTTTTGTTTTTCTGTGTTTTTTTTTCTATTTTTCTAAGGGGGGGGGGGGGGGGGGGCATGAAAATGTTTCAATGTGTTGCAGACTCGTATGCAAGCGTTTACCATTTATTACTGTTTTAAATTTGATTTTCTGAATTTAGGTATTTCTACTGAGATATACAGTCGACTTCCTCATGCCTCCCACCAATTTTTGGTACTTTTGAAAACGACATCTACATGATGTCGTTTTCAAAAGTAGGTACCAAAAGTGTTTTGGAAAACCCAAATTTGGCTAAATCGGGCTATTATCCTCAACGAATCGCTGGAACCATGGCTTCACAGAGACGCGAGGATTTTCCAGACTGTACCGGCGTTGTCGTATAGCATCTGCCATTGGCCCTTTTGTTGTATCGAATGGTACTCACATACAAATCTGTGTATGGAATCGGAATCGTCCTTTAAATTTCAATTGTGTGGTGCTCTCCATTTTTCTCTCAAGTTACTTAGTATGATTTATATCGCTTAGGAAACTTTTTCAGGATTCGTATTGAATACAACCTAATACACAGAAAAAAAAGTGTACTTACTTACGAGTGTAGCGAATGAACAGGACAATCTCTAAAACCTACTCCTGCAAGAATAAGTTCATGTAGTGGCTGTCAACAAGATGAAGATATCGAGAAGATGGTCCGACGAAAGATGAAGATATCCAGCGGTGGCTTTCGGACTTATTTCGGATTTATTATCTGTTCATGCACTTCCGTCGCTTGCGAATACGTCAAAAGGTAACACCAAAACATACAAGAATCACGGTTTTTATGTCTGTTAGGGAGAAGGGGGCGGTTAACTATTAACTATAATAGAGGATCGAGCGCGAAAATACGAATAAATCCCCGTTGTGGGTAGAACAATAAATTGAATGAGGTGAATTCAGTGAGTGTACACGACATGCTTGCGAGTGGAGATATCAAGGTTAGCTAGTATTATTAACTACTCAACAGAACTGAAAAGGAAAATAACAATTGCTCACCTAAGTGTAGATTAGCGCTAGAGTAGTTTTGTCTATAAGGATTTTGGGAAACTCGCAACTTTTTCCCAAAAACGGCTGTATGGACCTGGTGCTGATTTTCAATTATGGAAATATTTTTCTTTCTATTATTTGGCCTTTATGCGTTGAATAGGTACCTTCATATGCTTCGTCAATTTTAACAAGGCATATTCCCCTTTCCCCGTTTACTGTGACAGTGGTGTGTAGTGTCACAGTATATTATTTAATGACATATATTTTGGCGAAACTTCTTGTTTCCTCCCTTTCCTTGTGGGCTCGCAGTGCCTTGAATAGCCTTTAGCTATTCAACATGTTGAATAGTATGAGGAAAATATTATTAGGTATAATATTATTATGCTCAATATACAGGGCTCTTCTAATTAAACAACACACCAGTGGCGGCTACTGATAGGAGCATGTGCACCCCCAGCCAATGGACCTAAAATAATAATCATATTCTCCCATCCAATTTGACGAGTAAGTTGGCTATTGACAGAAAACAGGATTTCACTATTTGAATTGACGCGCAAAACAGAGCTGCACCGGGTACTTAAGGGTACGGGCCAACCTGACCATTCAGAAACGCCTCGGAGCAACTGCTCCCTCGCCTCTATTTGGCCATGACAATTTTCGGTTTGAATGAGGCAAGCCTGTGAGATTGAGCCTGAGAGAGCGCGAAAATTCCTAAACAGAGCAAGAATAAGTTGTTGCTCCGCTGCCAGGGGCGTTGCAATGTGCAGCTTAATCTTTTTTTTAAAATAAATAATTATTAATTTATCATTATAATTCTTTCAAAAAAATATCGCGAATAGAGATGTAGGTATTAGAGTTGGTGTTCAAAACAAGGAACACATCTTCCATCACGTCCAGCTGAAGTATCCCATCGTAGCTCGCATTCCATAGATCGGGTCCCAATATGGACTCCTGAGCTGCCCACTGGTGACCTTCCCTTTGTACTCATACACTAAGCTGCAGTTCCTTAGATAGTCACATATGACGGTCAGTAGGTACGATGGAAGCCTAAAACGTCTGTGGAGGGTATCAATGATATCAACCCATCTCACAAAAAGGTACATATTTCTGAGAGAATGTACTTATACCATGTTCAATCATTACTACTGGTACATGTAGATGTTTTGTAGAAAGGTACCCTTAAAATGAGGTTGATGAACTCAATTGCCTTTGGAATCACAATCCATTGCAGTAATCGTATCAACTACGGTGGCAATGTGCTGAACCTCACAGAGGCACCATGGACGGTCGCAATTGCGATTCAGAAGAATTCGACATACAGCGTATTCTGTACGGGATCCCTCATCGACGTCAACTGGATTCTCACAGCTGCCCACTGCGTTGTAAGTTTTCGCGGTGAACCCTCTCACCTGAAGGCAAGTCCAGCAATTATCAAAACTATAATCTAACACTCTACAATGTGTGTGAGTAGGCAAGAAGGTGAATGAATTATTACTGCTAAACATACTTTTGAAGCCCTAAAATCTGATAAAGTTCATCCCTACTTCATGGTACAAACCGACGGGAGGCTTTCAGACTCAGAATAAATTCAGTAAACAACATCCTTAAATGATGTATTCCCGAGAACCAGAAGTTTGTCGAAATTCATTGTATTACTGGGACTTTGATGTAAATCATTAATCATCAGTTCAATGTGCAGATTGTGGCTGGAGAAGGCAATAGCCGTAATTTTGCATTCGGTGTACTCGTTCAGAGGAGGTTTGCAAGGAGGATCCATCTCCATCCGGACTACCGGCCAGCACTGGAGGGAACCACAGACATAGCCCTCGTTTATGTGCGTTAAATGTACCGAATTTCATTCTTGAGTGTACAATAGGCCTTTCCACAATAAATTATTAGTATTACATACCTACTTAAAATCGAGTTGAAACGGTTGTAGTGAGCTCATCGAGGGTTCTGGGTTAACTACATGGAAGCTGTGAAGCAGTATGCCTCCGTTTGTTGCAGCTCTCGTTCAAGGACCATCTTTCCTCTAAAAACCTTCTTTAATTCCTATGTGTGGATCCAATGCACCTCACTCTGCAACATCTTGGCAACTAGTTGTTGGGGTGACATATTGATGACATGCTTCTTTGAGCCATTTCCTTTCCTCTGCCCATTCCATGACCTGAGAAACAAGTGAAAAGGCTTATAAACCAAAATTGAACTGCTGGGATCTTAGGGCCGAATTAATAGTCCACACTTGAGGGTCAGTAGGTGTGTAGTAGCGAATATGGTGCTATTCGCAGATCAGAGTGAAGTGATAGTTCCCTCTCACCTAACAAGATCCAAAGAACCACTAAATAACCGTAGCAAACAACGAGAATGGTTTTAATAAAATATAATTATAATGGTGATTATATCTCTAGATGTAGTCTTTATTCACTGGAATAGTTTTTTTCAATTTGATTCACTGTATGCTCTAAACGTATTGCTCTCGTCATAAAAACTGAAAGTCCTTGTGATTTTTGGCAGGTGGATGCGTTGCGATTCACAGATACAGTTAGGCCTGTAAAGCTGTGGGATGATGAATGGCCTGGGCAACAGGCTGTAGTAGCATGCAAGGCCTTTGGATGGGGCCTCATAGCCAATGAATATGACGAAGTGTGCAAAGTGACGCCCACTCACTTAGCGAGGGAAACTTACATCAATATTCAACACGGCAGATGTCAATGTTTCAAGAAAAGGTAACAACCTTCATCTACTGTAATCGACCGCTGACGGTAGCTTACAACTGTAACAGGAAGTAGGTACTCGTCACAGAGATAGTTCCATCTCACTTAGAATTCATCTGTCTCTATTGACCCTTTAAAAATCTCATCCACAGGATCGCCCAAAGGCGACTACTCTGTACCCATCCATCCTCTAAAGGCGGGGTATGTTCTGGAGATTCAGGTGGACCCCTTGTTTGTAATAACAAGCTGGCTGGAGTCACTTATGCCATATTGGACTCACAGTGCCGGTAAAATATCACAATTGTTAGATGATACCAACCTAACTTCAGCCAATGTTAATCTCATTGAAGTCAAGCTAATATACCTAGTGTATGGTAGAGGCCAAAGTACGCCAGTGTAAGAAATGAAAAGATGTCAGACGAAAAGATTTTATGCTCTCTACCCACCTACAAAGGACGTTTTAATTGAGAAAAATTACAACCTATTGATGATGTGATGGTTTGCTGAGTGTCCTTGGTTCCCGATGTTTTGTTTTAACCACGTAGTGGATACCCAGGTCTGTGAATGCAGACCAGGATATCCCTCTGGGTGGGCATAATTAATGGGGGAAACTCAGCAAACCATTCATTACAATGATTTGATTAGATGTAGCCCTCCAACGGTTCCCTCCACTTTCGAGGCTCTCCATGTCCATGTCTGACAACCAGTTCCGCCTCTTTTCTCTGGTTCCTTAACGTGTGGTGAGTAGATACATCACCGACAAATACCTGCATATCGATAGTGAACCTGCAAAACCATGTATGTACGTTTTCGACAATTTTACAGGAGACTGAAAAAACTTCAGGGTTCACCCAAAACTAAAAATATCACTCCAACAATTGTTTGAATAAATTAAGACAACTCTGCAACTTAGTTACCAACGTCCTTCCATGCCATTCTTGAAGGCTTCATGATAATTTTTATTGTATTTAGGACTTAAGTACGTGTATTTGGTCAGGAACTGAGTTGGACTTACGAAGTTTTGAACGGTGATAGGATCTACTTGAAATGAAAAACCAAAAGCTCTAAAACTGTTTTTATTCTTGTTTCATGGCAACTTCAATGTGTAAAACATGTTGTGGACTTAAGGTAGGTTGTTCACGAACGCTGAACTCGTGGAAAAGACTTTAAGATACCTAATTATTAGGCTCAGGTAACTTCAAAATGCCTAATTTTAAGATCATAATACATTCAAGTTTACAACAACAAAAAATCTTAATTACCTACTTAATTAATGTAATAAATTATTTATTACATTCAAGACAGAGAGGGGTCAAGAGAGATCGTAATCAAGTTAAAATTACCTCAATAAAACTATCTTGATGCGTAAACTAAATAAACCCCATGTAAATTTTCAACGAAAGTTGGACTCTTGAAAAACCCTCAAGATACCTAATTATTAGACTCCGGTAACACAAAAAATAGGCTTAACTTATTTTAAAATCACAGTGTTAATTTAAGTCCACTTTCAGTCTTCTGGTTAAAGTTAAGCCAACCCCCTAATCCTAAATGTAAGAGGAACGTCTGGTAAGTACAAGAAGGCTGCAAGGGTTGAGGCTGAGCTTGTCCTTCCATTTCGGATTCACTGCCATCATCATCTACTGATTCTTCACCTGGCTCATAAGAACTACCATCGTCAGAGGGTTCAGCTGCTTCTTGGTCATGTTAGTCAATACCCTCCAAGATACAAGTTGGAGGATCCTGATTGCTACTGATGATGAAATCTTCCTGAATGAAAGCGTCTTCCTCGGGAAGTACGTCGTCCTGTACTTCCATGGGATCATGGAAAGTATTGTCGACGTAATGTTCTACACAATCAGGATATTCGTTGTTCACAACAGCCATACCCATGGGGTCTTCGTTGATGCCCACTCCATATAAAAAACCATCAGCCATTGATAGAAGTTGTTCATTCGTTACCTCAGTGTTATCATTGTCCGACCTTTCCTCTGAAGAGTTTTCAAGTAGTACGAGTAGTACAGTATCTTTGGTTATAGTAGGAGCTGCAAAATCTGCGGACGTCGCCGAACTTTGAACGGGCTTCAACCGGGCCATGATCAGCTCAGCCCGACTCCTTGCAATTAATTTCTTCCTGGGAATATTCATTTTCTTTAAGCAGCTGTGGAAAAAAAGGCATAATGATGGTTCACAAATTTTTAGGTACCTACCTAATAATAAAAAAATGAGTCTGAAATAAAACATTAATGTTTTATTTCAGACTCATTTTTTTATTTTAAGAAAATGAATATTCCCTAATTTAGGGTTTTTTTATCAAATTCCCCCATGGTAAAACCGTGTAAATCCGAAGAACTATGCCCTGCAAATCCTCGTATGTCCCCCTTAAGCCTTCAATTCTGTGCTCTGTTTTGACGATACTATTACACCAAGTGTTTCACTTTTTGTACAAGCTGGTGCTAAAACATACTATTACCTCCCTTAAAACTAATTTTTATTTTTTTCCCTTCTTAGGTCCCTTCTAATAATACCATACCTTAAGCCAAAATATGTAAAATAAAAGTTTATTTGTTTATTTTTATAGGAAACTGTTGGATTTGAAGTTTAAAACCCCACGAGACCTTGAGAAGTTTTGTCCAAGTTAGGTGTAAAAGCATGTAAGTCCACCTGTCGAGCTCCTCAAATCCACCTGTTGGGCTCTAAAAACCATGTAAGTCTCTGTGACTTTTCAGAGACTTGTTTTTCATAGTCCCAGCCATAGTTCTGGCTTTTCATGTTTTTGAAATCATTAACGTACAAGTGAAGATGCACAACCACAAAAGTATTGGGAAGAAAAACGAGAACTTACCTTAAACCATGAATCCAAAATAATTTTCAGGATAAACCCAGGACATACCGGTTTTTACAACCTTCCTGGAAGGCTTTGGACTTACAGGTTATTGCACCGAGGCATAGAGAAGTTATTATGGGAGAAGGACACAGAACCTCGATTTCAGTGGATCAACAACCTGATTATCTATCCGCAGAGCCCAAAACCTTATTTTTGCCAAAATTGACACTTACACGGTTTTGCAGGTTCACTATCGATATATTGCTCATCATTACCTTGTAATCAAATGTCGTCACAATGTTTGTTTTTTTGTTACAGCTTACTAGTTTTTGGCCAGAAACCCCCTTGCAACTCACCTGATACGATGGGCACCTGGATATACGTTTGTCCAATGCTTGAATTCATAAAGCACCATGTCCCTTCGGCCCCAGCTCATCCTGAAAGCTGTACGAGCACCCGGTTCAAAGCGACTTTCCAAATCATTTTGTGGTTTATTACTATTATCTTTTTAATTGACACGGGCGAGAGCCCAATTTTACAAAAGCAGTATAATTATGATCCATACACATACTTACAAAGAAAAATATAATTCCTTCCTTAACAACAATTCATATATTGTTCATAGTTGAAAAGTACATACCTACTTCAAGGAATCTCTGAGCTTATTAATCAATTGCCTATAGGATCTGCGAAAATATCAACCTTAGTATTGTAGAGAGCAGAATCTATGTGCAAGTAGTGGGGGGTTATGGTAGAGAAATAGGCTAGAGTATGAACGTGAAATAGGCTAGAGAAACTGTTGTGTCCAACGGGAAGTTTGATTTGAAACGCGATATATTACTGTAAAATGTATTATTGAAAAAAGGCAGCACAATGTCATGCTCCAGAATTGAATGTAATCGAATGATGAAGTCACGTTAGCGTGACAGCAGAGCCAGGATGTGGCATTGGGAAGTTGTTGCGTGGAGGAAGATGCATTATAGAAACGAGTGTGACACTGAGGTACAACGAAGTCAATCAGCTCCAACAAAACAGGGCAAACGATCGACGACCCCGACAATTCGACAACGAAAGCGTAATCGGCCTTTGACTGAGAGGAGCCAGCTCACAAAGTCCTAAAGGACCAGTGGGGTCGAAATCTGACCAGCTAAACGCGCTCGGCTTTCGTTTGCGTAGAACGGTGACCAAATAATGGACCCAAATTCTTGGATCGAGCGGACCAACAGAAACAGCACTACCAGAGCTCTAGAGAGTCGACATCGGTGAAACCACAAGTATGACGCCTCAAGAATCTTAGAGCTCTCATACCTCTTGAACAGACCTATTAGTGAAGAATGTCAAGCGCGAGTCAAAAACGACACCGATATCCTTGAATGAGGACACTCTAGCTATCGCCTGACCATCCAACAAGTATGGGTGTATATGTGGAAACGATTCGTGAGGTGACCATTGAAGCCAAAGGTCCCTGAATTTACTGATGGGACGAGAGTGAGGGACATTGAAACATTTATTAGAAAAGTCCGTGAAGACACAATCCATCTGATCCCCGGATTCGAACGCCTGAAGAATGAACTGTTTGAATCGTCCGCTCATAGTTACTTACAGCTACCTCCCTTTGATGGTTGCTTTGATTCACGAATCCAATGACTATGACTGGCATGGCCAAAGCCAAGTCAACTAAGAAGAGGAAGAAGAATTACAAATATATTTACAGGTATTTATATATATATACCTGCCAGTTGAGGCCTCAGGGGAACTGCAAGATTCTAGGGGGTGCCCATGACGTCATCTTAATATCCATGCTGTTGATTGATTGTTCATAGTTTTTAGTTTTTATCTTCCTAAAATCAACGTTTATTCGTTAAGTTTGCATAATTTTAGAGAAATATTCGATAGGTGCCAGATCTAAAGGACTCGTCGTCGTGCAATAAGTAGACAGGTACCAATGGTTGTCAGATGTAGTTCAAAAAACCTTTTATTTTGTTTCCCTTGCATTTTGTTTTCCTTTGAAGTAACATCTTGGTGTAGTGGCTTTTCTAGTATTGCAAACTGGTCTAAAGCTGCTCAAAAACACTTCTCACATACGACCAGCAGTTGGAAGATCATTTAAAAACCGGCAACAATTTTCAAAGGGACATCCAAAATGATCTTATATAATATAGCCAAAATATATATACCTAATATATCCAAAATGATCTTATATAATATCACATATTATGTGCTGTAGCAAGTTTCGTTCGTTCGGAAATCTTAGGAAGTTTGGAAGTGTGTGCATGATTGTGGGGGGAGGGGTGGGGGGGAAGAACGGGACCAGGATGAGGGGTTGAATGCAGAGTGCTTGTCGTCTGGGCTACTTCTTCTTGTTGGTAACATGAGTTGAACCTAGTTGAACATAGTGCTCACAATCTGCGCAAAGTAGGTTTTCCTGGAAGTCGTAAGTTGCTTCATCGTCATCGGCTTTCTGTCAGTCAGAAAAAAGGTCATCTCCAAGAAAATTCATTTTTCATGCACTAGCAACCAGAGACAACAAGTAGTTTTACACAAAGCAAAACGTCACAGGTGAGATGTGTCCCTCTTTAGGGATGCAAATAAATAATCGATTTTTTATAATCGATTATTTACCCCAACTAATCGATTAATTTTGATTGATGTTTAGCTGCCGATTATTTTTAATAATCGATTATTATAACAGATTAATCGATATTATTGCTGATTAATTGGTTTTCGAATACATCAGGATTTGACGCATTCTAAAATTCAAACTGAAATGAAACGAATTCATTAAATTTGTTATAAACTTTTCGATGCTAATTCTTCCATTAACTCTTTGATTCTATTCAAAGTAAAATGCTTGCATACGAGTCTGCAACACATTGGGACATTTTATGTCTTTAAAGAAGGGATTCAAGGGCCTTCGAACTATACTACATCACCTACCTCAGTAGCGTAGTTGTTATACTTAATTGAAAGGTTCATCATAAATTATGAAGCTTGCATTCGTCTTGAAAATATAAATTATTGAGAATGATCACCTGTGTATAAACAATTATTTAAACAATCACGCTCATACCGCAGCTTGTCGGCCACTCATTCCGCAGTGGTTAACGTAATATGGTAAATCGAGAGCTATCCAACGAGTGGTGAACGATTTTCATGGGTTGGAAAATGAGGAAGTTACTTTTCGTCAACAATTTTCGTGACGATTTTTTTGTTTGTGTGCCATAGCAAAGACATAAAATGTCAAAATGCTTTCAAAATCCAAATCGATCGATCAACACAAACCGTCGTTGTTATTGTTACTACCTACATGGATGACGGGAAGAGGTACCTATAACAGGCCCTTAAGGCCTAAGAGCTATAAGAGGTCCTCCATCCATAGAGGTACCTAGTAACAATAACAACGACGATTTTTCTTCAACCCCGGGGAACCTCCCTACCACTACTCCTGCGGTTGGAAGGGGGGGGGGGGTCTAGATTTTACGATTATAATCTACAGTTTCAATGACAGTTGTTGACAATGGGATTTGAAAACTGAATGTTTTTTGAACCCTAGGTACCCCCTCCCTCCGTGGTAGGGAAAAATTCAAATGGAACGTTATAGTTTTTAGTTCACATTTTATGCAATTTTATTCGTTTTGGCATTTTTTAAATCTTCAATAGCCTTGTAATTTAACAATAGGCGTTAAAAATAGGATCAAGAAAACCACCTGAAAGCAAATAATTATGAGTTTGAAATAAGTACTTAAAAATCGATTATTTGATTTCGATTAATTGAACATCGATTATTCAATACCGATTAATCGGTCACATCGATTATTAGCTTACGATTAATCATTTGATATTATAATCGATTATTTGGTTTCGTTGTTGCATCCCTATCCCTCTTCTTGCAATGATAAAGAGGACCAATCACCGTCATTTTGGCCAAGTGTCACTATTCCTGCTGGACGAAAAATGACTTACCGTCATGCACTTGAGGAGAACTGTCACTTTTCTCAACCACACTGTATTGTGTATGAAATGCCACTGTTTCTGCCGCCAGGGGTTCAAAAATCCCAAAGAAGAAGAGTGACACTAGCATTTTCCAAGAACCATAGGATTCAGGCAAAACCTTAAAATCGCAAATTTGGCCGAAGTGTCACTTTTCCTGCAGGGGTGCGAAATTATCTTTCAACAAAATTTTATTTAATAAAACAAAACCACGTTCAACAATAATTATTCACCTCCACCCCACCAAATAGTTAAGAATACAATTCTCATCATGATTAACAAATTATCTGTCCGTCATGGTGATGCACCATCAGAACAGAAAATGGGAACAGAAGAAGAAGTTGAGAAGGTTTCACTTCAACTTTGTTATCCTTCAATCCACGTGAAGAAAATGCGATGAAGGTGTTTTGATTCCGACGATCTGTGAAAGTTCGAATTGATTACAAACTTCCTCTATTTCATCATCACTCTTTATATATTAACGCCTACACTGGACCAAGGTTGGTTTGTAAAAGTTGACTGTTTAAGATTTCATTTTACTTGATCAAGTTACACTTGGGCTCTTCTGTTGGGTTTTGTTGATACTTAACGAATACGAACGTTATACTGGCGATTGTGTTTAGTTAAAACATGACGATTGATATGGACACATCAGACCCGAAGGAGAACATAATCAGATTTGAAGGGACGCAAGATCCTTCGAAAACCACTTCCGTGTCAAAACTCATCGAGGTCGACATCGACGTGGGCACGCTTCTGGCCAGCGACACGAATGAATTGGATTTGAAAGAGCTCAGGTAATTATTAAGATTCTGCTGTGTTCATCTCGTAAGTAGGTATATATAATACATTATACAGCTACAGCTGACAGTTCTTTGAATGTGCATTGGTTCTTTATTCATTCGACTGCGGTAGGTACTTACATTCGAAATTCCGGATGTTGGTGCTGCTCTTCCGATCTTTCATCATTGAGTCCATTTCTCATCAATCTTTGAAGAAGTTGTCTGTATTGTATATTGGCTCCCAGAAGTGTCTATAGTTGCAAACATTCACGTATATTATATTTGGACTCCATGATGAAAGATCGGACGTGCAGCACCAACCTCCGGATTTTTTTTTTTTAAATTTACAGGAGACACAAGAAGCTTTTTATTTCTAAAATTTGGGAACATATTTTGTGTACATGTTTTTTGTGGCTCCTGTATATTAAAAAAAAAAAAAAAAAGAAGAAGTTAGGCCATGTTGTTCAGCCTCAACTGAGGTACCTAGGCCTTGTTGCCACTTCACCCTCGATATATGGGTGCCTGATACCCAAGTGTCGCGCTATGGGTTGAAAAATACTGCAAAGTGCTCAAAAAATACTGCAATGATCAAACCCGAATGAAAGAGAAGAGAAAATGTTATTAAGAACAATCAGTCTCAAATTTTTACTTAACATGATAGTTGGGAACATTAAACATAGATTAAAAATTTGAGGGTTTCGCCAAAATCCTTGGTAAAATTTCGACTAAACTTGGTGAAATAGTATCACAGTGAATTGTACCACACTTAGAAGTATAATCCTGCTAATTTGGAGTTCTGCCTCACAAAAAATCACAAATTTTTGTGATTTTTGCGCGTTTAGCGGCGGATTTTCGACATTCTGACGACGCCACGCTGTCCAGCGCGAAATTAGGAATGAGAAAGTGTCTCAATCTCAAATTTGGTCCAAATTGTGGATTAGGGTGTGTTGCTTCAAAGGGCTATAAAAAAACTCTACACAACGGTTTTATTTTCTTCTTTGAGCAGATCTAATCTAATTCACGAAAAACTCATCATCCAAATTCAATTTGTTTAAACAAATAAGACTTATTTGTTTAATGTTGCTGTAAAATTGTTCGAACAATACAATGTATGTCATACTTAGTATGACATACATTGTATTGTTCGAACAATTTTACAGCCAAGTAACCGAGTGAATATTGCATTGTCATCTTTCTTTGACCCATATTTAAAATGCCAAGACTCTGGCTAATCATCCTAATTTAATTTGTTTGAACAAATAGGTATTGATTGACAATTTTACAGACAAGAAACCGAGTGACGTTCTCAAAACGGTTATTCCAGTAATAGGTTGTCTGGTATTAGATTACTGGACAGTATTAAAATAATTGAAGCGGTTACGTTAAATATTCCCCACCCTTATTCCGCACCTACCTGCCCCTACCACAGCCCTAGCAATTACCCTTCAAAACTCGTTCCGTACCCTGTACTTCGTGTATCGAACCGCTGATCGTATTTCTAAATTTAAATGGAAATTTGTATTTCGTATTGAAAAGCTAATTCAAGGATGTGTGTGTTATTAAATAAAACGTCTGCTTCCAGGTCTAACGCAGATGCGTACCTCAAGAGTTTGGCTAGAGACAATACTCAGCTCCTATTCAACGCTGTATGGCAAATACCAACAGAAAGGTATTTAGTATGCGCTTACCTAAATTTAATCACCATTAAAAAAATTACAAGGTGCGAATCAAACCGCAATTTAAATCAAAGCGCCATTTCAGACAGCTTTGCTTACAACTACCGGATTTGAATGCAGGCATTTCGAGCAGGGCCACCCATTTACCTCAGAGAAGTAGCCAGTGGGGCCATCTCCTCCCCTCCCCCCACTATCACTAGGTTTTTGACATGGATATGTCTTACCGCTGGGGGTTAGCCAAAATTTCCGTCACGTCATCTAACTCTAACGCCTGTAGGTGGAGAATGACAGGTCGGATTGAAAAATGGCACAGGACAACTGAGAGGAAACTTGTTTCTGTATCAGATGCGTTTTGGAATTTGAAATTCTCTCACTAAAGTGCTGAGATATTTCCGCTTCAGTCGGAGCCTTTTGTGCTGGCCTCAATTCCAAAGTTACCAAAACCGAAAAACGTGCCCTTAATAATCCCTCAAAGTTTCAATACCTTTGTGATGGATTTCGAGTCCAAAGTTGATCATCTCGATTTTACCTGCTAACAACCTCCTGTAAACCTGTAGAGGACCAGTTCAAAATGGTTCAAACTTGAATTGATTACTGATTACCTTACAGTTCAGGATTATGACGAGGAATGGAACTCTGATCTCACATGTGAAAAGCTATATCCATTGGCCGTGTAATGTAATCCACGGATTACTTGGCTTGGCCCAGATTTTGGTTGTCACTGACTTGATTGTTTAGCAGGAAATCGATTCCATTTTAAATATTTCAAGCATCTTGGAAAATGTATTTTTTTTCTTTTCTTCAAATGTGCATGGTTTGAGACCATTATAATAATATTCCTCATTGGAGAGGTGCTCATACTTTCATCTTTACAATATACATCTACCTACAATGATGGTTACAGATAGGCAAGTGCTTTGTGTGGAATTTGGTACCTAATACTTAGAAATCACAAAATGGTACCTAATACTTAGAAATTGACAAAATGTCGGTGGTGAGTTTGTTCAGGATTTCTGCAGGGGGCTCTAGCTGGAAGTCTTCATAGATTGTCTCGTTCCTTTCGAGGGGTGGAGAATGAACAATCCGCCGTTGTAGTATAACATTTAGCTGCTTTTCTATTCTCCGAAACTTCGGCCTGGAACAACTTCAGCCCACTTTCTGATTGTTGTAATTCAAAGAACCACGTAGGGTATAAATATTATATTCATGTTGTAGGTACGAAGATTGCATTGTGGCCAAACTTCCTCAGCCTTCGTACGTCTTGCCTCGAGAAAAACCCCTCCCCAAGCCCAAACCACTCACAAAGTGGGAGGAGTACTCTAAGAAGAAGGGCATTCAACCGAAGAAGAAGACCAATGTCACTTGGGATGAAGTCCTTAAGGTACCTGAAAAGTAATTTTCTTAGTTGTTTTGACTGTTTTCTTGTAAAATCATTATGACATGTAATTTTGGCTACCAGCAATCCACAGGATTTGGCACTTATTTTTGACGCTGACCAATCACAGAGCAATACGCATTCCGTACTTTCCGCTCCATGTGAACCCGCCTTTACGCTTTGGAACTTCCACACCGTTCCATAGGTTCCATAGCCGTGTGAGGATTCACTCACTAAAAACTCATTAACCCTTACCCTCTTGACCTAATCCACCCCGAAATCACTTATTCAGCATTACTTCAGAGTGGGGTGGATCTCTGGGCGATATCACGCGCCCTTCTGGTTTCTTCACGCGGTCTCCAGTTTGTTTTTACCTGAGGAACGGGTTGTCCAGCATTCCGACTATGTAGAACACGATCCTTTCCCAAGTTCGCTGGTTGTGCGGGTGATTTCGCCCTCCTCTTCTTCCAAGATTTCACTTCCTCGTGTCCATCTGGCGCAGTGGAAAAACGTGTGCTCAGCATTTTCGTTCGGTGCATTGAATACCTGCACTTTGCTGAGTCTGCTAACTTCTTTGGTGTAGGTAGGACCGTAAGTATCCATTGCCCGGCAGGAACATTATAGTGTAGAAGTCCACTTCCCCGTGCCTCCTGTCAAGGCATGGGCGCACCTGTGTGATAAGCACGTGATTCCAAGCTCTCTGACATCAGGATCCCACTCATTCTGCCAATGTTGCAGTGTTGTCTCTCTCTCCTCTCTCCTGATGTGGGATAGTGACTCTTCTGAGGATCGCCAGAGGTGGTCTCGATACTTTTTAATTTGGAGGGCCCCAGCCCACACCTCCACTCCATGTTTTATACAACATGATTGCTTCAGCTGTGGCCCTGCCTTGTGACCTATTCTCGATGGAATGGTATCCTACCACATTAACGACATCCGTCATTCCTCTAGGTTCAAAGTTAGAACTTGATGGAAAGAATGAGGAAACCACTGAAAATTCAAACAAGAGGGGCGAAATTACAAAAAATTCACCTGAACATGTTATCAGCTGATGAAACCTGGTAATCAATGGCGGTAGTGAATTCTTCGAATACTTACCTAGTTATCCTCTCGCCTTGTAAGAATTATCAACAGTGACTCAGTACAAGTGATTCGACCTTCCCATGTCAATCACATTCAAACTCTCTCTGGTGCACTTCAGGCTCAGTGGCTCTCGGTTTATTAGTTTTTTGCCCAATGGCGGCTCCTACCTTGGAAATCAGGAGGTGCACGTAGATCAAGAGGGCTATCGCGAAGGGGACGGGAGAGGTGCTTTTCTCAGCCAAATACAAATTTCAACCATATGCAAATAGGATACATCTTGGAAGCTTTCTCATCTTCAAATTACATACAATAACAATAAAACATGAAAAATGTTCTCTAATGGAAAACGAAATTCTGAAATAATCATTAAAGGAGTAAACCCAAGAAATGTATATTATTGTTAAGGCTGAAATGTATATCTGCCCAGCAAGAACCAACGTGGAGGTGAAAGCAACTCTTGCCTAGGAGGGGAAGGAAAGAGGATGGAGAGGGGGAGGATGTCGTTTCTCCCGAACCAGGGAACGTCAGGAACTTGTTCTGCTCCTCCTGGAGCTTCTTTACTATTGTGCCGCGGGGTAGCTTCTTCACTACTCTTTCAAATAGGTACTCTTGTTTTTCTTAACATGGGTTTCCACGATTTCGTCGCGAGTGATTTAGTTCGTGTCCATGGAACTAGAAGAAAGCTCTACAAGTTCACCCACGACACTAAAACTAAGATTTTTCCATTTGACTCAAGAATTTGGAAATGTTTGATATATTGGATAAGAAAAAATATCGTCAGAAACTATCGGTTACTGAAGTATCGATACCCAACACTATCGGACTATGCACTATCGATATAAAAACATTGATATTTCGATACTATCGATGGCCATCCCTACTGTCAATAGCCAACTTACTCTGACCAAATTTAATGTGAGAATTTGGTCATTATTTTTGGTTTAATGGCTGGAGGTGCACATGCCCCTATCAGTAGCCACCACTGTTTTAGCCATTATCTGCTGTATATATTTTAGATTGGTATGCGAGGTGGGAATAAAACTGTCCTATGTACCAACAAAGTATTCTTCTTCTTCTTAAAACTTGTAATGTCTGAAAATCCCCAACAACTTTGTTGGTGACACCTGATTGTTCATTGAGTGACACCTTCCCGCGACCTAAACACGTAAATTCATTTCAGAAATGGGTGCCTCGCTATGGCTACAAGAAAGCGGCAGCAGAAAAAGAGAAGGACTGGATCATCGAAGTACCCCAAAGCGTTGATCCCTACACTGACATGTTTGAGAAGAAGGCGGAAGTTAAAGCGGAAAAGGTACGTGGAATCGTTGAATTACCGAACAATCAATCGCTTTACTGATTCGCGTGATTTGTCGTAAATGATCGTGTTTTCCTTCATTGCAGATCAATAAAAATGAGTATCAACGGCTAAGAAACATCGCAAAGAGTAAGAAAATCAAGGTGCCGACAATGGGGCTCCCGCCAACTGGCAAATTGAATTCACTTCAGGTATGAAGCCTTCATCCTTAAATCCAATCTTCAAGTTACATATTGATTCCAATATTGATTGTTGTGGGGGGGGGGAGGGGGCTGCTGAAGAAAGAGAAAATTTGGGAATTTCCTTGCCACGAGTTGGGACAGTAGGGAAAAATATTGTTTTAAATGAAATAAAATTAAAATATCTGCGAAAGCCCATCAAAGATTGCCATTTTTTGACTTGGACAAATAAACTGTATGTTTCTTAAACTGGGAATTGACTATGATTAAACGTCTTAGGTAAACACACCTTATTTTAAGAAATCAATTAGCGGTATATTTAGTAGGGATTTTGTTTGAGAGAAATTTGTTGCTTATTGGACGTATGTTGGCTACCCTGATCCTGTCCTGTGTTGATGATTCGTCTGCGAGACTGCGAGTTTGAAAGCTGTCGTAAATTGATTTAAATCTATTTATTTTACCCAAAAACTGTTATGGGGACCTATTCACGGTAACACTCGTGGCAGGTGCAGTAGATCGAAGAAAACAATTCTGGAATTGTGAAAGTTTTATTAATAAAAGCGGGTTATATAATAATATTATATATAACTAGTCGTTATATATAACTAGGGTTATATATTATATAACCCGCTTTTATTAAAAAGCGTTCATATTATGTTCATACGACTAGTTATATGGGTGGGTACACATTACAAATCTCCTTAGTTAAGTATTATAACAAATTCAGTCTCATCAGAGTACATAAGTCTAACAGTTAATGTTGATTCACTTCAACGGACCCTGGGAATGTATTTTAAAAAACTCTGTTTCCGTTGATTACAATTTTGGGATCAGGCAGCACTCCCAAAATCTCTGTGTAGCCTATATCAGCTTGATCGTCTTCATCCATCCTGAAAAGGGAATCCCGTTGTCCCACGACCTTCATAATGGTAACATGTTGTTTTTTACACAAAAAGGTTAATCTTAACCTAACGAAGTGCTGGACAGATATGAGGGGCCACCCAAAAATAAATGTCCCTAAACTACGTCGTTTGCAGTTAGCACTCGCACGTTCAATTGAACGATGAATAATTTTTGTGACATAGGTACCATGTTTTTCGATAAAAAATGATGAAATGGCCTGCCAGATGGTGATGAACTTCACACCCACCGCCTTGGGACAGTAACACTCGTGTCGGGTTCAAATTTTACATAGAAATATGTTTTCTTGGGGATGTGCTAGGTACATTTTAACGATACTGCTGCATTCCTCTCCAAAAAACCTAAAATTTGATACCAAAACATTTTTTTTTTTTTAAGCCCAAAACCCATGTGAAAAACGATGTTAAAAACTGCGGACATCAAATGGTCAAATAATATGAGAATGACCCTCCTACATTCAAGTCGCAAGTACCGAACCCTGCGTTTGAAGTGGGTTGTAGAGATGCTGGCATACTTCCTATGTCGAAAGCGACGGTGCTTAGAAAATGTTTTGGGTATTTTTTTAATTCATGTAATTATTCTTCTAATTTCCAGCTGAACAGTGCAGCCAATATTGCTCACGTCTCGACGGCTTCCCTCGGGAGGTTTCAACCGCATTCCAGCAAAGAGAAGCTTCTCAACAAGGCCAGCATACTCCAGAGGAAGAGGAAGGGGCTGCCACCACCAGTAAGTAGCATTCACTGCACCTAAAGCACAGCTCTGTGTTACGGACTACATCCCCTGAGATGAAATAACGTGGATATTTCATACGCTAAAGAAGCAAAGTATTTGGGAATAACTTTTGACCAAAACCTTAAGAAAACTGCTCAGTAAGCTGATATCTGTCCAGGTAGATGCAGAAGACGATGTGGTAAGAGCTGGGGATTAAACCCTAAAATGACTACGTGGCTATGTATGCAGGAAGTAAGACCAATAATGACGTATAGGTCTCTAGTTTGGTAAACGGAAACAATGCAGCTGCAGGCTTAAAAGCCCCTGGAGAAAACTCAATGGCTAGCATGCCTGAGCAAAACAGGAGCAATGAGTACGACCCCAACTGCAGCATTAGATGTCCTACTCAATCTTCCACCACTGCACAAATATGTACAGAGTACAGATGGTCTGCCGCCTCATCGCGCGGAAACTTAGGGAAATCCAAGCAGACCCAAAACCAAGTAAGCCTAGTGATGACCCAAAATGCGGGTGTGTATGAACAATCTAAAAACATTAGGATGGCGTTTAGTCTGGGTCGACACGCCACGGTGTTTCAGGCCGAGACGAGTACCATTGAACACTGTCCTATGGAGATCAGAAAGCTAAACCTAACAGGTAACAAAGTGTCAATCTGTTCCGATAGCCAAGCCGCATCGAAAGTACTAGCCTCTCCAGTAATAACATCACGAATGTGAGAGGCTGCAAGAATTCCCCGGACAATATCAGACAGTAATAATGTCACCTTGGACTTCAGGACTAAAAGAGAATGAAAAGGCGGTTACACTGGCCAAAAACGGGTCAGAGAACGTCATCATTGGACCTGAACCCTACTTTGGGGTATCCAGAAGCCTCAGGAAAAGCACAGTAAAAGAGTGGCTGCTGTCAGGCATGCGAACAGTCATAAGAGAACCCTTGCGTGCAGCCACGGGAGACCTACTGGACATTGCCGACTCCAAAAGTATCTCTGCAGGATCGGGGTAGCCCGAGAACATGTGACGGTTCTGCTTTGAAGAAAGGACACGGAAAAGCACGTCCTATCCCGATGTGGGACTGGCTAGGTCCTGGTTTCTTTGCCTGGGTACTGAAACACCTCACCTGACCCAGAAAACAATACGAAGAACTAAACGAAGAATAGCCTCTGGAAGTTGGTAAAACAACTGGAGCTCTAATTACAGGGACGGCACAAGAGGTCTTAGTAGGTCGAGGTGCTTCACTTATAATAGAGAGTTCCAGGAGATAGTCCGCTTCGATAGGACCAGCTGTTAAGGGCTTATCTTGGGGCGAGCAAGACTGAACGCTAACCTAATAAGCCCAACCATGCTCAGTGACGTTAAATAAAACACGCCTGGATTTTCTGTTTTTCTCGACAACTCTCAGTAAACTCGACAACAGGCGAACGAACACTGACACGGGCGGAAGAACCAATCACTGTTATCCACATTTAAAGTTACCTACCTACTTTGCGATAGGACCAAACAGATCCTCACCCTGCGAGTCCGGGTGAGGTATATAGGACGGTCTTATCAAACGTTAAGGCGGTCCTATCGAAGCGGACTTATCTCCTTGGAACTCTCTAATAAGCCCCCTAATATCTTATTTTAACGTGACATGGAATGACGTTAAGTACATCAATATACAAGCGGTTCTCTTGTTGCCGTATCGACTCAAACGCCGACAAATTTTTCTAATGATTGACGAGTTTTGAAGGACCTACAACTAGTAGAAGCCTTTCGTTTTATAACAGGTTATATTTTGAGAAATTAGTTTTTGTACATTCTTAAATTTTTTCTTTATTACATTTAGAAATCTCACGAGGAACACGACAGGAACCTGAAAATAGCCAACTCAATCCTCAACAAAAAACCCAAAGTCGACCTTGAGAAGGCTGTCAACAAGCACATACACTCGGAAGAAGTGGAGTAAGTATTTCCAACTAGTGGTCTTAGTCACTACAAGTCTTGTTTGTGGGGAAGGCATCGTCGTTGAAGTTTGATCATGGCTTATCTAACTTTTAGTAGCTCTACAGGGGAAACGAAAAACTACTTTGTGACGTCAATCTCTCAGTACGAGCATTTCTTCAAGATAATTCCTTTTAACCTACCAATGGAAATTTACTTAGGGTACCTATACACTCGAGCTTTTCGGTTATCAACTGTGATGGTTTGCTGTTCCCCTGTTCTCGATCTTTTTGTTCGACCGCTCTGGGGATAGACGCAGACCGAATATCCCACTGGGTGGGCATATTGTCTTACCTCCCTTGAACAGCAAGGCGCCTCCTTCGGAAGTACACTTTGAGCAGAATAGGCCCAGGATCAGCTGAGTGGCTCCTAAGCTCATTTCTATGCTATTCACTCGATGAAGCTTTAATTTGGCATGTAGCCTCCGTAGGACTTACACTTTAAGCAGAATAGGCAAACCAGTTACTATCGTCACTTTGGAACCGAATACCCTTATTAGACTTTGTTTCTCGACTTTGTGATAACGACCGTTTTCTGTTTTCAGAGCTTCCGACCGAAAGATGAACAAACGGAAGGGCAGAGGCGGGCAGAAGAAGAAGGGCAGTAGAGGCGGTCCCCGCAACGCCAAGGACGGCAAGAAGCCCAAAGGTGGTCAAGGGAAACGCATCTTTGCCGGCAAAAACAAACCTTCCGGTCGCAAACGAAGATAAAATTGAAATTATGACCTCAATTTGTATTAAATATGATTTATCTCTACCTGATTTGTTACCTTACTAAATTCAAATGAACAATACACGAGTAAGCAACTAGACAATTTTGATCACAAAAAATGAGAATTTAAGACAAATGGTTTAAAAACAACAAAACCAAATTTCAAGATATGCCTGCAAATTGAATACACTTGATTTCAAGTTATGCTTCCAAATTGAATACACTTGATTTCTCATATAATTAGGCAACTTGAAGTTTTAACCCTTTTAAAGTCCGACGCATTCAATTAGAAATTAATATTAGCATTTTTTGGCGTCGAGTTACTTCATTTTAATCAAAAGTATACGCCACTTTTTGTGACAATCCTCGTTCTTTCCACTTACCCTTCATTTCATAAATTAGGAAGAACATTTTACTGGTTATAGTTTTTGACAATTTATGTCTTTACTTTGCTACATAAATTCGGAAATGTAACGCGGGACATGCAACGCGGGTTACATGCAACGGAGAAATGTAACGCGGGTTTCTGACGATTTTCTCTGTTTTTAACCCATTTTTGGAGGTTAGGACAAATTCAGGACGTGATGGCTCAATTCTGGTCGCGGATTCGTGCTCAGCAGGCCAAAATACTACGGATATGACCAATTGCATCAAACGTATACGCCACTTTTTGTGACAATCCTTGTTCTTTCCACTTACCCTTCATTTCATAAATTAGGAAGAACACTTTACTGGTTATAGTTTTTGACATTTTATGTCTTTACTTTGCTACATAAATTCGAAAATGTAACGCGGGACATGCAACGGAGAAATGTAACGCGGGTTTCTGACGATTATCTCTGTTTTTAACCCATTTTTGGAGGTTAGGACCAATTCAGGACGTGATGGCTCAATTCTGGTCGCGGATTCGTGCTCAGCAGGCCAAAATACTACGGATATGACCAATTGCAGCAAACGTATACGCCACTTTTTGTGTCAATCCCTGTTCTTTCCACTTACCCTTCATTTCATAAATCGCACTACCAGTGCAACAGGGCCACAACTTCCTTTCCTAAGATTTTCAGGACGAGCGTTTGGAGGGTCAGAACGTGGGGAAAAAATTTAAAATATAGTTCTAGAACGAGTAAGTTCTGAACGCTACTAGTTTTTCTATCTTTCTATCTAGTTCTAGAACTATATTTTCAATTTTTTTCCCCACGTTCTGACCCTCCAAACGCTCGTCCTGAAAATCTTAGAAAAGGAAGTTGTGGCCCTGTTGCACTGGCAGTGCGAAATTAGGAAGAACACTTTACTGGTTATAGTTTTTGACATTTTATGTCTTTACTTTGCTACATAAATTCGAAAATGTAACGTGGAACATGCAACGCGGGTTACATGCAACGGAGAAATGTAACGCGGGTTTCTGACGATTTTCTCTGTTTTTAAATCTGCGCGCAATACAGTTGTGGCCTTCGCCAGGGATGGATGGTAGAAGGATGCTAATACAGTCACCACCATGGAAGAAGGATATTAATTCTTCCATGGTCACCACCTTCACGCCAGTTTAGTATCCACCGCCCTGACCCATCCCACTTCACAGATCCCACTAGGGATGCAATATCGGAGAAAACTACCGATATATCAACTATCGATACTTTAAAACTATATCGAAATAGTAATTTGATATTTGAAATATCGGTCTTCGATATAATATGAATTTTCTTGTCTAATTTTCTTCCCAACAGAAGAAATCTAAATTTCAAAATTCCAGATTACCGATTCAATTTATAAATCAATGTCTCAATCACCTCAATGTTTTGTAGGTGGATGTAGGTGTGCATAAAAAATCTACCCATACAAAAAGGCACATTACATCCACCCATACACAAATACAGCGAAATGAGGAAGGTTTCACGTTCGAGGGTTTTCCTCCCGTAAAGTTTAATTTTTGTTGCCAAGGGTGTCCGTGATAGGATACGATCTACAGTGTTGCCAGAGGACCAGAACCTTCAGGTTCAGCAGAAAAATTTTCAAAACTATCAGTCAAAGGGAAGGTCAAGGATAGAAGCCTTGATAGGGCGAAGAAACTTGTTGGCTACTCATTGGACATTAAACGCAATAATATAATAATATTTATACATTTATGCAAATATAATATATTTTTATCATTATGTATATATCGGACCCGATAGTGCCAGTTTGATATCGATATTCCGATATATTGGGATAAAACATCGGCAATAAACATCGATATATCGCAAGAAAAATATCGGCTATTTCGATATATCGATATTTTTTATACATCCCTAGATCCCACCCATAACAAAGCCGAGTAATTTAGGTAGCGAGTTGTTTTTTCGTGAATTTAAAACCATTTTAGAAAGTTTTCATTATCATCGAGCATTCCCCAAGAAGAACCAAATATGCAGGTTCCAGACAAGGCAAGTACCTATTACACTTTTACTTCAAGAATTTGCTCCTGAACTGAAAACATTCAACGGCTCTGTCCTTTCATCGCGTTGCGAAAGTTTCCTCAGTTGCTACCTGTACGTTTTCGTACATTATTCGAAAACGGTCCTACCTATTGGACTAGTGGCTCTCATCGAAATAGTATAATCAGACAGGAAAACGAGTGGGTTTTTGTCGGACGCAATGTGGTGCCTTACGGATTTATTGTTAAAGTTCAAAAGGCTTGTTCACATGGTAGAATATAATATATAAATAAATATATTATATTTATTCAATGCAACCCTTAATCATGTTCAATTTCACGTATAGGTACAGGGTGTTCGTACTTGGTGTAAAAGAAAACTTTGGGTAAAACTAGACTGGAAAATGGAGTAGAACGCCGCCAACCGCACCTTTCTATCTCAATCCGTTCCCAAGATAAGATTTTTTAAAGGTTTTCTTCATAAAACCACGTTTTACCATAAATACCCTCGATTCTTCACTTTAAAACAACTTTATTCCACTTTTGACAACACTTTCGGATTCAGCGTTATTTCCCTCATACGCCTAATGTGCACGTTCGTAATCAAAAACTCATAAGGACCGCAATAATTGCGTATTTTGCCGTATAATTGCGTATTACAAGTAGGTATTTAACAATTCAATTTTTGAAAATACCTACTTGTACGTTAACTTCATTTCCAAAAAACGTGCTGGAAGCTGTCAAATCTCAGGAAAACTTGCAAATTTAATCAGCTTTCTAATAGTATGGTCAACTTTGCGATTCCTTATCGATTCCATGGAGAAATTCAAGTTTGAAAAAACAGCAGGCACCGACAAAAATACGAGTACCTACCAGCAAATTGACAAACGGGTTCTCAAGTTTGCCGTTGTAGTGATCGGTCATCCGCATACACCACATGTCTGGTACCAGGAGCAAAGGTTTTCGCCAGCTCTCTTACATAAGGGCCGAGGGAACTGACACTTGTGGGCAACCCACGACTATGTCCTTCCACGAGGAGACGGTATTATTGGGACCTTTAACTTACCAATTTAATAAATTGTCTATAACGCCGATCGATTTCAAAATGGCTAACAAGATTTCTTTCCTAATGAGATCAAAGGCGGACGATAAGTCAACCATGACCATTACTGTCACCTGCCTCTTGTCCATTCCTCTGCGAACGTCATCCAGTACTCTTATCAAGGCCGTTTCTGTACTGAAACCTGTGCGGTAGGCGGACTGATAAGGGTCAAGGAGCTGGTTTGTTTCCACATATGATCAAAGTTCCCAATACACCACTTTGACAAGTATTTTACCCATCGTGCAGAGAAGTGAAATTGCCCGATATTCATTTACAGTCGACGGGGATTTACCTTTGGGAATAGGTTTGATAATAGCCCTCTTCCACAAATCAGGGTAAATCCCTTGTGACAAAGAATGGTTGTAGATGTGTGTTAATACGGGCACTATAACATCTGACAGAGTATGTAGTAGGTCGATTGACACGCCGTCCGCCCCTACCAAGGTAGATTTCCTGTAACCCATTTTTTTTAAATAATATCTTGTGTTAGGGTTGGTATCGCGAGTGTTGAACTGATAGGTGGTCATTAGAATCACTAATGGGGAAAGGGATGCCATCGCCAATCATTCTGCTTGAAATGTTCATTGAGAGATTAATGCCTTTAATGCAGCTTGGCTATCGGAACACAGTGCCACATTCTTGCCTATTAGGTTTAGATTTCTGATCTCTGAGCTTTTGTGTGTGACTGTTAACTTGATTTGTATATTCATCAACGTTTGTACTAACAATTGTGAAGTAGGTATGTTGCATGGATTGTGAATTGTAAGTAATTGTGAGATTGTGAGTGCTAAAACGCTGCTGAGTTCTAAACATTTTCCATTTCTTCCTGTCTGCTTGGCCGACCTGGTCCACCCTCTTCATTGTATGTAATGCTGGAATGCGATCTCATCCACACAAAGCTCACAGGCACCTAAAGATCACTCAATTCCCCCAAACTTTTGTGTAGACTCCCTATTATAGTCTGTTTCAAACTGCTTTGGTATGGTGGCCATAGGGGTGGTGTGGCAGACACTATTGACATCCTGTTGTGGAGTTGATCAAGAGACACCCTTGTCACTTTCCCGCGGTAAACGTCCAAAAAAGCTTACCCCACCGTATCCACATTTATGGAACTATAATCAAAAAATTTAATATTCACGATACTTGAAGAGATATCCGTTACGGTTTGAATATGGAGGAGGTTTCGTTTGGAGTCTCGATGTTTGTGTGACAGGTTGAATCACTCGCTTTTCTTCAGGGAACATTGACTGGATACATGAAGGATCTGTCGGAAGCCTCGTGCGATCGTCTGCTTTGCAGCTCGGAAAACCTTACATACAAAGCAGAACCTCCTGATCCACAGGTTATTCCAGACTAGTACATTACTCGTCGGTGACTTGAAATGAATCAGCATGACTAAAAATTACCTGCTGTCCAATGCCACCATCTAGAATTTGATGCTATCTCTTGTTCTGTCATCGTTGATCCGTGCAGTTTGTACCATTTTCCTCTACTAAGAGAGGAATCTATAGTCCTTCCTTAAGGCACAGATTTCCTCCGCTCGAGGGTGAGCGGTTCTATTCATAGGAAACCAGGACACATTCGGAGGCCGACCTCAGCTCACTCCTCGACTTGATGAGAGCTACATAAAGGTTTCTCAGAGAAGGTAGGGTTGTTGTAATTTCAGCAAGAGTGTTTATCAACGTCGTTTTCTGTGAGTTTGCATTTACTTTTGGAGTTTGGTGGATTTGTATAGATGGAAGGGAGGGAGAGGGGAAGAAGAGGGTAATTTTTAACGAGGAAGAGAAGGGATGGTTGAGGAGTTGGGTTGCTGAGAATAAGGGGATTGTTGAAAGTAAAACATCGTCCACCATTAGCAAATCCATATTAAATATCAAGTAAAAAACTCTGCAAATTCTTGACACAACGGTTTATTATCTTCTTAGAGCAGAACACCCTAATCTAATTAACGAACTGTTAGATGAAACTCTAGCTCATCATCCAAATTAAATTTAAAATATCAAACGAATTTCTTTCATATCATACCATACTGTACTATACCACATCATACCATACTCATACCATGTCATACAAACCGAGTGAATATTGCATTGCCATCCAGTTCTGACCTATATTTAAAATTTCAATTTCTCTAGCTCATCATAAAAATTTAATGTGTTTAAACAAATAGGTATTATTTAAACAATTTTACAGACAAGAAACCGAGTGAATATTGCATTGTGATCCAGACTGACCTATATTTAAAATTTCAAGTCAATAGCTCATCATCAAAATTTAATTTGTATTATTACAAAAAGGCATTATTTAAACAATTTTACAGATAAGAAACCGAGTGAATATTGCAATGTGGTCAATCCCCGACTCACGGTTAAGTGTGTTTGAAAGGCTTATCCCAATCTCAGCTTATGAGATAAGTTAACGTTTGTTATTGATATCTAACAGTTTTATGAACTGTTATTTTGTTTTGCATACTACTATTAACAAGGCGTTAGGCTTTAATTTTTCTTTAATTTTTTGTAGTAAATCACACTACATTGATCTAATTGCCAACGACAGTCATGTTTAGTTTGGCCTACCTACCTAGTCTAACAAAACTACCATACAAATCAACAGAAATTAAGTAAATTTTCGAAAAGTAAACTGGACAAGATATCAGTGACTGCTTATTCAAGAAGTCTTGTGTCATCATTTGACTCAGCGAGACAAAGATTGCGAACAAGATTGCTGCCTAACTCATTTTACGGTAAAAATGTCGATTTTCGCGAAAAATGTTACTTGTCGATTTTTACTGAAAGATCCACGGTTTTTGGCAGGGGAACGAGGACTTTACACCATGGTAGGACTTTACACTGTAAATAATTTTTTGATCATACCTTTGAAAAGCTGAGCTTTTGGGCCAACTTTTGGAGTAACAGTATGAAATTAAACGGCAGAGTCAGTTAGGCTTACAAACGTTTGAAAAAACTGTACATCCCCGTAGTTTTCGAGACTTTCAACATGTCAACATCTGAATCTTTTTTAAAAAGTTTCATTTAGCACTAGAGAGATAGGGAATTTAACGCTCTAATAAGTTATAAACTTTTTTCATCAGAAATTAGTTGTAGAATCGATCCCTGGCCGGGTTCTTAAGCTGGGTTCACATGTATCCGGAAAGTCCGGATTGCGTATTGCTCGTGATTGGTCAAGACCATGGAAGTACACTCCCAACCTTCGACGCTGACCAATCACAGAGCGATACGCAATCCGGGCTTTCTGCTCCATGTGAACCCGCCTTAACGCTTACACCCTGTATAGCTAGCAGGGCTGTTAATTCTCCCTGGTCGGAGCTCCCTTCGAGTCGAGGAGTCAGCTGAGGTCGGCCTTCAAATTTGTTGTAATTGTCTATGAGTAGAACCGCTCAGCCTTGACGAAGGACTATGAATTCCGCCTTAAGTTCTCCCACACGCAGTTTTGTTAGGTGTCATGTGTTCTTGTGTGTTCTCCAACTAACATTGCACTAAATGATCTTTTGTAATGTGATTAACTTGTGTGTTCGTAACCAATTTGATTTTATCAAAATACACTTGGTCTGTATGATTCAGAATGTTTCGCAGGACATGAGCGACTTCCGGATCTTCCGCACGGTTTTCTACTACTGCATCGTCATCATAGCTCTACCTGTCGTTACGTTTTTCGCCTCCAAAGTCTTCTTGTTTGACGGTAAGAACCTCTTCAGAAAGAGACTTTCAATAGACCGCAATAATTATTATTACTAGTTGTTACTAGTGGCAACACCAGCTATCTCAGTTTATGAAGCACGAGTTTTTATCTCATTCACATTTTCATGTACACAATATACAAAAATCCACAGTCATGCAGCATGGCTATAAGAGCGAACTTTCGAAGAAATAATTGGTTTTATGTAAAATGTCTCCATTAAAGAACATGATGTCCATGAAGAACATCTCAAGTAACAACCACGTTTCTTCATCTTCAAACTGCTCCAGTTTGCGAGCGGAATAAGATATAGCAATTCTGACTTCACCATCTTATTCAGCGTAAAAACCTTTAAAATGAGGTGTCTCTTGTCAGACTTTCATTTTTTGGGTGACCCCCCCCCCCCCAAATCCCCCCTCAGCTTTTGGACATTTCAACTCTAAACACGACGGTGAAGTCAGAATTACGATATCTCTTTCCGTTATCAGATTAGAACATACTAACCATATCAAGGATCAACCACGTTTCTTCATCTTCAAAGTACTCCTTAGGACTTACACTTTAAGCAGAATAGGTTTAAGTTCAGCTGAGATGCTCCTACAGCTAATTTCGATGCTATTCATTCTATGAAGCTGTAATTTGGTATGTAGCCTCCCTAGGACTTACACTTTAAGCAGAATAGGCCCAGGATCAGATGAGTGGCTCCTAAAGCTAATAGACATTTACATGATCAGATGTTTTTCCCAGTAAGGGAGAAATTAAGTTTGATATAAGAATTTGGATTTATTTTATTTTTGGGTGTATCTGTGAGCAAAGCACGCTATTCAATACTTCAATGCCATTCTGAAATGGCGTTCATTGTATTTTTACTCTACTATCAACTACTAGTAGTGACTAAGTCCTTGTACTTATTTTGTGCAGGAGTGTTGGGAATGTCGACTGTGCCCAGCAACGTCTACTCTGCCATATCCGCCATCGCAATCCTCCACATAGCCCTCGGCTTCTACATCTACCGCGCCTACTCCGATCCGGCTAAAGAGAGCAAGCAGGACTAGAGACGTCCCCACCGTCTGATTCTTCATTTCTTCTCCGTATTCATTTCCCTTGACCCGATGTTTTCTTGAATGAACATTTAGATTTTCATACGATACAGTTGGGCGTCGTGGACGAGCTCGTGTCGTATGGCCGATTTTCATAAACGTCTACCTGTTAGACAAGTGGTCATTTCAAATTACCTCGATGCTTAAATAGGCAGCTCGTTACAACAGTCGCACCCCCAATTTGAACTTTTGTACATTGAAATAATTTTGTAACGACACCATTAAATCAATTTAGTTTCATTCACTGCTCATAACATTTTGTAGGAACCTCTAATAATTTTACTATTTAGTCACTAGTTGGGAGAAGAAAGTCCTTGTAAATCGATTCTCAATGTATTCCTTTTATTAGCGTACTGAACACCTGTTTTTCTCTTGTATTTACTGTTTAAATAACCCTCCGAACAAATAGTGACGAGTGTGATTGAGTAGTCACGTTGAGTAGTCATCATCATAATCCAGAATCATTCACTGGATAATACTGAGTACAACTCGTGGGTCTGTCATCACCAATTGAACAAGAAATGTTCACCTGGTATTCCACAACGGTCTAGTATTTCCTCCAGTTTCTTGTACATGTAGTTCTACACTATTGGGCTCGTGTAAATCGCCTATCTAAAATTTGCCTTGAGAGCGTTATATTTTTACTTAATTTATTGTTCAAGTTATTGCATAGAGTCTCAACTTTATTATCGATTGCTGGCCGTTGATACCGACTAGTCACAAGCCTGGAATCAATCGTGCTGATGTGTAAATAAATAAAGTTTATATTCTTTTCATTTTCGTCGTGTTTTCTGTGTAGGTATCCATTTTCAGAAAGAGATGCCGAGCGTAATGAGGGTGTACCTAATACCGGTGATTGACGGGTATGATACCCAATAACACCATGGAAATATAAGGGTGAAAACTGGCCACAGACAACGAAAATTTGAGGTACTGTTTGGGGGTGGTAGAGGGTATTTTTGCTGAGTTTTCGAACACGAGGACATTCAGGGTCAGATCAAGGAGGTGGGGTTTAGAGGTCCTACTTCTGTGTTTTTTCCCATGGTGGAGTATTCCTTTCCTCTCGGTTGACCCTAGCCTGGACCACCTCTTCTAGAAATTCTGGCCACGTCACTGACTGGGGTTGGTTGAGGACTGCTCAAGGGTGCCTTTGGACTGTTTAAAGTGACTAGTGGCGCCTGGTGAGGCAGACGAAGGGCTTGGAATGGTGAACTTAGCCAGGGGTGGGGGCAAAAACCTGCGTCAGATCATTAAATTTCCTCTGAAATGAATTGGTCAAAAGGATTTTTGGCCCTATGATAACCAAGATACTTGCGGTCAAAGAGGAGTAATGTTTCTAAAAATGTGAAAAAATGCAAGTTTTGGGATAGTAAAATTATATTTCACTAATATCGTTTACGCTCTAATCACGCTTTATACAGGGTGTTCGCCACTTGGTGTAAAAAAAAAAAAAAAAGGTAAAACTAGACTGAAAATGGAGTAGAACGCCGCCAACCGCACCTTTTTATCTCAATGCGTTCCCAAGATAAGATTTTTTAAAGGTTTTTTTTTTTTTTTCAGAAAACCATGTTTTTTTACCATAAATACCCTCGTTTGAAGCAACTTTTTTCCACTTTACAACATTTTCGGATTCAGCGTTATTTCCTACATACGCCTATTGCGCGTTCGTAATAAAAAACGAACTCCTAAAGACGGCAATTGCAGTTCAAGCATTGACAATTAAAAAATTTTTTTTTAAATACTTGTACGTTAACTGCATTTCCAAAAAACGTACTGGAAGCTGACAAATCTCCGGAAAACTTGCAAATTAATCAGCGTTCTAATGGTATGGTCAACATTGCGATTCCTTATCGATTACATGGAGAAATTCAAGTTGAATGTGGAAAAACAGTACCCACCAGAACTTACAACATTTTGCCCTGATATCCTTGAAATTATCAATTTGAATCATATCTCTACTCTACAACAGCAAAAAAAAAAGAGAATCCATTAAATGGATTTTTACAAATTAAACTTTTTTACAAATTTAAACAAATTTTGTTAGTTCTCTGGTGGGTACTCGTATTTTTGTAGGTGCCTACTGTTTTTCCGCATTCAAACTTGAATTTCTCCATGGAATCGGAATTTGGTCTTGCATGACTGCTGGATTGGATACGTGCGTACAACATTTGGTCAACCCATTGAACTTTCCAGAACTAGTTTAGGCCAGAGAGGGGTTTGAAGGTTTTGTACGTTTAGTGAAGCACATGGCGGAGGAATGTGAGTGTGACTGATATAATGCAAATTCCAATACAGTCAAGTTATGTTCACATAGCGGGATATTCAGTTGGAGCCGGCAAACAGGACATCTGCCGTATCGACTGTCTTAAGATGCTGCTGATGTTTTCCCGATCCATGAGAGCTTTAAGAGGCTTAACGGTCGCTCCCGTATTTCTCAAAGAGTTCGACAACGCGATCCATTTGTTGTATAGTTCTGGGAGGATGACATGTGACAACCATTCGGAAGAAGTTCTTGAGACCCCTGTACTCGACGGGCTGGTAGCCCAGCATCATGACGCCTTCTTCGGTCAACCTCTTTTTCATAGCTGGTCCCACCTGGAACAAGTGAAAAAAATATCATCTGGAAGCCGAACGACTGTGCATTGATTCCCGTTTAAATGAACCTTCAAGGTCATCCTTCTTCCAATAAAACTTGAGACAGAAAAGTGGATTTGGAAAGAAAATGGACGCAGGTGGTACCATCTGACGTGTCAATATCTTCTATATACCTAAGGACATATCAGGTTTGTTTCTGATGAACCTCAAGTCAAGGGGTGGGTTCTTAGTCTGATTTGTTTTGTTTGTTTACATAAAATATTACTTGAAATGTTTTGGTTCATTAGATGCCCACTCTGCAACCGTTGTCTTTGCAAATTCACTTTTCTGACTCAAGTTGGCAGTGAAAAATGTTTAACTAGATGGGAAGTAGTGTGTAAGGATGATCGTGACGTTTCAATTATTGGCACGTTTTCATCCTGAATTTTCGTATTTCTTGAACTGACGGTTCAGATTTCAGCTGTAAATGAATTTTCTGCCTTCTACAGGGCGTAAATGAGAACCTAATATTTATCATGTAGGTCGTGGCATCTGTTACTATCGAGCTGTGATTATAACAGTTATCAAGTTACAATAAGTTTATAACAGAACCGAAGAACTTGAGATTGAAGCCCTGTATTGCATGAGGTTTGAATTCATCAACGAGGAGTAATTTTAATATTCGTCCGGCAGGATGGATTTGATAAACTCGTATCACACGCAACTTTAAAAGTGAAAATCTCGCCACTTACAAATAATCTGTTTTTTGGTCCCTCTGCAAAATGGCTCATTTTTTAGTTACGAGGTTATTGCATGCCATCGATATTTGATGCAATCTGCAGATGCGTACATAGGCAGTTTAGATTAGTGAAGGAGGCCCATTGGGGTGGAAAATAGGTAAGGAGCGAGCAACGAATTAGATCACTCGCGACGAGGTTGTGGAAACCCATTTCAATAAAAAACGGAGGTATAGAGTGAGAGAGTCTATTTCCACGAAAATAATGAGTACAATTGTTGAATCGATTTCGACGATTAGGTCATCATCAGTAACAAACATGAACTCAGTTCATGTTTGTTACTGATGATGATTTAATCGTCGAAATCGATTTGATTGTAGGACTCATTAATTTCGTGGAAATAGACTCTCTCACTCTATACCTCCGTTTTTTATTGAAGGAGCGAGCAGATGGCATGGCAAGAAAAAAGGGCCTCCACAGGATTTGTGGGGCCGTAGCCTGTCTTAAGTATTGCCAAATGCTCGGTAGGATCCTCCTTGGAAGAATGGGGTATAGGAGGCATTGGGAAGACATCCTGGCACAAAGTTTCAGGAAGTTGACGATGGCATCACCCTGTAGGAGAAGGACCTCAGAAGCACTGGAGCTGCCAAGGAGGAAGATGAAACTCCTGGTGGGGATGCTGACTGGCCACGGGTGGTTCCAGAAACATCTGCACAGAATCGGAGATCCGTCGTGCAGACTTTGTAAAGAGGGAGACGAAACTGCTCCTCATCTTCTCTTTGAGTGTCCAGCACTTAAATCTGCAGGTCTCTAGTACCAGAAGAGATTGTATCTGCAAGCAACCTGGTTCGGGGGATCATCAGTCTGGTGGAGGGAGTGGACTGGACCCAGAGCCTATAAGTTGGCCTACAGGGCAACGCTCCGCACAATAAGCCCAGGTTGGGGATCGGACCCACCCTGAGTCCCTGATGAAATCTAATCTAGACAGTTTAGTTGGATACGCTACCTTGTGAATTTCATTCCACCATTCCTCAGTTTCTGGTTGATCACGGAGGCGTGGCGGGATGTACCAAAAGCAGATGTTGGTTGTTTCGTATGTGTTTAACACTGTTTTAAAACCTGGCCTTCCTTTGATCTTTTCTAAAAAGTATCTGCAAACAAAATAAAAGTGAGTGCACCATTGTGTAGAAAGAACAGGAAAAATGGTTTACTAAAACAGGAGGAGAAAACAGACAAGAAAGGTATTTTCTACATAAATCAATGTCTGCACGCACGAATTGAAACAAGTGTACACCTCATGTAGAAGGTAGTGGATTTCACTTCTGGAAGGGAGTGGTACTTGGTATGAGGCGTGGTTTAAGGTAAGGCCAACACAAGGCTTTCTAGTTAACCTCAAAGAATATCATAATTCGTTGCAATCACTAACATAGACATATCCATCGCATGATCAACGAGTGCCCTCAAGCCTGGGTTTCCCCGAGCTTTCCAAAGGCACCAGAGCTTGAAGGAGTCGACTTTCCTCCCGCATTGGACGCTCTTGTCACCTGAGTCGTAGATCGGGTTGTACATCTTGTCTTTTTGGAACAGGTACGTTGCTCCGGCCATGTTACAGAGTTTCAACAGCTCCTGGAAAACGGGAAGTAGTTTGTATTCCAGCCTTCAACAATGAGTTAATTCAATACCATTCTAATCAACCCCTGTGTTCAAGGCCCTTTGTAGTTTCAGGAGCCAAACCTTCAAGGGACCAATAATAGTTTATACTTGTTAGGGTCGCTTACAATATTGCTATGTTGGTAACCCTATACGTGGGAGCCATTTCAATATACAAAAACTAAACAAATTCCTGTTGACAGTCTAACACAGGGTTTTCACCTGCGAGACCTGCTTGGCAGGGAAATAATAACGAAGCCGGACATCATGAGAGCATCACTAAAACCCCCACCATGTCTACAACCAGCAAGGCAGACCGCTGAGAAAACCTTCTCACAGGGAGGGAAAGTATCAGTGCGCTTATACAATGATCCAAATAAAAAGTGGCTCTTTAACCAAGTTTTGAGCTGCGATGGTGATGTAAACTAAATTGTACAAGTGGGCAATGGCACTTTGCAAAAGGACGTTGATCAGATGAGGAAAATTGGATAGTACACGCTGGTTGACTTAGCACGCCCACTCCCAAATCAAGGGCAACACTCAGCTCCAAGCAGCCAAGAGCATGAAGAGCTGGAATAACTCGACTCACCAGGTAGCTAAGCGGCAACTAACCCTAGGCCAGAGGTCGGCAACCTTTTTTCCGTGGTGTGCCAATTTTTTGTTGAAAACATGTGCCAGTTGTTCCAAATAAACCACGGTAAAGGAATGTAATATTTTTTCTTTAATTTGAGATTATACCATAACTCGGTAAATATTAAAGATATGTGTCATCTAAAAACCACAAATTTCGATCTTGCGCCGGAGGCGTATGCTTGGCTGGAACGTCAAGTGATGGTCATTTTTAGAAAGAAGGTTCCAAGGGCTACAACTTTTTTCTCTGGCATTTTTTGCTCAGATCAACCGTTTAGGCAGGAAATGCATTTGAGCTGTCTTAAAATGGAATTTCCGTGTTAGACTTTCCCTTCTAGGGTTCTCCTCTTTGGGTCTCCATAACACAGAATTATCCCAAAGATGCCAGTTTGTCCTTTCTTAGGATCACAAGCAGTTTCCAATTCGCTTACACACTTTGAACCTGAGGCCTTACACGGCGATACAGCCCCAACGGACCCCTGCTCAAAGGTCAGCCATCCCTCACTGTAAGAGGGATGCTGTAGAGAGAATACTTCCCCAGATGTATGGCAAAAAACACAAGGGGGGAGGGGGGCCACTAAACCCAGGCTACGTCCCTAATGCTTTGAAGAAATACCCATGCCCACATGAGGGCAACTGCAAAGAAATGAGGAGGCACTCAGGCGCGGATTTGATCAACTTTTCATATATGAGGTCTGATAGCAAACTCAACCAGCTCTATGCTGAAAAAAAGAAATTTTGAATCGGACTGATATTTTCGAACAGCGAACAGTGGGCCGAAAACACGTGGATTTCACAACAGTAAGTACGTTTTTTTTTTTTTTTTTTGCGTGCTGGCATGGGTATTTTAAGGGGCTTGAATAAAATTTATTATATGGGCCCTGAATGTAAAATCAACTAGCTTTTAGAAAAAAAATTTTTTTTGGATTGGACGAATAGTTTTAAAGCTGCAGCCAAAATAGAACGACAGTCAGTTTTGTTAGTTTTTGAGAAAACCAATCGCTCTAGAAGCACCATTCTGGTCTTAAATTGAAGCGTTATAAATTGTCTTCAAATTATTCTCCCATGAACGTTTTGTACGAACTGCAGTTTGGCCTGTACGAGACTAGAAAAATGACCGTAACATAAAATTTGCGCACACCCCCCCCCCTTCCCACAACATTGAGCTAGATCTGCGCCTGGAGGTTCTGGGTACTCACCCCGTGTTTCAGCAAGAACAAAGAGCACTGTAGAGGCGCCCCAAGCATTTTGTGCGGGTTCCAAGATACTGAGTCGGCCCTGGAAAATATGAGCGAAGGTAATCTGTTGTTAGTATAGGTAATCCATCACTTGTGAGCGCGAACGCTCACTATTCAAGCGTTTTATAATCATGAGGTATGGGGAGTAGGGATGTAACATCGGAACCAAATAATCGATTATATCATCAAATGATTCATCGTAAGCTAATAATCGATGTCACCGAATAATCGGTATTAAATAATATCCTTGCGGTTGGAGGGGTCTAGATTTTACACTTTTTATTGTACCCTAAATAGGTAAGTATATAATAAGAAACTATTTTATGCAATTTCATTCGTCTTGGCAATCCTTTATCTTCATTAGCCTTGTAATTTAACAATAGTCGTCATCTACCGGAAAGCAAACAACTGTGCGTTTAAAATTAGTACTGAAAAATCGATTATTTGCTTTCGATTAATCGAACTTGATTATAACAATGATTATAATAATCAATGTTCGATTAATCGAATGCAAATAATCGATTTTTCAGTACTAATTTAACGCACAATTGTTTGCTTTCAGATACATGACGACTATTGTTAAATTACAAGGCTAATGAAGATAAAGGATTGCCAGATTGCCAAGACGAATGAAATTGCATAAAGTAGTTTCTTATTATATACTTACCTATTTAGGGTACCATAAATTGAACCGATAAAAAGTGTAAAATCTAGACCCCTCCAACCGCAAGGATATTTTATTTAATACCGATTATTCGGTGACATCGATTATTAGCTTACGATGATCCCCCCCCAAAAAACACTCCATGTAAAAATCACCCCGCCTCGCAAATATCATTCTTCAGAGGCCGGAAAAAGTTATGATATCCACTTTCCCCGCCCGCCCTTTTCCTCATTAAGGAGCTAAGTATAATGAAAAGCTCTCCCCTTGGCGCTATTGCGAGACGTTTTTATTACTTCCACAAGCAACTAATACTTGTATAAAACGTTAACCACCATCAAGTATTAGTTGCTTGTAGAAGTAATAAAAACGTCTCGCAATAGCGCCAAGGGGAGATTTCGAAAGGGGTACGGTGCTTGTGAAGTGTTTAAGCTTTTCATTATACTTAGCTCCTTAATGAGGAAAATGGCGGGCGGGGAAAGTGGATATCATAACTTTTTCCGGCCTCTGAAGAATGATATTTGCGAGGAATGATGATTTTTACACGGAGTGTTTTTTGGGGGGTTGTTACTACCTGAACAGATGAAGGATACCTCTACTCACGAGATAACAACGACGATTTGTCTTATAAGCTGGAAAAAGGAGGTATACTTCATTTATGTAGGTTTGTCTTAATTTGTATGAATCGATTACGGTATTATTACTGATTAATCGGTTTTCAAATACATCTGGATTTTGAAAGCATTTTTTAAGCCTGTTAGAATGCACCAAATCCTGATGTATTCGAAAACAGATTAATCAGTAATAATATCGATTTGTCAGTAATAATTATTTGCATCCCTAATGGGGAGTCCAACCTCAAATGAATCTTCTATTTAAAAACTCTCTAAAAGATGTATATAAAGTATATGAGTAACTTACTTTTCAATACCTGCCAGCCTGTTACTATACCTTTCTGAAAGGAGTAGTGTACCACCCCAACAGGCCTGTAAACATGAATACAACCCATTTCAGTATTATAATTAAGGAGCGATAGCCTCACCCAGTTGGTAAATAATAATTATCTCACATCTACGTGCATCCATATCCCGTGTCGGTGGCATATCTCGGCCACCTCCTCCAAAGGATCGAATGCTCCTAATACAGTACTCCCAGCGGTACAGTTCACCATAAGAGGGACTTTCCCTTCGCTCAAAGTCCCTGCGATGGCTCTTTCCAGCTCTGTCGGAATCATCTTTCCCGAGTCGTCGCATTTGACTTTCACCACATTGTCGGTGCCGATACCCAACCAATGGGCTCCTTTTGATATTGAATAGTGTGACTGCAAAAGAAGATGAAATAGGCGTTTTAGGAAATCATTTGTCCAAACATACTGTAGGTAAATGAATTATATTAATATGATACATGCAATGGCTCAGACTATCCAAAATAGTGATACCTGTTAACAGATATGACCACATTGCACGGTCCTTGGGACACATTTACTGATTTGTCAACTCACTTATTAGTGATCAATCGCATATCTACTTAACTATTTAAATTGCCGAAAAACGAAAAAAAAGCAATATATTTTCATCCTTTCAGGGAGTCAATATAAGAAATCAAATGTTTGTTTTTCTAGTAATAGCCGACATCTTCAAATAACAGACTGCATTTCTAGTTCAGTAGGTATCCGGTATCTATTGGGAGATTTTACTTTATAAGCACTGCGAACTATTTGATAGAATCTATCAAATAGTCTGTGATGCCATTACCAAAGAGGATAATAGTCCTTAGTCTGTATCTGATACAGGCTAAGGACTATTATCCTCTTTGGTAATGGCATCACAGAATATGGTGGAAAGCAAGAATGCCCTGGACAACGTATCAGACGGGAATAATGTCTACTTGGTATGGGTGCCGGGGCATTCAGGACTAAAGGGGAATGAAGAGGCGGACACACTGGCCAAAAAAGGGTCATAGACCGTCATCATTGGACCTGGTGATGGTTTGCTGAGAGTTCTTGCTTCCCGAGTTTTTGTTACAACCACACAGTGGATACCCAGGTCTGTGAATGCAGACCAGGATATTCCTCTGGGTGGGCACAATTGCCTAACCTCCCCGGGAACAGGAGTTACTCAGCAAGCTATACATTACAACCTGTACTTTACTGTGGGGTGTAAAGACCAAGGGAAAGCACCATAAAAGAGTGGCTGCTTATAGAAACTCAAGCCTCATGGAACAAACCCACTGGCCAGAGGCATGCAAAAAGATTCATAAGAGAACCCTTGCATGCAGTTACGGTAGACCCATTCAACCTCAGCCACACGAGGCTGAGGATACCGGAAGGCCTACGACTGGACACTGCCCACATTGAGTGCTGGTTCTCAGGAGGCGGCATAGCACGTCCTACGGCACTATGAGGGACTAGCTAGATCCTGGTTTCTGTGCCTGGGTAATAAAAAACCTGACCCAGAAAACCACTTAAAGAATCTTCATAGCTTCTGAATGTTGGTAGGATAAAGATAAGACGTAGGAGACTTTGATAAGTAAAGCACCTCGACCTGTTAAGATCTATTGTGCCCTCTCAGTAGTTAGAGCTCTTCTGTGAGCTCGAGTTGTTTCATCAACTTCCTGCGGTCACAGATACTGTGAACCGTTTTCTTTGAGTTTTCAAACTAATTTCCAACGGATATTGTTCCGGTTTGCGGCATTCTTTCTACTTTATCATCACCTTAGTCAGTCTAGTTTCTTTTCACAATTTCAACTTTTCCAAACAGGAGTGAATTATGCAAAATTACAAAATGAAGAATATTCGTCCTGCACTGACCTAGAGAATTGAATTACAAGGAAAACGCCGAAAACCGCATCAAATTAGAATGAAAATTGGCTGAGAACGATGGTGAAAACGGAATTTCATCTGAACTGCACCCCTAAGATTCCTCATGTAGTATTCTGGGTCTGGTTTTTCGTTGCCCAGGCACAGAAACCGGGACCTAGATAGTCTTTTGCAATGGCATAGGACGTGTTCTGCTGTCCCCTCCTCCTCGAGGTAGGACTGGCACTCAATGTCCCCTGCCTCCCTGATCCTGCAGCTGCAGAGATGATTTTGGAGTGGGCAGTGTCCAGTGAGTAGGCCTACCGTTGTCCTCAGCCTGGTGCGGCTGATATTGAGTAGGTCTGCTGTAGTTGCATGCGGGGTATACCTATGAATTTCTTTGCATGCCTGTGGCCTGTGGATCTATTCCACGAGGCTAGAGTTTCTAACAGCAACCACTCTTTTGAGGTGCTTTTTCTGAGGCTTTTGAATACTCCACAGTAGGGCTCAGGTCCAATGATGGAGCTCTCCGACCCTTTTCTGGCCAACGTGTCTGCCTCTTCATTCTCCTTTAGTCCTGAATGCCCCGGCACTTATACCAAGGTGAATTTGTTCCTGTCTGATATGTTGTCCTGGGCATAAGTTGGTAAAAAAACTGGAGCTCTAATTACAGGAAGGGAACAGTAGATCTAAATTGGCCGAGACGCTTAACTTCCCAATATCTTGCCTTAAGGACTATTAGAAAGACACGGTGATGGTAGACAATGGCAGACAGTATTTTCAGTAGGCCAAAGAGGTACCACCACCAAGTACCTTTGATATGACTTGTTCTTAAAATCGCTGACCAGGTCGTATTTTGGAGAGCTTCGGCCCATCAGGGTCGTATCATGGTATTTTGATCCTTGTGACCAACTTTATTTAAATTTTCTTCAATCAGGGCCCCTGATTCAGGGGGCTAAACAGAATACTTTGAGCTGAAGTCAAATTAAAGGTGCAATAGGATTTACTTGTACGGTTTGGAACAGGTTTTTTTGTCTCTCTCCTGAAAAATCGATCTAAACTCGATACGACCTGTTGCCTCGTAAGCGTTGAAATAATCTTCATGATATGAAGCTGAACTTACTTCTTGCGATGTGAATAGTACAAGAGGCGGGAGGGAGAAATGGCCACTTTGTTTAACGTTCGGAAACTTTCTGTACCTTGCGACGACGATGCCGTACATGTTGGAAATGCTGCCGCCTGTAATTGATAGTAGAAACGTACAATGTTGTATAATAGTACATCAAAGACTTCACAGTCATGTTATTAAGGCTCTTACCAGGAGAAAATATCCCATCCCCATCGCTAAAGTCAACGAGATTCAATGACGCCTTTATGACCTCACGCTCGGACAAACTGAATACAGGAGCAACCTCGTGAGTATATCTGAAATCGACAAGTAATGACAGAGTGA
Source organism: Stenodema calcarata (assembly GCA_963920205.1). Taxonomy (NCBI): domain Eukaryota; kingdom Metazoa; phylum Arthropoda; class Insecta; order Hemiptera; family Miridae; genus Stenodema; species Stenodema calcarata. Next base: position 19,884,079 of record OY986062.1, read on the forward strand.
AATGAGTTAATTAAATGTACTCATTTGTATTAACCAGTATGGCATGACATTGTCGAGGAGTTCAACTTCGATTAGTCCTGTACACCCAACTGAATAGTTGCCTCTATTATACGTTCTTCGATCCACTCACTGGTACCTACAGGTTATTTTCAGGGCATCATTTAGGCTAGTTTTCTGCCGTTTAGATCTTAGTGACAAAATTGCTAAAAGGTTCCTTTTGGGCAGAGATAGGAGCGTGAGGCGGGGATGTACGCTGTCACCGCTGCTGCTTAACATTTATTCGGAACAGGTATTCAAAGAAGCGGTGATTGACAGATCAGCATTGTTGTTAATGGGGTACCTGTGTCGGACTTGTGGTATGCGGACGACACTGTCCTGTTGGCCCATACTGAGATTGAGCTGGAAACTCTCTTGGATAGAGTGGCTATTGTCTGCAGTGATTATGGCCTGAAAATTAACATCTCCAAGACGATGGTGGTTGTAATGAAGGGCTGCTGAGTGCCCCTGTTCAAGGAGGGTTAGACAATATGCCCACCCAGAGGGTATGTCGAGTCTGTGCTTCCACAGAACCGTATATCCCCAGAGCGGTCGAACAAAAAGATCGAGAACAGGGGAACAGCAGCCATCAGACACCCACCTTCAAACAACACCTGTTATGCCAGATTGTTGTTGATAGAAAAAAGGGGGGACTGAAAGTAGTATGGAGTTCCAATCAAGGAAGAACAACTGGAAAACTCCAAGGTATGGTTAACCTTCATGCTCCTACAAGCATGGATATTGGCAGGGGTGTTATAGAAAAATAGAAATTTGAATATAGAAGTTTACCTAACAAAATGTAGAAACATAGAAATTAGAATATACAAGATTGAAGAAGTGAAAGATATTGAACAATGTCAAGAATTTGAATTGCCAATACAAATGCTTATACGCAAAATGGGTTTGATCCCTACTATAGGAGTCCCTTCTGGGAAAGCTCCTCAAATTTCAAAAAATAGTGGAGGAGGTGCCGAGGCACACCCTGCACGTGCCTACCAACCACGCTCTGCTACCATGTAATGAATTGCTGATGAGGGCCCCTGTTCAAGGGGGGTTAGGCAATATGTCCATCCAGAGGGTGTACCGAGTCTTTGCTTCCACAGAACCGTATATATCCAGAGCGGTCGAACAAAAAGATCGAAAACAGGGGCATAGCAGCCATCAGATGGTTTCCAGAACCGGAAATATGAACACCTGTTTAGTTGTAGATAACCAGAGCATTGTGCATGTTCCTTGTTTCAAGTACTTGGGCCAGTTGGTGACGGAAGCATGGTCACTGGAAAATGAGTTGAGGAGTCGAGTCGAGGATGCAAGAGTAGCGTTTACGAATATGAGCACAATTTTATGCAGCCGGGGCATGCATTTTTCACTCTGCTGGCGAATTACAAAATGTTACAGGTCGATCCTGCTCTATGGACTGGAAACATGAACTCCTAAGGCTAGAGATGTCAATAGGCTGGAGGCCTTTGAGATGTGGCGCATGCTGAGGTTACCATGGAAAGGAAACTGGACTGGATTGAGGGGATGACTATCCCCTTCAGCAAAATTCCTTAACTCGCAAGCTGTTGATGACCGTCAAGAAACGAAAAGTAGCATACTTGAGGCAGGTGATGCGTGGTCCCAAGTACAGCCTACTGAAAACGATTATGATGGGAAAATCAGTGGAAGAAGAGGGGTTGGAAGGAAGAGTCTTGGTTATCAAACATTCGAAGCTGGTCGGGGATCCCCAGAGCAGCAGATTTACTCCACCTCGCCCAAGACCGTAAGAGATACGTTGAGCCGATGGCCAACCTCCAATGGCGGAGAAGGCACTTGAAGAAGAAAAAGGCTAAAAGCAACTTACGCGCTGGTATTTAGTGCTTCGGACACGAGTGCTCCAACAAGCCCGTACTTGTCCACTCCGCCGTAGAGTTGGTTGAAAAACATCGGGTGGCCCGTCCGCACGCTCAGCTTGGCAGTTTCTTCCACAAGCTCGAGCAAACGGTTTTCTGAGCAGCTTTCGTTTAACTTGAACGCCGACAGCATTTCCTTTGAAATAAATAAATAAATAAATTAGAATTATGTAACGTGACACGAATTATAAACCCATTGGTGGGAAATCAAAATTCAAACTCCTTAGTCTGTCTAAAGATGAAGTTATGCATGTGGGGTCACTGGTGGTTTTCACTGAATATTGAAGGGCTAGATTGTCGATTGAGACCCTGACGGTCCCCTATGAATTTAAGAGTGGTGGGTATAATAATATGTAGTAGCATTTGGAGTGATGATAGTCCTTTTGAATTTCATTAGGATTAGAACAATGTCATCTTCCAAAGGTGCAAAAGACTTCAAATCCTATTGAGAGGCGTCTCGTAAGCTGATGATGAGAATAATTGAACCAATTAATAGGCAAATGTAGGCAACTAAGGTCAGTGGGAGATCCAGACATTGATCCCGTGGGAGGAGGGGGGGGGGGGGGTATGAGGTTCATAACCTAACTACCGAAGTTTTTCAGTGATTCAATTCTTTCTACCGTAAACAGGGTGATCCTTAACTAGCGGATATGAACACCGACCACTAATCTGGATATCGGAGTATTAAGAAACTAAAAGACAGAGACACTAATTTTTCAAACCCAGAGCATCTGAACAAAAATCATGTTTGCTTGCTGGCAAGTTTAGTAAAAAGTTTGCTCAGTTGGTAAATATTCAAAAACAATTTGACAGGAATCCCTTACATCGCGAATATAGTGATATTTGACATAAATATGTTTCGTGCGATTATGAAACAAAGGATTATACACCAACTTCTGAACACTTTGGTTATCAGTATAAATTTTCAGAGGCTCTGAATATTCCAAAAATTAATTCAAAAAATTTCATACAAAAACAGATTATTTTGCTGCCTCGCATAAACCAACATAATATGAATATTCAAACCAACAAACTTCTAACTGGCCCTAAATTCCTTGGTCTTGAAATGCTGGGACAACTGTTCAACCAAAATCTTTGAAGAATTTAAATTGACAAAATTGCAAAATCGTCAACAAATTCCACTTTTTCTGGATAAGAAAGCTTGCTCCTATTCAGATTCAGTCTTATCTTTCTGAAGTGGCAACTGGCAACTGTGTCCAAAGTCGTCTTATTACAGCTCTCTATAGCCATTACCAAGGGATCATAATGTTCAGTTAGCCCACTAAGCAAAATCACAGCCACAAGCTCATCATCATCTGTTAGTTTCTGAGTCACGCAAATAACCTCATGGTCGGAAAATTTAGAAGGTTCAACCCAATCAGAGTTCTAAACAATGACAAACGACTATGTAAGCATTTACTTTCATACGCATTCTTCAGAGCGTTCCAGGCTTCAAGAGCTGTCTTCGCTGAACGAACATGCATGTAACAACAAGGTCTGACATTCAAGCATATTTTGGCTAATGCTGATTGATCTTGTCTGATGCTTCGTCCGTTTCTTTTCCAATGCAGCCTTTTGTGCTAGACATGTCCTTAGCTTCATCACTGCGGTCTCAATACACCACACAATACACCAAACAATGTGATCGTGTAACAGAGCCATTCGCACGGCGAATTTCCGGTCATTGTAGTTGGTAGCACCTTCGAGCTTTAATAGAACTTGATTTGATGAATCTGACATTTTGAACTAATCAAATTTCGATCAAACTCAACCCGAAAAACAACCAAAACTGTGGAAAAAATGCGCGATGACCCACCGGTAGCGAACACCTAGATACACACTTATCACTGTTCGTACACGTTCGCGGTACTTTTTCACTAGAATTACCTACGAGTTCTCGGCCTATAACCACTTGGAATTACGATTAAAGTTGGAAACAAAGTAGTGGAACTGTTTTATTGAGGAAATTAGAAACAGAAGGTTCAACCAGCAGAAGAGAGTATAACTACAAGAGTATAACTACAACCTCTGAGTATAACTACAACAGAGAGCGCTAATACGATGGCAGATTACTTGGCGCCTAAATTCAAATTACAACAGAATTGTTTAACTTTTGAAGTAGGTCATTCTGTTGTAATTTGAATTTAGGCGCCAAGGAATCTACCATCGTATTATTGTATTCTACCAGCGTTCTTGTTGTATTAGCGCTCGTTCAGTGATCCTGACGTTTCTGGTGCTGAACATCGGGCTTCTGGTGCTGCCGACGTTCATGGACACAGATTTTGTCTTGTTTTGGGCTAAACGACCAAGTACAATGTTCCGAGCGTTTGCGGTCATTCCACAAACAAATAAAACGATCTTGTTGTAAAGGCAGCTCCACACATGCGGTATTTGCCGAGTACCGAGCAACTCGGCGAATACCAAGCTACTACCATAGAAAACCCTACTATACTACGTACTACTCGGCTACTACTCGGCGAGTGGCGAGCTCATTGCTCCACACATTCGGAGTTCGTCCCGAGCAGTGCTCGCCTCGGAAGAGAGACGAGCTACTCGCACTTGCTCGCGATGGATGACGAAGTGACAAGATGATAGAGTACAGATGGTAAGTACAAGGTGGATAGCACATTATAATAAATTGAATCTCTTTCTCTATTATATTCTTGACGGATATTGTCGCCCTGTTTAAACCCCAGTCCTTGATGAATGAGGGATACATATATGCAATAATAATTATTGCCAGAGACAAGTAGGTAAACGACCTATGACCTATGCAAATGACCTAAAAGTGCCGTTTTTTTTTCAAAAATGACCTAAATCACCGAAGAAAGTGGAAAAGACATAGAAAACGACATAATATGTAAAACGACATACCTAAATAATAAAACGACATAAAAATATTATTTTAGATGTTTTCAGGGTGTGAAATGACCACTCTATTTTTCAACGAACTTTTCTACCTGCTCTCGTTCTTCAGCCGTTATTTAGGTGACGAATATAGAGCCTTGCGATAATCCCACGGGAAAAGTTATTCGAGATCATGGACACTCCAGTCATCGTCAGACTTTTCCCACTCCTCCCTCCCCCCACAACGAGTTTGGGGAACGGTATACTTACCAGGTAGGTATAGTACTTTCCTCATTTGCGATTCTGTACTGCTACCAACCATGTCAAAAATTCCTTTGCTCTGAACAGGTCTGAATACGTTATGAGAGAACCTGTATTTCTAGTTTTATTGCGATTCTCCAACCAACTTTTATGCCGAGAGGGCAATAAAAACGTGACGACTCAACGAAGTTTCCAGCCAACCTTGCCGTGGACAAATGACAAATGTATACCAGAGGAATCTAGTTATCCCAGTTTATCTGGTCTAGTTTCTTTATCTAAAGCCTCCTATTCAAGCACATTCTCAAGTGTCCTTCACCGTCATAACCCCAACAAGTAGCGTTGACTTGTAACAGTAACAAGCTGACGGAGAAAATTTCCAGAGTGCATAAAATCATTCTCAGCATATTTCCATGTCATCAACCAAATTAAATTTCTTCCAGCGAAATGATACTCACCAAGTAAGTCTTGGAATGGAAAAAAGGTATTTGTGGAATTTGTGATGCCGGTCAAAAATCCGAAGTCTAAGTGTTCACTCCTTTTCTTTCCCAGTTCTTTACAAACTCTCAAAACCTATTTTGTGTAAAGTTTTAGTGAAGAGACCATTCAGTTGTTACATTGCACCTGCATTTGGACTATAATAATTCAATGCTCAAAAGTTTGGTGGTTAGTAGGTATCTACCTAGGTATAACTTGGTATAGGTACAGTTATAACTGACCTGTATGGTTAGTAACTACTAGCCACTTATACAGGGTGATCCGCTCGTAAATGCAAAACTGTGCCGTCAACCGCATATTTTATTTCAATCCATTCTCGAGATAATATCATATTATTATGTTTTTAAGGTTTTTTTCAGAACACCACGTTTTTTCTCTTTTAAACTCAAGTTTCTCCACTTTACTCAAATCAACTTCAACATTTGACCACATTTTCTGAATCGGCGTGAAATTTGCTATAGGATTAATGTTCGACTTTGTTGAGAACCATCTGATGACCAGCGGGTCACACATAGACGAATTTGAAAAGATTTAAAATATATTTTTTAAAACTATAAACTATATTTAAAATTTCAAGTATCTAGCTCATCATCAAAATTTAATTTGTTTAAACAAATAGGTATTATTTAAACAATTTTACAGACAAGAAACCGAGTGAATATTGCATTGTGATCCGGTTCTGAACTATTTTTAATATTTCAAGTCAATTGCTCATCATCAAAATTTAATTTGTATTATTACAAAAAGGTATTATTTAAACAATTTTTCAGATGAGAAACCGAGTGAATATTGCAATGTGGTCTATCCCCGACTCACGGTTAAAATTTCTAGACTGTAGTTTACCGGGAAGATGAAAAAAGGTAGTTTTATTCTGGGCGTTGACCCACGTAACGGCCGTTTTCGACGCGAAGTTTAGTGTTTTTCCTAAACCTTTGCACGCTCACTGTGAACGAACGGCTGGTCGCACAAAAATCCAATTGGTCTTAAAAGATTCGTAATTTTTCAGGTCATTCGAAAGTGAACTAAAACTTACACGGTTCAGTCAAATATTTTGAGATATGACATCGTCGAAATTTTAAATTTCGTTTTGAACCCCTTCCCCTTGACCTAGGGTTATGAAAAGTTTCGAGGATCATTGTTGGCCTTAAGGATCATTGTCCTTAAGGGTAAGAGGCTCAAGAAGAAGAGTGAGGTGCCTCGGGCTAGAAGATGGCGCCCTGATGCCCTTATAATTGAACAATACGTGAACAAGGGACCATCCCATCTTTGCCTCCTAACCACCTCCATCTGGTCACATTTAAATTAAAATACAAATAATTAAGTATATTATACTTATTTTCATACTAACAAGCTCTTCGGAACATCATATGGCTTAAGTGATGTCGAGTTTGTTGTTCTGAGGTGCGTTTCGTGCTACGGAAATGAAGGTAATTTCGAATGTTTGTTGGTAGGTACTTCTTTTATAGAAAAATTATTACCGACGTAGTATTAAAAACCCCAGAATTATATCGTATTAATTAATCATAATTAATAATAATTATTATTAATAATAAATACAAATTATTAATACCTAACAATAAATTATAATAATTTTCACTAGGTACTTGATAAAATTGTTAATAATTAGTGATAATTGATAATAATAATTAATCTAACATTAAATGTCTAGATGTCTAAATGTCTAGATCCTAAATTTTAGGATCGAGACATTTAGACCTAGTGATCTAGACAGAAGGGTGATCTGTACAAAGAAGATAATGAACCGTTGTGTCAAGAATTTGCAGAGTTTTTTTGTACGTAAACCACAAACGTAAACCAACAAATTTTGAGGGGGGGTTAAAAAAATTTTTTCTTTGGGCGATTCCAATGGTTCATTATCGAACATAATAAACCAGAAATTCACAGTCATGTAGCATGGCTATAAGAGCGAATTTTTGAAGAAATAACTGGTTTTATGTGAAATGTCTCCATTGAAGGTCTTGATTTCCATGAAGAACATCTCAAGTATCAACCAGTTTCTTCATCTTCAAGGTGCTACAGTTTGAGAACGGAATAAGATATCGCAATTCTGATTTCTCCATCGTGTTCAGCGTAAAATAACCTGTAAAATGAGGAGTCACTCCTCAGATGGTTTCATTTTTGGAATTTATGGGTAATCCCCCCCCCCCTCCCTCACCATTAGAGGGGCCCGATTCTTCCCTTCTACAAACTTTACCTTTCGATCGCCAAAATAGATTTTTGTGCAAATTTATATGATAAATATTCGAGATTAAAAAGTTTTTGACCGAGAACAATAGCTACATTTTCTTCGAAAATTCGCTAAAACGGACCTCGGATTCGGATATAGCCCCCCAAAAACGTAAGAACTAGACAAGCTGCGGCCAGACGCAAGACCTACCCAACATTTTGTAACTAGTGTTATCCCACAGCTTGTTTCTTATTTGTTTGGCGATGAATTTCTTTTGGGCTAACAATGTATTTTATTGAAAATTCACATGTTCTCACCTCTAAATCTTGAGGCTGATGGAACTCTACGACTTTTGAGTTTTCTGTCGGGGACAAAGCTCCAGTTTTATGCAAAACGTCCAAAACCCTCCGTAGAAGCTCTGACACGTCGGTGTTCTCCATCGTGGACCGGCTGCACAACGACGACTCTTTATCGAGACCGATCAGAACCAACTCGAACTTTATCAAATCACCCGTCGCCTGAGGCGTCTGCGAAGAGACTGCCAGTGCTGGGGTTTTGATTTTTTTCAATTGTCCGAGACCATAACCCTCTCCCACCGGTTATATCTCCGTCTCGATCGCTAGCAGCTCAACTCTCAGGTTTCCATTGTCGGATCGAAGGACACGACCGGTGGAAGCCTCTTCCGGTATTCACGTGACGTAGCTTAGATCCCATTGTAACAAAGTGACTCAATTTGTGACAAAATCGTTTTTCCGAACGCCCGCAAATAGCAATCAATTGATTATACGGGGTTTTCAAACATATCTGGCTATGAAGTTTGGCACATTTCCAATTAGAGAGAAAGATTGACGAAGTTAGAGAAAAATTGTAAATGTGTGTAACAATAGGAAGGATAAAAGGAAGCACGTTTTGAACAAACCTAATGAATCGAAATTGATCTTGATAAAGGCAAGCAAAAACTTCAAAAGTAGAATGCATACGAGTCACTCCACAGGAGACTAATTGTTCACTTCTAGTCAGTGCTATAGGCTATAGCCCCCCCCCCCCCCCATTGGGTATCATCTTGCACTGGATAAAACGGGAGATTTCTGAGAATATAAAAAAAAATTTATATTCTCAGAAATTTCCCGTTTAATTTATTTAACATTTAATGTAATTTATACGAATTTGAAATAAACAAACAGATAAGCTGATGATTACAGACGAGATCCAATGTTTGAACCTAGTATATTTGTCATGTAACCGAAGAAAACAAAATGTAATTTATTTAAAATAATTCCTACCCCGTAGACGAGAGCACAGCCGCCATTTTGCACGAGAGACAGCAAAGACCTGGCACGGGCGGGAGCACGGATGCCCGCGCCACGTCTCTTCTGTTTACATTAAATTCATAAAATCAAACAGTCGGAGAAGCGACACCTCATTTTAAAGGTCCTGATAGCCAGGTTCTTCCATGAACAACCGACTTATGAATGAGGGGGAGTACGATGCAATAGGGACAGGGAGGGGGGACGCTAGGTGAGACTAGAAGGGAGAAAGAGGGGTAATCACGGGGAGTTCTAGCGGGGGCCAGAAGTGAAGGGAGGAAGAGGGGTAATCACGGGGAGTTCTAGCGGGGGCGATGTTTTCGGGGCGACTAATGCGCGGGGGAGGCAATCGGTGGCAATCGGTGAAGGGAGGAGCAGATAGTTACAATAATTGTAACTATCTGCAATTATTGAGAACGCTGACAGTAATAAAAACCCTATCGAATATGGAGTTATTCAAGGTGGCACGCTGGCCCCAATTTTCTTTCTGATTTTTATCAATCAGCTTGGTAATTTAAACCTGCTCATATTTATTTGCAGATGACACGGCGATCCTGTGTGAGGGTGACAGCCTGGGGAGGAGCAGCTTCGAATGTTATAAACCCACTCAACATTTTACAAAAATCAATCTTAAAAATAATTTCAAAAAAAACCTCGTAGATTTCCAACAACTGATCTATTCAACTTTGTCCGCGTATTTTCCATCCAACAACTTTATATAAAAACCTCCCTCTCTTTCTTCCACAAACACCCCGATCTCTTCAGTATCCCTCAGGCTGTCCGTTATGGTTTGCGACCCACCACCCAAGCAGTAATACCCTCACCAAAAACCCGTCTATGGAGCACATCCAGACATAATATTTCGGATGAGATGAGAAGCCCTTCCGGTTTCTCTCGTTCAGCCTTCAAAAAGAAAGTATTTACATGGCTAATCTCTCGCGGTCATTGTAGGTGCGAAGAGGCTCTTCTTAGTATTTATGTAATGCATTCCTAAAAATATATATGTCGATACCTCTGCGCAAAAAGGGCGAATCTGAATTTTCGCTCAAGGGCGAATCTGTTTTAGCGATAGACAACCTCGCAAGTGCAAAAAGGCGAATCTGACAGTTTCGCCCTTTTTACGCTCAAACTTTTCCAACAAAGTATAGATCGTTGGGGCGAATCTGGCAGTTTCGCCCTTTATACGCTCAAACTTTTCCAACAAATTTTGGGTCGTTAGGGCGAATCTGCATCACACTGAACTAAAGCTTATTAATAATTTTACTGGACTATCCCAAAGGAATTAACTTTTGAGGAATTCGTAGTAAGATAGTGTAGGTACCCACTGAAAGTAGAGAAAACTGAACAGGAGGTTATACCAACTAGCGACGCCGTTTGGGGTTTTAGAAACACAGTGCTCGATTGCAGATTCGTCCTTTTTGCGCAGAGGTATCGATGTATTTCCTCTCTTCATCTTAGTATGTATTGTACAACATATTATTATGTACAACATATTATCTTAGTATGTATTTTTACAACATATTATGTTGTAAAAATAGAGTATCATTCCTTTTGGTTTATTATCTTCGATAATGAACCATTGGAATCGCCCAAAGAAAAATTTTTTTTAACCCCCCCTCAAAATTTGTTGGTTTACGTTTCAAGATACGTAGATTCAGAAAATCGAATAAAAAAGCTCTGCAAATTCTTAACACAACGGTTTATTATCTTCCTTGTGCAGATCACCCTTCTGTCTGTACTGTGTTGCAAATCGGCACCATACCATATTCTCACCGTACTCATACAATTTCTTTCCTATCATACCGTACTGTACTATACTAAATCATACATACAATAATATACCATACCATGTCGTAGCAAAATTTGTTTTGAACCCCTTCCCCTTGACCTAGGGTTATGAAAAGTTTCGAGGACCATTGTGGGGTTGGTCGAAACCCATAAAAAAAATTTTAACTCAACGCTGACTGGGCAAAGTGCCGCGGACGGCGTACGGCGGACGGACGGATTTTTTTTAATTCGATTTTCTGAATCTACGTATCTTGAAACGTAAACCAACAAATTTTGAGGGGGGGTTAAAATTTTTTTTCTTTGGGCGATTCCAATGGTACATTATCGAAGATAATAAACCAAAATGAAGTACGAGGTACGCGGTGTGGGTGTGGGAGGGGGCGCAGAGACATAAAAGGTCTCGTCGTATGACGCACTAGTGGGTCTCCAGCCAGCCGTATTACGTCATACGCTCGTGCGTCATAGGCTCTGACGTACTTGTTGGCCTCCTGCCAGCCGTCTTACGTCATACGCTCATGCGTCATAGGCTCTGACGCACTAGTTGGTCTCCTGCCAGCCGTCTTACGTCATTCGCTCATGCGTCATAGGCTCTGACGTACTTGTTGGCCACCTGCCAGCCGTCTTACGTCATACGCTCGTGCGTCATAGGCTCTGACGCACTAGTTAGCCTCCTGCCAGCCAACTTACGTCATACGCTCGTGCGTCATAGGCTCTGCCGCACTAGTTGGCCTCCTGCCAGCCGTCTTACGTCATACGCTCGTGCGTCATAGGTTCTAACGTACTTGTTGGCCTCCTGCCAGCCGTCTTTCGTCATAGGCTCCTACGTACTTGTTGGCCTCCTGCCAGCCGTCTTACGTCATATGCTCGTGCGTCATAGGATCTGACGTACCTACTTGTTGGCCTCCTGCCAGCCGTCTTACGTCATACGCTCGTGCGTCATAGGCTCTGACGTACTTGTTGGCCTCCTCAGGTCATTCAAAAGTGAACTAAAAATTACACCATTTCTTGAGAATTTTTAGAGATATGACATTGTCGAAATTTCAAAGTTCGTTTTGAACCCCTTCCCCTTGACCTAGGGTTATGAAAAGTTTCGAGGGTCATTGTGGGGATGGTCCAAACCCAGAAACCAAATTTCGTAATTTTAACTCAACGCTAACTGGGCGAAGTGGCGCGGACGGCGTACGGGGGACGGCGGACGGACGGATTTTGGTTTATTATCTTCGATAATGAACCATTGGAATCGCCCAAAGAAAAAAAAATTTTAACCCCCCCTCAAAATTTGTTGGTTTACGTTTCAAGATACGTAGATTCAGAAAATCGAATAAAAAAAAATCCGTCCGTCCGCCGTACGCCGTCCGCGCCACTTTGTTATAATTGTATTTTGTTTTCTTTAGTTACATGAAATATAAACTAGGTTCAAACATTGGATCTCGGCTTATCTGTTTGTTTATTTCAAACTCCTATAAGTAAATGACAACTTACATGTTTTATATTCTCAGAAATGTCCCGTTTTATCCAGTGTAAGTTGAGACCCAATGGGGGGCTATAGCCCCCTTAGCCCCCCCCCTCCCCCGAAGATCCGCCACTGCTGACTGCAATATTGCAATATGCATTTTGTTCCATGGTCCATTATGATACGCATTATTATCGAGAGACTATAGGTGACACAGCAAAATTTGGGATGATAATAATAATAATGCGTATGGACCATGGAACAACATTTAATGTTGTTTTGCCATATTATTTCAAGTGAATATTTTATTAGTTAAATAAAAAATAAGTAACTTATTGTGAGTATGTGGTGATGGGGTCTATGACTGAAAGAGGAATGTAGGGTTATGGCTAATTAAGGCCTATAAAAATGTGAAAACCCCCAACCATCACTCCCCCATGGTCTCGAGAGGCTGTGTATCAAATTTAAGCGCCCTGGGGTGGCAAGGAGAAAATTCAGCTGTATCGCTCACGAAGCTGATCTTACATCCTCCCAATCGCAACACGTTATCCCACTCTTTATCGTGATGGATAACCTGTGATGCGCAGCTCATAGAATTATTTAAGTAGATGAAACTTTTTCACCAGACATCCAGGCATTAGGTAGGTAACCACAAAATAATAAGTGTAATGAACTCTCACGGGCTGCTTCAACTTCCGAGATTCCATTGATCAGAAATTCGCCTGGAATGTAATTAATACGCGCAATCAAATAAATTTCGAAATGAGAAGTTGTAAATCCCCTACATGGAAGAATAAATCGCATGAATCCCCAGTTCCTTCTACCATGAAATCCCCCTATTACTGAGTGGTTTCTACAAAGATGCCCTACCCGATGACCAATAACTTCGCTATGGTATCCTTATCATTCTTATCATTGTTTATCTTTTCTAAAAAAAACAGTAGGTACAGTTACTGTACTACAGTAAGATTTCCGATTGACTTTAGTAAAACGTCGATGTGGTAATTTCTACGTTGTTTCAAGATAGTATTCCCGTTGGATCGATTTCTGTGAATAAACTGTGAAATGGGGCATGAACGAGCGCTTTAAGAAAACGGACAACGTAGTAGAAGTGAAATTGGATAACTGAAAAAATGTTCGTCCTACTTTTAGGAGTATGTTTGGTTTTTTACGTCATCAGATGTATAATTTTGATGCACGAAGTGTTCACGATGAGGAGACCTCCTTCGGATATGCGAAACAGCGAACGTCCTGTCAAAACACTGATGGTTATAGGTTCAGGAGGTCACACGGCCGAGCTACTGAAGGTAGATACCTGTCTGGAATACGATAATATCTATAATATAGATATATTATATCTATATACAATATATTATATTGATATTTTATATTGATCAAAATTAATTGAAAGTAGGGGAAAAGTACCAGTTATTGGACATTTGGTCGTATTATTTGAATTACTAAGAAGCGTTTTGTCGGGGGTTTCTTTTCCCACCTTTATTTTAATAGTAACAGCAACTATCCTACAGTGCATTGGTGTGCAGTGTAAATATTTTGAACGTGTTTTCCACGTTCTGAAAGTGTGAAGGTGTAAGTTCGGCCGAGTTTCTTGTGGAATCGTAAAGCAACATAGTGACAATGTTTTTCGTCATTTTTGCATTAGTTTTATAATGTCTAGGAGTTATTTTACTAGTTATTTTCTTTCTAGTTATTTTTCTTTCCATTGGTGCTAAGAACTTTCTGTTTAATAGTTTTTTGAAGTAGGTATATAATAGGGGTGTACAATAACTGGAACAAGGAAATGTTTGTGTGCCAGTTATTGAAGGTGTCCAATGACTGGTGGGCATAGTTTTTTTTTCCGTGTTCCATTTATTGAGAGATGATTTTGATAGTAATAATAGGCATTCCTTATGCCTATTATTCATTTTCTTTCGCGAATTTCTAAGCTAATCTTTTGTTCTAGAGCGATGGGCAAGTCAAGAATAACAACTAAATCAAAACCCAAAAAACAAAAATAGCAATGAATATTGTCCCCGTCACCAATACAGTCCTGTGGATTTGGAATCCGCTGTGAAAGACGTTGCCAATGGCGTTTTGAGCCTTGGAGCTGCGGCAAAGAAGTATGGTGTTCCCAAATCGCCTTCACCCTTCAGGAATAGCCCTAACTTCAAGAACCCAGAAAGAGGACCTAATTCTTTCAAAGGAGGAAGATGCATTGTTAGTCAACTGGATCACTACGTGCGCCAGTAAAGGCTTTCCTCGCCGAAATATGGAGCTTCAGCTCAGTGTTCAGGAATGATATTCCTGAACACTAAGCTAAAGGTCGATACATTATCTTAATATGAATCCACGAGAAAAAAGTCCCATTCACTGACAATAAACCTGGCAGAACATGACTGCATAGCTTTCTAAATAGACACCCAGAAATCGCCCAACGTTCCAGTGAAGCTGTCACTAACGTCAGTGCTTGTAAAGCAAAGGATGATTTACTGGGATGGTTTTCATCAGTTGAAGCGCTTTTGGGGGAGGAAAATCTGCTTGATATTCTTGATGATCCAACCCGCATTTACATTTCTGCGAGATTTTTTCTGATTTGAGAATAGGTACCAGCTGTGAGTTATTAAGTTTAGTATATTGACTATTTAAATTGCATGTTCTTGAAGAACACAGATAAATTTATAATTTCCAAAAAATGTGAAAAAGTGAATATTCAGATGCTTATCAAGTTCGAGTTTCTCCTTAAGTGTTCAATAACTGGTACATTTTGCTAAGTAGTGGGAATAAAAAGCCAACACTTCAAATTATTGTAGTAATAACTGTTATTACTACAATAATTTGAAGTGTTGTAATAATGAAAACCATGATCATCAGGGCTAAGAAACACCCAGTTGATCATGGTTTTCAATCTTATTTCACTCGTTATCGTAATCTTTTGAATAAGTTGATTAGGGGGGCTACACTACTTCATTTTTGTGATATTGTATCGGAAGCTCAGGGGAACCCTAAGGTGCTTTGGGAGGCTGTGAAAGAAGCTTGTAATAGGTCCTGCCACATAGCAATAGGTCCTGCCAGCTTCAATGATTTCTTTTCTAATGTTGGTAATGATATTGCAAATGGTATTCAGGTCCCTAACAACTTACATCGTGATCTATTTAAAAACAAACTTTCTGAGGAAGTTTTTCTTGAACATTCTTTGTAATTGACGCCTGTGGTTCTTTCTGAGATAGTTACTTTTATTAAAAACTTGAAAAAACCATAGCTCTTCAGCTAGAATCAGTAATATTATTTTGAAGAGAATGGCACCCTACACAATATGTGACCACACACGTCACGCATACACGTAATGTAGAGTCGTCTAATATTCAGTCGCTTAAGCTTAAAACCAAACGTGCAAATATAATACTTATTATAAAGTTTTACAGTTTCTTTATGCTTGTAAGGTTAATCCTGACATGTTCAGCTGTTTTGTGAATTTTAGGAGACAAATTCTGAGCAAGATAAGGGAATTTCACTAATTTATGGTGAGATTCCGTTTTGGAATTGTTTCATGGCTTAAATATTGTTGGCTGACATCTGCTCCACCAGCCGCCACAAGTTCTTATGAACTTATTTGGTTGGTAGGCTGAAGGAAATTCATTTCTTTTGTGTTTGTAGGTACGTCATTTTACATACCTACAACACACCTACACCTACCTACACACCCCCGTACCTATTACATACCTATTCTTTGTTAGTTTTTATTTTAATACTTTATTTATATTTCTGTTACCTTCAAGAATTCGATTTTTGGTTTCTTTTCTAGATATCCCAATTCCTAGATATTGCACGATACCGCCCTCGCATATACGTCATGGCTGACACCGACATAACTTCCGAAATGAAAATCGTCTCTATTGAATACAACAATCCAAAAGGTGAGGAATAGTTACCATAATAATTAAACTACCACATACGAGATGGAAGAAGTGTGGAAATACGTTAAGGGACTTAGCTGTATGTCCATCATCTTATGTGCCACAGATTCATTCCTGTCCAAACTCATTACGCCACATTGTCCACATCTATTCGTATTGATTTGATTCATCCGGCCCTTATCTTGTGTAGTTCTGTGAGCCGGCCGGGGAGGTGCATGAGTGAAGGTGTTCAAGCTGGAAATGCACGCGGACACATACCTTGCTGAAGAGTGTAGGCTGGCCTAATTGTTTTGCACTTATGCCTTCTTCTTACACTTACGCTACTATCTTCACATAGGGAGCTGAACAATCACCCTTGTGGATTATTCTACCTATTTATTCTTGCATATTGCCTCTACAGGTCTTTTCAACTTCAGCAACAAAAAGATGTGATATCCCCCCCAAAAAACACTCCTCGCAAATATCATTCTACAGCAGCTGGGGAAGTTATGATATCCACTTTCCCCGCCTGCCTCAAAGAGATGTCCTAACCACTTAACAAGCACCGCACCCGTTTCGAAATATCCCCTTGGCGCCATGGCGAGACGTTTTTATTACGTTCACAAGCAACTAATAAGATAATACATTAATGTGAAGGTAGGTAAAGGGCGGGCGGGGAAAGTGGATATCATAAGTTTTTCCGGCCGCTGTAGAATGATATTTTTTAACGGAGTGTTTTGGGGGAAATGAATACGAGCAGAAGGATTTCCTTAATGGGGCCTCAGATATCTTGAAGACTTTGATGTGATGCAATCAAGGATGTTCAAAAGCTTGCTTACACTACCGATAAGCACCCCCCCCCCCCCCATTACATGATTAGAGCCGAAACCGGGGGAATTAGGGTTGGCGCCTTTGCCCTTGGATGGCCTTATTTGCTATAACCAGCTTCTGAAAACGATGCGACGAGGATTAGAAAATGAGAAATTAAACTGGGCATAACAACTCCGTAAGATTTTGGTCAAATTAGGATACTCTCACGTGGGGGAGGCACAAGACGCTTATGAGGTTAGAAGCACAAAGAATCAAATTTTGAACAGTTACGCTACCTTAGTAGTGTACGAAGACTACGAAAGGCTTCTGTGCTCAACCTATAATCAATCGTACTTGGCCACGATTGATGGGTACTCCGTCTTCCAAGGTTACCTCAACTGGGATGTACCAATGGAGGTGAAAAGACAGGGATAAAGACTGGTGTCAATTGAGGCTAGGGAGGGAAAGAAAGTTGAAGATTTTTTACAAAACAAATGTATGGGTTATTGATCACCAATCGATTTGTTTTCTGTGCAACCTTGAAGAGTTGGAGACGACGCACCATGTAGTTGGAAAATGTCCTCAGCTAAAAGAAGAAAGAATTAGATATTTTGGCTCGCGTATTCTTAGAGAGGAATATTTGAAAAATTGTATCCTAACAGTACCCACGAGGGATCTATTATATAAGTAGGTGTTTTAATTTCACCATTGCCTACCTGAAAAAAAGGAAATTAGTAGAGGATCTCCTCATTGATGTAGGACTCAGGTCTTAAAATATTGTTGCCTTAACTTTAAGAGGATTTTCATATTATTGTCGAAGTACCTTGTGTTTTTTCATTGCCTTGACTTTAAACAGATTTTCATTTTATTTTCGAATTACCCTGTATTTTGTATAAAGCATCATTTTGGTTTATTATCTTCGATAATGAACCATTGGAATCGCCCAAAGAAAAAATTTTTTTAACCCCCCCTCAAAATTTGTTGGTTTACGTTTCAAGATACGTAGATTCAGAAAATCGAATAAAAAAAAATCCGTCCGTCCGCCGTACGCCGTCCGCCGTCCGCCGTACGCCGTCCGCGCCACTTTGCCCAGTTAGCGTTGAGTTAAAATTACGAAATTTTTTTTATGGGTTTCGACCAACCCCACAATGGTCCTCGAAACTTTTCATAACCCTAGGTCAAGGGGAAGGGGTTCAAAACGAATTTTGAAAATTTGAAAATCTCATATCTCGAAAAATTCATATAGAACGGTATGTTTTTTATTTCATATTTAGATAGAGTTTGTTCCGTAGAATTTTTTAAGACCATCCGCAGCTTTGTACGACCAGCCGTTCGTTCACAATGAGGGCTCAAAGATTGTGCCTCACAACACGATCGTGTATCAAACTGTTGAAATACAGGTCCATTTTCATACTAACAAGCTCTTTGGAACATCATATGGCTTAAGTGATGTCGAGTTTGTTGTTCTGAGGTGCGTTTCGTGCTACGGAAATGAAGGTAATTTCGAATGTTTGTTGGTAGATACTTCTTTTATAGAAAAATTATTACCGACGTTTTGTATATGCGAACCCTTTGTTGTAAAGGTCAGAGCAACCTAAAACGACAAATAAAAAACATTATTGATTGATTGATTTATTTCCTTAATATTTCGCAAGTGTAGGCATCTCCTTTTCTCCATGAATACGGCCCTTTGTCTTGCCGTTGTCTCTTTCAAACCGTTCCACTATCTTCGTCAGGCAATTCATTTCTATACTTTCTACTCTGTTTTCAGGTGACTACATCGTAATAAAAATCCCGAGAAGTCGCACCGTCGGCCAGTCGTATTTGACTTCAGTATTCACCACGATATGGTCCATCATCCGTTCGGTGCCCCCGATGTTGTACCACAGGCCGGAACTCATTCTCTGCAACGGTCCCGGAACGTGCATCCCGATCTGTCTCATCGCCTTCCTCATGAGAGCGGCTTACATCAGTGACAACCGCATCGTCTTCTTCGAAAGCGTCTGTCGCGTCAAGTCGCTCTCCTTATCGGGAAAAATCCTTCTGTTCTTCGCTGACAACATTTTCGTCCAGTGGCCCGAACTGGCCCAAAGATACTGGCAAACCCAGTACATTGGTAACCTGTAAAGATAAACCACTAAACTCTTTAACCTACCACAACCTTTTGAAGGTTGTGAAATATTTTGTGATGTGATCGGGGGCTTGAAATCTAACAACAGGCGCCCAGGATTACTTTGTCTATTGTGATTAACTCTTTGAAGCACATGTGGTCTTCTATTCAGCCTTTTTAAGTGATTATTAATCAAAGACTGAAAACTATATTGTTAACTATTAAAAAAAAAAAAAAAAGCTTATCTGAGAACCATTGAAATAATATTTTAGTGTTTCTCTATTATAGTGTTTCTTTCACTCCATGGAATTGTTCGTTTCATTCGATTAGTCATACCTGAGGCGTAGCGTCAGGGGAAGCGCAGTAAGCGGCGCTTCCCCACAAGAAATTAGGAATGAAGGTAGAATTTGAATGATGAAAACATTTATTGAGAATACAGTAAAACATTCAATTGAAAATTTTAATCGTCCGCTCATTATACCACAGTTGCCTACAGCTACCTACCTTTGATGGTTGCTTTGAATCACGAATCCAGTGACAATGAATGGCATGGCCAAAGCCAAGTCAACTAAGAAGAGGAAGAAGAAGAATTACAATTATCCGATTGCAGTGAGGCTACCTAAATTGAGGAAAACTTGTTTCTTCTATGGATGTTGCTGTTGTTTGATTGTTCATAGTTTTCAGTTGTTCGTTTAGTTTGTATCCTTCTAAAATGGATAGTTGCTGCTGAGTTACTGTTCAATAGTTCAGCGGTCGCTTAGTGTGCGACATATTAGCCAAAATTCGAAATAATTACAGCCGGCCATTCGACATTTTAAATCTGATCTAGCTGAATCAGATTTTACTTCAATCTTATTAGTTGAAACATGGGATGTTAGTTCTATTTAGTAGTTCTAGGTAATATTATTTAACGACTGTTGAGAGCTGGACAGAGTTAACTATTAACCTTTTGGTTTATTATCTTCCATAATGAACCATTGGAATCGCCCAAAGAAACAATTTTTTTAACCCCCCCTCAAAATTTGTTGGTTTACGTTTCAAGATACGTACCTAGATTCAGAAAATCGAATAAAAAAAAAAATCCGTCCGTCCACCATACGCCGTCCGCTCCACTTTGCCCAGTTAGCGTTGAGTTAAAATTACGAAATTTTTTTTATGGGTTCCGACCAACCCCACAATGGTCCTCGAAACTTTTCATAACCCTAGGTCAAGGGGAAGGGGTTCAAAACGAAATTTAAAATTTCGACAATGTCATATCCCCATATATTTAACTGAACCGTGTAATTTTCAGTTCACTTTTGAATGACCCGAAAAATTACGAATCTTTTAAGACCAATTGGATTTTTGTGCGACCAGCCGTACGTTCACAGTGAGCGCGCAAAGGTTTAAGAAAAACACTAAACTTCGCGTCGAAAACGGCCGTTAGGTGGGTCAACCCACAGACGCCCAGAATAAAACTACCTTTTTTCATCTTCCCGGTAAACTACAGTCTAGAAATTTTAACCGTGAGTCGGGGATAGACCACATTGCAATATTCACTCGGGTTCTCATCTGTAAAATTGTTTAAATAATACCTTTTTGTAATAATACAAATTAACTTTGATGATGAGCTATTGACTTGAAATTTTAAAACTCGGTTTCTTGTCTGTAAAATTGTTTAAATAATACCTATTTGTTTAAACAAATTAAATTTTGATGATGAGCTAGATACCTACTTGAAATTTCAAATATAGGTCAGAAATGGATGACATTTCAATAGTCACTCAGTTTGTATGACATGGTATGAGTATGGTATGGTATATTATTGTACGTATGATTTGGTATAGTACAGTATGGTATGATAGGAAAGAAATTCGTATGGTATGGTATGAGTACGGTGAGAATATGGTATGGTGCCGATTTGCAACACAGTCTGGTATAGACAGAACGGTGATCGGCACAAGGAAGATAATAAATCGTTGTGTCAAGAATTTGCAGGGTTTTTGGTTTTTTACTGGTTCCGAGTATCCGGTGAAAATCTGGAAAACCCACGAGAGCATCACATTTCCTTTGCAATTCACTTATCAAAAGTATTTTTGGGCCAATCATAACTAAGATACAGGAGGTCAAAGAAGGGTAACGTTTCTCAAAAAGTGACTAAATCCATGTTTTGGGATAGTAAAATTATATTTACTTACACACTATCTATATAATATATTATCTATGTTAGCACACATTATGCATACCACCTCACGTCCCTTCTCAATGCCTTTCTTCTCAAACCCCTAATATATAATGTATGTAAATATAATGTCTCTACCCCAAAACCAGCATTTTGTCACATTTTGAGAAATTTTACCTTTTGGCCAATCAACTTCAGTGGTCATTCACGTGGTTTTTTCCTGATTTTCGCTAAACCACGTAGTTTGGAAGATATGAGCAGAAAACCAATAACAGTCCCCTCTACTATCCCCAAACAATCCCTCACATTTTGGTTAACTTTGAATTGAGTCCAGCACAAGCCCATTTTTTTACAAGGCTCCCGGACTATAACTGAAGCTTCCTTGACTGGGAAATGGAAACAAGAAGGTTGTACGACCAAAACTTACGAGGTGTCACGGATAACTTCTTGGTGTACGTCACATCTCTTCCCGGTAAGAAACAAAAATACTCGCACAATATTAAATTTTAACATTTATTACAGAAAATGGTTTATTTTGACAAACAGGTGGTTTAAGTAGGTATAGTTTCATAAAACGAATTGGTGTAGCTAATGGGACAACAACTACTTACATAGCTTACATAGCTGTTATTTGTTTTTTAAATTTCTGCGTTGAGGTCGACTTGACGGCGTGCACAAGAAGCAGGTTGCTCTTACTGGAAATGTGTTTGTAAATAATTAACTGGGAAATGTGAAATGTATGACATTGGAATATGTATATTATGTACATGATGTTATTAATGTCGTTGAGAGCTGCAGTCCTATGTTCATTTCTCAATATTTTAGCATAGTGGGTTTTAGTTTAAACTTGATGTGTCTACCTAACCCCCCTCTTTGGGTTCTTTCCAATACCTCTAGGGGAGTATTTCATTCCTCTCGCAGTAGGCCCTAGGCTATACAGGGTGTCTACAGAAATTATGGGACAAATTTCAAGGAAAATTTGAACTCAAGGAATCAATTCTACAGCTAATTCGCAACAAAAAGTGCCTCTTAGTGTGAGAGTTTTTTCATGACTCAACTAAAAAACCGACTTTTTCACGTTTAAGATTTTTTTCGTGTTTTCGACCTTGTCTCAGTAAATCGGCCCTAACTCCCTTAAAGTAATATAGTATAAAAGAAAAGTTGAGGACACCGTTAGAAAGAGAGTCAAATTTTCCATATCCCTGGTATAAAATCCGATTTTTTGGCGTCTAATTTTTATTAAATTGTTGATAACTTAATCCTTTTTTAAAAAATAAATAATTCTTTAAAAAACGAGTATGTTCCTTATCAGGGAGGCATGGAAGTGTCTCCATTCGATTCAGCGTCAAAAATGCATGAATGGCGATACCGAACTCACTTCCACGAAGCAAGTTGGCTTTTTGTGGAAAACGTTGATTTTCACCTAAAAACCCACGTTTTTCAGGACTCAAACGTCAGTTTCTCCACCAATTTCACTGTGAAAAACTTTTTTTTCTTCGTACCATTGGAAAGCTGGGATTCTGCCCAAGTTTTTCCGGATGAGTGCACGCCGAAAGAACCCCGTTCTGATAGCAGAAAATACGAAAGAAAGTACGGTGATTTTTAAGAAATCTTCAAATTTTGAGAGCCATTTTACTGAGAGAAGGCCGAAAACACGAAAAAAATCTTAAAAGTTGAAAAAGTCGGTTTTTTAGTTGACTAATGAATAAACTCTAGGAGACACTCAAGAACGCCTTTGGGCTGTCTAAATGGACTGAAGAGAAATTGAGGTGATCAAAGAAGGCTTGGAATAATCTAAAGATGACACAGTGGCGTAAGGATACGTAACAAATTATCCAGGTATCCTGGATAGTTGAGGAGGACTATCTCTGGATAGTTAAGGAGGGTTAGCTAGGAATGTATATTGGAGGCTTGAGGCTGGGGTGTTCTCTACTGTCTGGGGAGAGCTTGACCTGGCCTGGCTACCTCACTGTGCCCTCCATTCGCGATCACCTCTCAAATCTATTCCCCATATTTGTTTCTTTTCATAACCAAACCTTGAGAACCGATTAATAGTCAAATTATGGACCACATGACATTTTTATGTGGCCTGTAATTGGTAATCAGAGACTAGAGAGCTCAACCCCAGTGTTGTGAGTTCCAAGTGCTCTGAAGACTTGCTCCATTAATGAACAAGTCGGATCCATCAACGTTGCTCAGTGAGAATACAACTTACTTGTGCGCTGTAATTATGTGTAATGACCCTAATATTAGAGAGAGATCTATGCCCCTTTGTAAGCAGCATTTATGTACTAGACCCAGATATTGTGTAGTTTGTAATGTGGACTTACATGATAACGATGGTAGCCTACAATTTAGGAAGCAGTGGTGGAGGTAACGTAGACTCAGTTTCTTCTTCGCTTTCCACTTCCAGAGTGTTCTCAGAGATCTGTTTTCTTACTGACTCCCCCTTTTCCGCAAGGATGTCTTCGATGTTCTTCTTACCGTTCATGTCAGAGAACCATCCCAAGTTGTCCGCTATCAAGTGATTATTCGAACAACCTTCACACCTGTGGACATGGATACGTACAGACTTTTAAATGTGCAAACAAGAGAAGATGAGTTACCACTCCGAATAAACTCAACAATGGCGTATGAGCCCCCTCCCCCCCTTCAATCAAGCAAGGAAAAAAAGGAGGGATTTTTCTTCGAAAAATGAAGTTTTTTCGATTATGGAAAATTAGTTTAAAACTTTTTTCGATTATGGAAAATTAGTTTAACACTTTTTTTGATTATGGAAACTTAGTTTAAAACCCTCTATTTACCTCTATTCAGTACACTGTTTTCAAAACTGTTCAGCATCCCCACCAGGAGTCTCATCTTCCTCCTTGGCAGCACCAGTGCTTCTGAGGTCTTTCTCCTACAGG
Source organism: Stenodema calcarata (assembly GCA_963920205.1). Lineage (NCBI taxonomy): Eukaryota > Metazoa > Arthropoda > Insecta > Hemiptera > Miridae > Stenodema > Stenodema calcarata. The sequence continues at coordinate 19,908,226 of OY986062.1, forward strand.
GTGCTGCTACACTCAACTTCCTGAACATTTGTGCCAGGATGTCACCCATTCTCCTAAGGAGGATCCTACCGAGCATTTGGAAATACCCAAGACTGGCTCTAGTCCCAATGCTGTAGAGGCCTTTTTTCTTGCCATGCCATCTGCTCGCTCATCACCTTCCACCCCTGTGTGTCCTGGTACCCACATCAGCGTTACTTTGTTTTCTGCCCCCAGCCAGTTGAGCGCTTCGCAGCTGACCCCCCCCCCCCCCCAGCTTTACCAGTCTTCACCTGGTTTGGGTCGCTGCAAGGGCCTTCAGTGGTGCCTGGCTGTCGGAGAATATGAGTACCTTCCTCCCTCTAAATCCAGAGGCCAAGATGCCTCTGTGCCAGGTCTCATACCACAGCCCCTGACCTCCCATCCATCCTTGAGCCATCTGTGAACATGACGTCTCCAGTGCAGAACATTACGACAGGAATTGCACCTAAAACTCTCAGAATGATAACTTTTTGCAAAGCGTCATTCAAAATCGAGACACCCCGTGAAAAAGATACTAAGGATGGATTTATAGTCACCAACTATAAATTACAGAAGACATTAACAAACAACATGTCTACCAGTGATTCTCACCTGACAATGACGACGCCTTTACTGTACGCGATCTTGGAAATGTTTTTATTGTTCCTGGTGTGACAGACTTTGCAGGTAAATCCAAGTTGGAGCTTCCCCTCGAGTTTCCCAAGAACTTTGCCGGGCGGTAAAGCGCCTGAGCCGGAACTCGTGCCCCTCACCTGGAGGTATGTCCACAAACAATCTGGTTATACGGTAATATTATGTAAACAAATCTGTTGATCAAGTTTATAGGGTCAGAATACTAGTGCCTTAGTCACAGCGACTTGACAACTTCTAAGATTTTCACTTCTTCAACATGTTCAGCCTTCGCACATTGAATTTTTCTAGCTCTCCTGTAAAATATGAGAAATGTAGCCTGGACTCTTACGACCTCAGGCTACAATAATTGTCAACGATTATCGTTGAGTACGTAGGTACCTATCTCTCACAAATCAAACAACTGGGACCTTCATAACTTCCATAACTGAAGTGGAATATTCCAATGAATAGATGAATTCACCTCACATCTGATGCAAGATCGTTTTTTGTTTTAATGTTGTTAGGTCCATTAGATAGTTATTAACCCAAGTTACCATCAAACTCCCCTCCCCCCTTTCTTTGTCCGCCATCTTGAAAAAAAAAACTGTCAGAAATCGGCACTTTTTTCGGTCTGGAGCTCATTCCCAGTTCATTTATTTGAAGATATGTTTCACAGGGACGTAGCCAGGGGGTGGGTGGGTTTCCATTCCTTTTGCAGTAGGCACTCGTTAGTAACGAAATTCTAGCTACGTCGCTGACGTGATTGAGGGCTGCTCAAGGGTGGCTTTGGAGTGTTTAAAATGACTATAGGCGCCTGTTGAGGCCTTGAGATATTCAAGAAAGGCTTGGAATCGTGAAGGATGTCTGGGGATGATTTGAGGACTGCTGAAGTGTAGCTGTGGAACCCCCCCCCCCCTCCTTACCGAAATTCTGGCTACGTCACTGGGGTACCAAACCTCGACTAATTTGATTCCTCTTCTCCGCTATCTGCAATTATATCTGCTGGAACTAGACTCATATAAATGCAGATTGCGGATCCATGAGCTCCTCCACTTGCAGCATCCATCCATTTACTTGCCAAAGAGTTTAATGTCCTCTTCTAGTTGGTGTCCTACTACAGTACTAAGACCAGATTCAAGTCACCAGGCATTGAAAATTTGAACAGAACTTTATATAAATAGTATATTACAGAATAGCACAACCTCTATTTATCACACATACCTAGATATTGGAAAAATACACAATGTATCTAACAGCTCCACAATTTGATTCACAGCGCAATTCGTATTCGACTGCTTACAATGATCAGTATTTCAACACTGGAAATAACAGTGAAATAATATTTGAATTTCAGTAGGGAACCCACTACTACTACTAATGATGAAACGATGAATGGGTTTAAATAGTCACTGATTAATGGAAATTGGGTGAAGTGTAGAATTTATGTAGATTAACACTTATGACAGCACCAATTTTCTTGTTGAGCAACCCGTACTGGAGGTTAGAAAGAATCATCGGTCCGGAAGCCAAAAAGGCTTCTATCAGGACTTTTGGCGTACTGTACGTTGAGACGATCGCCCACGCTCTGTCAGCCGAAAGACCGTGAAGTTGAACTAGCTGTTTCGTAAACATTTCTTTGGTGGTGAACGTCCTGTTTTTTTCCATTCCAGCAAAGAACGAGTGGAATTCTGGAAGGAGCAGCACGTCGTCGTCCAGAGTACACCCTTTTACATACTCCTGGCTCCTGACTAGTGTTTTACATTTGATTGAATCTGTGAAATACCGAGTGAGGTTGGCCAGGTACTGCATTGCATCCACGTTGTTTTTGGTTTCTTTGATAGTGAACGAATCCTTGATGAGCATGTTTGAGATGCACTGCGACGCAGTTTGTTGATGCCCTCGTATTTCGCAGAGTTCTATGAGAAACACGATGTTGGGGATGGTGCTCGTTTGTAGGCGGAACTTCTGATCAGCGAATCTGCCATCCATGACGCTTTTCAGCAGATCGTCGAGTCGTTTACGCTCGACTAAAAACGGCAGAAGAAGCTCCCTTTGGCGACTGTCTCGAGCAACCCACGCATAGTCCCCAACTTTCAAGTGTCTCACTTCGACCTCAACTCCGAGCTGACCGAATTCGTTGACGGACGACAAAAAATTCTTTTCGCAAGTGTCTACCAACAAGATGATGTCGAAGGTGAACGGCTGAAAGACCGGAAAGTCGACCAAAGAGTCGTTGGGGTCAGGATGAGGCTTCTTGGGTGACAAGACTTGCGTTCCTGTATTCTTCTTTCCCCTTGGTTTGCTTGGTGCTACCAGTTGCTGCACAACGATCCTCCGCTGAAGTGCTCCGTCAGGAAGGTCGATGCCTGAACTTCTGCACAAACTTTTAGCACACTGTTTACCAGCATTTGTCAAACGGTAAGTTGGGGGTTCACCGGAGACACACAAAAGTGCTGAGGACTCGAGGGTCTCTAAAGCTTTCTTCATTACGGCTGGAGTCAACGGTTTCTCTGCATACATCTGACAAATCTTCCTCATCAACCTCTTTGATACAGTCCCGTCCAAGTTGTTGGCGCTCGATAAGTGCATGATCATTCCGACCATGACGCTGTAACATGGTGAGCGCCGTTCAATCCACGGTCCATCAGGGGGCGAAGGTTCGAGACAATCTAACGCCTGATCGAAATCGTCCAATGTTGGGGCTGACGGAGAATCGAATTCTCCCGAACTGGCGCCAATGCCAGCTTCACGTCTTCCAATTTCATCGACCAGCTTACTAGAGAACTTATCCAATATAAGGCACTCTTTGGCACATTTCAATCGCACCGGATATTTCCTCAAGGACTCGAGAGCCGCATTCAAACTCGCTTCTCGACGAGTATCATTCTGTACTCTAGCATCTAGCAACCAGTCTTCTAACCACGAAACATACAGCGGATTCGGATTTTTCATTAATAGTTTGGCTCTTTTTGTCTCCTGCTCCATCTTTCACAGGCCACATAGCACACCGCTTACCAGTATAAATGATTTAAAATAGGAAATGAAACGACTAGTAGGTACCTGAAGTTTAGACAGTGATTTGATAGTTTGAGGTAGAACTAAGCGTCCCAAGACGAGCCGTTGAAAGCATTTCGATGCTGTATTAACACTTCTTATCATTTTCTGAAAGTAAATTTTAATGTTATGCAAGTAAAATTTAATTCATTTAATGAAGATTACATGTTGATAACATCACGAAACTTTCATCATGACCTGATATCACCGGTTACCGTAGACGTCGAGTGACTACACCACCAAATAACGTGACTTTAATTTTCACAAAAAAGAAATGTTGCGGGGGTCGACCAACGTTGCCGGTTGGCGGACAAAAAACAACAGTGCAGAACCTACACACTCTTGCTGCCATCATGTTGGCAACACTGGTCATTCTACCTCTTGAAGTCGAAGGAAAGAGTGGTTTGTGGTTTCTTCCGTCTGTCTATCGACATATTTTTCATTTACATTCTTGCTTGTTGTAATCGACTGGTTTGTGCTAAAGCACTTCCACCTGTGTAGTGATCTTTCACATTAGTTAAGTGTGGTTTTGTGTTGGGGACCGTCTCGTGATTGTTCTACTTCAACCAGGCCGACGTAAAATGAACTGAAGGCATCCGAGATCACGCGAAAATGTTGATTTCTGAGGCCCGAACAGGGTTCCTGGGAAGTTGCAGAGGGTTCGTACGCAATTTCGAGTAATTTCGCTCGGAAAGCGTCGAGGTTTTGAGTGGCAGAGGTTTTAGGATATTTCCTACTACTATCCGATTGATATACTTATTCAAACTTGGAGTTAACAATGGCATTGCCTAAACGCAAAGAAATATACAAATACGAGGCCCCTTGGCCTCTCTATTGTATGAACTGGTCCGTTCGGCCGGACAAAAGGTTCCGTCTGGCTCTGGGAAGTTTCGTTGAAGAGTACAACAATAAAGTGCAGATCGTCAGTTTGGATGAAGACACTTCGGAGTTCAGTGCGAAAAGCACTTTCGACCACCCGTACCCCACAACCAAAATTATGTGGATTCCCGACAGCAAAGGGGTTTTCCCCGATTTGCTAGCAACCAGCGGCGACTATCTAAGGTACCTTTTGTCTAGCATTGTAATTGTGCATTTATACCACCATTATTACCAGTCCATACACATAATATAGAGGACTAGTAAGCAAAATATTATTTTGCTTACTAGTCCTCTATCATCCGGTCTTCACCTTACCAGTTGCAAAGAACTCGTAGGGATGCAAGGGATTCGTAGTAATAATTACACCAACCTTGGGAGATACCTACCGTTCAGTTGTAACGCGTTAGTACCTAAATAAAAGTCACATGCGTCCAATGAAAATAGTGAATGAAAAAGTGCACCGTTAGATTTCAAAACCTAGTTCTGGATCTCAAAACAGTAGGTAGGTTAAATTTTCATAATAGAATGGTAAATTTAGAATGATCAACTACCAACACACCTGTGGATAGAACTAGGTAGTGCATAAAACAGTTACTAACGTCAAATACAAATGAGGGGTCCAGAGCACAATGGTATAAGTGACGTTTTTACCAAATCTAGAAAATCGATGTTCGATAACCATGGCAATTCGATTGTAATGTTTTATGGTTTGGCCATGTCATAACTTTAAGCTAACTTTAAGCTAACTTTAGCCTAACTTATAGTTAGGTTCATAATACACTTTCAAATACCTACATCAGGTGTTCATTTCTACCTTTAACTCGATTTACACAAAAACATTTTGTGACATTTTGACATTTAATGTCACTCATAATCCTCAGCCAGTGTCGTTGCCAGAATTTCGATGGGGGGGGGGGGGGGGGGGAGTCCAGACTATGGCCTACGGCGAGAGGAACGGAGTACTCCCGCAGAGGTGTGGGAAAATGCCAAAAACCTTCTGGCTACGTCCCCAGTGCCTGTTGTTAAAAAAAGGCAAAGAGCTCTGGATTTCTACATGTCACTCCAAAAGCAATAGAATCTGTGGAGAATCTTAACATAGGAACCCACATTTCCAGGGGTTAACATTTTAGCCTGCGACTTTCACATTCTTCATACGCTTTCCCCGCCCTTATGGTACAGGAGTATGCAATTAAAATTTGAACATAATGGTGTAAACAAATCTGAGCAATCCAGATCCCTTTGCATCGGGGGCAGGAGCTTCCATTGTCGCCAATGGTTACGGGACCCATGAGCAGTTAGCATCCCCACCAGGAGTCTCTCTTTTCTCCTTGGCAGTTCTATTGTTTCTGAGCTCCTTGTCCTACAAGTTGTGTTCTCCCAAAGACGATTTAATCAAGCATTTGGCAATGCACAAGACTAACAAATACCGTGGAGTGTTCCCTCTACCACGCGGCGACTTAATTTTTTTGTCCAAACGAATTAGGTTCAATTTTGTCCAAACGAATTAGGTTCTCTTTTAGCGTTCAATGAATCAATGCAATAGATACTTGACGAAAACATTTAAAATACATATTCTAATAATAAAAAACCCTTGGTCATGTCTGTATTACTCTGTATAACGATGTTGAGGGATGTCGAGGGTCGGTCAAATGAAATTCATTTGAAATGAAATTCAGTCGACTGAAATTCATTCAAATTCATTTGAAATGAAATTCAGTCGAATGAAATTCATTCAAATTCATTTGACCGACCCTCGACATCCCTCAACACCATTCTTACTGACGGTCAACAAATCACACACACTTACTCTGTATAACAGTGAACTTTTATAACTTTTGTTGTTTGTTTGTTTGAAGGATTTGGAGAGCCGGCGAGCCGGAAACACGATTAGAATGTGTTCTAAATAACAACAAAAATTCTGACTTCTGCGCTCCACTCACATGTTTCGACTGGAACGAAGTTGATCCCAATCTCATTGGCACGTCGAGTATTGACACAACTTGTACGATTTGGGGGCTTGAAACCCAACAGGTGAGTAACACACTGCCTCTTTGATTCAAACATGTAAGTTACAATGATTGTTGGGATACCGTGATTGTTGTAGAGGTTGCTTCTCTATGTGATTTTATGAGTCTGTAAAATGTTGTGAACTGTGCATGGGCAAGAGAAGTTAGGGTCAGACATTGAAAATGGGTTTTTGGTATCAAACGATTTGTTAAGATGTTCTCGATCGATTATGAAGAGAAAAACCTTATTCAATCACTTGAAGTGAAAAACGACGTCAATAATTCACTAGAGTCCTTGTTACTGCATTCCCCCTGTAGCTTGGTAGTTGTCAATAAAAACCTCTCTATTGAGCTGTCAAGTATCAGTATAGTTAGGTGATGCTGTTGAAGTGAGCGTGCTCCTTTCTATGAAATAAATGAATGGAGGAATTTATGTTCTTGACAGGATAGTTAAATGATACAACTTATACAGTGTACAATTATTGGAAAGTAGGATCTGGGTCGGTGGGGGGGTTCACCGGCGACATGATAATATTATTATGTAGTCTGCAAAACAAATTAAATAATAACATAAACTAATTCCTATAAATGCTGGCAATATTACTTCGCATTAATAGGGGCCAGTAGCAATTAGGAACGTAAAAAGCTCTGCCAGTATGACAACCCTGGTATTATTTCGCGAGCAACCGACCTCCCGTCGGTGTCCAACACCTCCGGATGGTTCTGGTAATACAGGGTTCGTGCCGGTCAGGGAAGTCATGGAAAAGTCAGGGAAATATAAATGGGCACTGGAAGTCATGGAAAAGTCAGGGATAAATTGGATTTTGGTCAGGGAAAAATCTCAAATCGGGTGCAGAATTGCGAAAAATCCATGATACGCGTCGAAAACCCCTTTACCTTTATAAGGTATGGTTCATGTAAACCACGTACTCAAAACTTTTATGTGTTTTATCTTGTGATTCTATCTCTTACTTTGTTTTAAGTAAACTTCGTTTTTTTATGAATAAAAAAACTTGTTCCTTATATTGTTTTTCTTCATTTGCGCATCTAAAATTTTCGATTCATGCAAAACGTTACTGTTTAAAGGATCCTGAAACGTTGTGAAAAGTCAGGGAAAAATCGAAATTTTTGGTCTGGAAATGAGGGAAAAGTCAGGGAAATTGAAAATTGAAAATCGGCACGAACCCTGTAATACAGCATCACGTACTTTATGTCAAGCTGCTTCTGAGTGAATACCTTTAAAATTGTCTGTTGCATCAATCTTATTCGCTCCAACAGGCTACAGCACGTGTTAGCGCACCAAATGATACAAAAGTAGATCACCGATTGCACCAACGCCCTGTACAGTTGGATCGGCCCATTGGAAGTAGTTCCAAATTCTATAGAAGATGTGAACAAACTTCCTCATTTTCGTCACGACCGTCCCAACATGGTCCCTCCAGTCAAGTTTCTGATTGATTGATTGCCACTATTGACGCAAGAACATGGAGTTTTGTCCAAATTACCAATGTGCAATTTTAGGCTGTATATCCCTATCCCTCGCACGGGAGAACATCATATATTTAGATTTGTCTACATTTATGGTGAGAGACTAAATCACTCGCGACGAAATCGTGGAAACCCATGTTAAGAAAACAAGAGTATTTGAAAAAATCGATAATACTGGAGAAAAACTTGAAGGAATTAGGTACATCATTCAAACATTTGCCTAATCTATCGCTCTTAATAATTTCGAACTTTTCAAGTACATCCAACATGCTTCCTTTCTGGCACAAATGAGACTGTGTGTTCAGCCAATGGCACACCTTGTTCATATCTTTGTTGGCTCAGGCAAACACCTCTTGCCACGAACTGCGTTTGAACAAGAAGGCAGCATCATCAGTGAAGAGATGGGAAGTTTGGAACAGGCGGATTGTCGTTGATAGGCCCCAGCGTGCTTCCCTGTATCATACCATTATTATTCGATTATTCGTTTTTTCTATTCTTCCATGTTATGACTTCATTGATCAGTTGTTTGTTTGAACAGGTTGTCGGGCGAGTAAATACGGTGATGGGACATGTGAAGACGCAGTTGATCGCCCACGACAAAGAGGTCTACGACATCGCCTTCAGTCGAGCAGGAGGTGGCCGCGATATGTTCGCCTCAGTAGGGGCCGACGGGTCCGTCAGAATGTTTGACCTCCGTCATCTCGAGCACTCGACCATCATCTATGAAGATCCAGCTCACACTCCTCTGCTCCGCTTGGCCTGGAACAAACAGGATCCTAACTACCTGGCCACAGTTGCTATGGATGCGTGCGAGGTCATCATTCTTGATGTCCGCGTCCCTTGCACGCCTGTCGCACGGCTCAACAACCACAGAGCGTGTGTGAACGGTGAGACAAATTAAATTTCGTAGTATCGTCGGTGAGGAATCAGTTAATTCGTTACAAATCAAAGCATTTCTCCTAGCACCATCCAATTGCTCAAAGTCACCTTTCACGGGAGGGACACTCCCGTGCCCAGTGGCCTTCTAGCTTGCATTTGTAACAAAAATTGCACGACCCCCACGGTTTTGCCTTGTGAAAGTTTTATTTTTCTCACTATTACTATGAGAATTTTCACCAATACTATTACTCGGTGACAGTCGTGAATTGTCTCCACCACTGCTTCCCCTTTTGCCTCATTGACATTTTTGCAAAGAGGCAAAACTTCATTCCTCAGTTCCACTTGATTCCTTAGTCGGCAGTCGCATTTCAATGAGTCTTAACCGGTCTGCCAGGCTATTTAAGGTTCTATCCTTGATGGGTACACCCTCCCAAACACTTTTAAATTCAAAATAGGGAGGAGGGAGAGTTGACATGATCCGCCCCATCAATATTAGGTCCGAGAGTTCTGACTGCTGCAACCTCTTGAATTCCACATAAGCTCATTGAAATCACGCTGAAGGCGTGCCATGTGATTAACTACGCCATCATGGGAGCCCATGATACCATAGGAATGATACCATAGGCATCTTGTGTTTGTCAAGTAGCGGAGCTATGAAGTTTGCACTTAGTAGCGTAGCTATTCTGATGAACTTTCTTGCTTAATTGTTGGGATTAGTGACTGCAGCTCGTCCTTTACGATAATTCCGACTTCCTACACTCAGGAATCGTTAGAAACAGGCGAGCAATAACAGCCTTATCCCTCAATTCTGCCGAAAGTAACAGCGTCTGGGCGATTTGTCCAGAAAATAAGGAACTAATGTGATGTGTTAACATTGAATTCCCTTCCTTGAATTCCAATTACCTTTGTTGGCAAGAACGATCAGAAATACCATTTGCCGTTGGGTTTTATTGAACACACCAACATCATGCAAGTAGCAGAGAGCAAAAGTTGAGAAGAGCAAGTGATTGCTTGTTAAAAGGTCATTAGGATAGGGCTCTACCGACCCCAAGGCCTCAATTTGATCAAATAAAGCGGTGGATTGACCAAATTAGTCCTTATTGAATAGTGTATTGATAGGTTGTACAATACCAATCCAATCCAATTATACCGTTTAGTAGAACAATCTAATCAATATTTTTAATATTTCTACAAGTTAACGACTTAAATCTATGTTTAGGTATCGCTTGGGCGCCGCATTCGTCGTGCCACATCTGTACGGCGGGTGACGACCACCAGGCACTCATCTGGGACATCCAGCAGATGCCTCGGGCGATAGAAGACCCCATCCTCGCCTATACGGCGGCCGAAGGGGAAATCAACCAGATCCAATGGGGAGCGACGCAGCCGGATTGGATCGCTATCTGCTACAATAAGGCACTCGAGATCCTCAGAGTCTGAACTGATGGGACTGGCGGTTGATTCTGAGAATCGGATATGACGTGAGTTACAGTTCTAGAAAACGTGTCCTTTATAGAGTCTTTGTCAGTCAGACTTCGAAGATTAACCCTTTATAAGGTAGACGTTTTGCCTGATTTGTTAGTAAAGGACAGATTTGACCAGAAAAACATTTGCTTACTCCAAGAAACAATGTTATTTGGGATTCCAATAAACTCGTTGAAAGTTGGGGTGCTACAGGGTTTGTAGCACGAATTGTTGTGGACGAATTGCAGGGGATAAGGAAAGAGAGACTATGCGGTCCACAGCTATTTGCATTGTACATTTGTACATCAATGACTTGATTGGCGCTCTCCCCTGTGGAGTTGAAGTTGTTGACACTTCCAGTTGTTGGCACTGATATCTGCTAATGACATTGTGATGTCGGCTGAGTTCTCACACAATCGGCGTAGAAATCATTTTGGGCTAGAGGAGTACACTACTAGATGGGGGCTTACGGTTAACCTTGCTAAATCAAAAATTATGGTTTTTCATCGTGTCGGAGATAAATTTATGTTTAGTAAGAATCTGATTGACGTAGCCTCCTACAAGTGTCTGGTTGTCATCATCACATAGCTTTTGTTTAACCAGCACGGCCCAGCTGATCTTTACATGCACTTTGTCCCTTGCCTGCCAATATGTGCTTAAGGCCTTGAAGATGCCCTCAGAGAGATATCCTCAGACTAGATAAATACCCGGGAGGTTGTCAGGTCTGGAATCTCGTGGTTTCAGGCGGTTACTTACCTGTCACAGAGAACCAGAAATGTTGAACAAGTGGCCGGTTCAGCTGAAGTCGTTGGTGGAGGCATTCTGTCGGAGTTGGTTTAATGATATGCGGGTTGTTGCTACGATGGGATAAAGAAACCCTCTGTACCCTTCACTACAGTTAGGTTATATTATAGACCTGGAGATCTACAGGTGGATGAGGATCACCCATTACGGGTAAGTCGATGGATCCTGAAGCGCTGCTCGCGCTGAACGGTGGAACTGTGTAACCAGAATCCAAACGAAAGTATTCTCGATTTCTTTGGAAGCTGCCCAGTGCTGGGGGAATTTAGGCCTGCTTGTTGAACACTAGAGATAACTGGTTAGGGGCGGGTTATTTTTGCTTTCATACATGAAAATATCGAGCCTCCCTGATAGCAGAATTCAATTGAATCTAATCAATCTGATGTCACTTATTCACTTTTCTCGTGATTGCCCTCTTTTGAGCCTATTAGTTGATTTTTGTTATTTTTTTACAGGAAACGAAACGCGTTCTTCGTCCAATCAGCGCCAGTGTAAGGAGTTTTTTATTTTAATTTTATTATTATTGTTTTAGGTTCGTTTGGTTTACTTGTGCTCACCGAGTTCTACAAGATGAAAATTCGGTGGACAAAATTAGGACTTTTTTCAAAGTGACTGAACGCATTGTAAATTTGTAAGAGAATGTGTGTGATTTGTCAGACCTTAGAAGTTTTTCTTACTGTTGATACACTGCCGCCTGTTTCTGTGCAATTTTCCTCGACTGAAATTCCTTTTTGTTGTTAGAGCAAATTTTCAAAGAAATATCAAAACAACCATAGCAAAAGCATTGACCTTGGTTTAGAGTTATTCACTTTATTTATTTAATTTTTCTATTTTACAAGGGAGATAATGTGTCCCTTCGGATTATTGATGCTGTAAACTGTGTGTATTATGATTTTTATATTCTGAGTATTAGGTTCGAGACCACAAATTAAAATTTCTCCTTATATCGATTTTCTTCATTACCTTTACATGCGATATATGCTGATCTGTTGACACCCTTCGAAACTCTGATGTCTTAAGACTGGATCACATTCATAGACGTGTAGTAGGAGTTGGTTCACTGACGGTCACATGGAAATTTCATCAAAATTAGAAGTGAGCTAATGCATTTCATTGCAATACGATTTGCATTTCCAGACATACAATTTGACCCGTTATTGGGGGTAAATTTCGAGTAGGATTACATTTGTAAGATATAGTTCCATGACATCCATGACACATTACATACTTTTGAGAGTGCAATACCATACCAACACGTATGGCCACTGAAAAGGGTAATCTATTCAACCAATCGTATCTGCCTTAAAATATGTAGAAAAGGGGTAGCTTGGTGAATCTCTACGCTAGTGGGAATTGCGTTTTGAATTTCGTAGTTTACGTTGGGGGCGTCCATGCTGCTCATTGGTCTTGCCTGAACCCAACTTGACTACTCTGAAGATACACCGTCCAAGACACTGCTGTCGGAACAAAATGGCTTAGGTAGATTATATTGACGAGTAGGAGATGTGGGTTCTTTACTGCTGGCTTGAAAATTTTGTTGAATTAGAAGTTCTTTCGAGTACGTCCAAGTAAAAGAGTGAATTATTTAAGTTTTGGGTTTTTTTCCTGTAGTATTCTCAAGGCTACAATGAAATACTAGAGAAAAGCTATTGACAGACCATATCATGAACCACCAGTAGATGTAGCCAGAATTTCGATAAGCAGAGAGTCCAGACTAGACATACCGCGAGAGGTATGGGATACTCCCTCACAGGTATGGAACAAACCCAGGAACCCCTAAACCCACCCCCTGGCTACGTCCCTGCCCCAGTCATTCTTAACCATTCCCAATCATTCTTAACATTTCCAAGCCGTCCTGAACCGTTTCCAGCTCTCCCCAGGCAATATAGAACACCCCAGCCTCAAGCCTTCCCTATGCATTCCTAGCTAACCCCAGCCTTCCTTAACTATCCAGAGATACCTGTGGATAATTTGTTACGTATCCATACGCCACTATGCCATCTTTACATGATTCCAAGCCTTCCTTGAGCATTTCAATGCCTCTTCAGCCTGATCAGGGGCCCCCAGTCATTTTAAACAGACCAAAGACACTCTTAAGCAGTCCTTTACCAGACCCCCTAAACCCGCCCCCTGGCTTCGTCCCCGCATTGGATTCATTATTATGACATTTACCTCTCAATTTAATGAATTCTGGATCCCCCGCCCGCTTCTAGGCCACAACTCCCACTTCTTCAATCGACTACACTAAATGTGTGTTACCAAGTATTTTTAAATTTCTGGTCTCGATCTTTAATACTCTAAAATCTTTTTTCTCACATTTTCTCTGGAATTTTGCTCGTACAGACGCCGCCACTACCCCCCCCCCCCCCTTCCACCACCAGTTTTTGTTAGGTACCCGAATAACACAATGTTTGGTAGGTGGTTTTTTTTTCTCCTCCCCAACTTGATTTTAGCGGTGAAAGAAAACAACGGTAGACTTGTAATTAAATGTGTGAATAAAACTGAACAATATTATTATCGACAATTATACCTACTATTGTATGTATTAAACAAAATATTTATTGTGACGTTTTTAATTTTGGCCACTGTAGTTTGTAATGTAATTTTTCTCTGTAAGTTTTTCCTTACGGGATGAACCTTGCTGTATTTGATACACAATTCCCAAGTTCCTCGAGCAAGAGAATTGAAAGAGAAAAAAAAGTGAAATAGATTTATATTTTCTACGATATGACTCGCAAACAAGGGATGTTAGCGAAAATTCGTTACGAGGCAAATAATTTTTTACAGCTACTGCTCCCTCTTCGCGAATTATGTTCCGCTCGTGTTTCAAAATTGGAACATTTGAAATATTCCCAGAAATCCGCCATTTTGTACGTTGGCGTTCAGTGTTGGGACTGAAGAAGCTTCCGTCCCTGATGACTGAACATCAACACGAAAGTCAGCCAAAATAATTTGGTGTCGTTTGGTTTTTTTCGATATTTTAGTTTAGGGACTCGTTAGGTTCGTTTCTGCTAACCAAATGAGCGACTCGTAGCCAACTTGTTGCTTCTTGGGAGTGTAATGTTAGTGTTGAAATACTTTCAGGGCGTCAGGCTTGGTTCAGTCACGTCGTTCAACTGCATGATCAAAAAGGCACAATTGTTGGCGAAACATGGCAGTTTTGGCTTATGATGGTGACAATGCTCGATGCTCTGCAGAAAGGTTTTGTGGTAGCAGCAGGTAAATCAAAATGAAACAAAATACCTCAAAATATACCAATAAAATATACTCTAACAAGCCATGTCTAGAGAGTACCGAGAACAGTGGCATTTGGTCCTTATCATTTTCTCCTCCAACATTTCTGGAGACCAGGGTTCTGACCAGTCTGATGCGATAAACTCACAAACAATGGCAGGTAACCAAACATTTTATTGGCTCTTCAAAAGCAGTGTGCTCTCCAGATCGACAAAGATAGTGAGGTCTGTGGTTATGGATCTGAGGCCTAGACCATGCAAACTGAGGATGAGGAAAGATTAAGGGTATTCGGGGGGAAAATGTACAGAGCACACGTTGGCAGACCACATGAGGGAGGAAATCAAGGCAGACCCAATGCTGGGTATGCCTAGTGATGAAATGCCACTACGCAACCATTTTGAAAGAAAATTCCACATCCTCTTTCTCGAAAGGGAGGCATAGAAAAAACAGATTCCAGTACCTGTTCACTCAATCTGGTTCATGGACGGCTCCAAAATGCATTGCGGCAGTTTGTACGAACAATCTAAAAACTAAGATGGCGATCAGTCTGGGCCGGCACGCCACAGTGACCAAGACGATTGCCATTGAACACTGTCCTATGGAGATCAGAAAGCTAAACCGAATAGGTAAGAAAGTGGCAATCTGTTTCGATATCCAAGCCTTATCAAGTCACAAGAAAACCCTCGCATGCAACTACGGCAGACGTACTCAATCTCAGCCGCACCAGGCTGAGGATTACGGTAGGCCAACTGACACTGCCGACGCCAAAAGCATCTCTGCAGGATCATTGAGTGCCGGTTCTGTGTCAAAGAGGAGGAGACAGCAGAGCACGTCCTATGCCACTGTGAGGGACTTGCTCGGTCCCGGTTTCTGTGCCTGGGTAATGGAAAACCCTGACACAGAAAAATCTTAATAGCCTCTGGATGTTGGTAAATAACTAAAGCTTTAGTTACAGGAAGGGCGGAATAGATCTAAATAGGTCGAGGTGCTTCACTCATAATACGCCTCCCAATATCTTATCTATGCTCACGAGTAATGGCAGGCAACCTATTTTATGCTAATATCAAGCTCTCCAGATCAACAAAGGTGAGGCTATATAGATCTGAGGCCTGGACCGTGCAAACTGCGGATGAGGAAAGATTGAGGGTATTCGGGAGAAAGAGGGGGAGGATATATGAAGCAATCAATGACGGCCTGAGATGGAGAGCGAGGGGAAAACGCAGAAATTGAGGAAATTAAAACTTGTAGACGTAGTCTGATTCATCACGACAGGGCGAATTTGGTGGCTAGTGCACGTTGATCGCATAACCCAAAGATGACGTTGCGAGGTAGAATAGAGACTCGAAGAAGAAGAGGTCGTTGTAGGAACCGGTGGCGGAAAGGAGTTTGGAAAGTCAAAGGCCACATTGGCCTGTAGTGCTTTCTTAATTCTGATGAGTGTGACCGATGTAGCCGAATTTTAACCCACTGATCACCTACTCACCGAATAGGTTATTCTGATCATTTTATCACCACAACCATTTGAGTAATCATGGAGCGAGCGTCCTAGCAGCTCCTGGCTCGTTGACATGCTGAGTGGATACGAGTCACTGCGAGTTTGTCTGCATAAACGAACCCACCGTTATTTGTGATTATGGTACTGTAAGCTGCACCACTTGAGTAGTCAAATTTCTGATAGTGTTGAAATCGTAGAATGATTTCATACAATTTTTCGATATGATATTCCCCTATAACATGAACTGCTCGCTTTAGGCCCCTATCACGTCATGGTCTGCAGAGCCTCTCTAATCACTAATTTGAAACTAGATAGTTTTGATGATCTTCGATTGACCACAATAACCCAAGCAATACAACTTTCCTATTCCATAATAGCATCAAGTTTTTCTTCCAGCACCATAAATGGGTCTTTTCAAAATTATAGGTAATTTCCAGCTCAACTTTTTTTGTGAACAAAACCTCGTTTTTTGGTGTTTTTTCTTCTTCATATTGTGTCTCTATGTGGACTTAACAAGTTCCTTAAGCGCGTACACACTTTATTGGATAGTTTGGGAAATATGGAATTTTGAAAATTTCAAGTTTGTATGGAGAGAGGAAACAATGGACCTTTAAAATTATATTTCAGAACAAGAAAACGATCTCCACATTAGAATTACAGTGTAGGTGGTTGAGCTGAGGTTGTGCGTGAGTTTTGGTTCGGTGGTTCGCAAAGGTTGTCGAATCTCGCATTCAGGAAGATACAAAGAGAATTCATCCGAGTCAAAAGACAGTCTGATGTCCAATTACCTATCCGTGCAAAATGTAAGCCTGTGTCTCCCTACAATCCATTCTCTCTCCCTACAAATCCAAATGTTTCGATTAGTTAGTTGTAGGGAGAGAGGTTTAGGAGGTTATCATGTCATGCAGCACAGCACAGAGGTTGGAGTTGTTTGTTAAAAAAATAATAAACACAACGTCATGAGTATCATAATAATGATTATTATTTAACTAATTAAATAGTTACCTTAATTGATGAGGTGGTTGTAGGAAGAGAGAAAGCAGAAAAATACTGTTGTGAAATCCTCACTTGTTTACTTATTGAAAGCTACTACTGGCTTTGGATGAAAACGACAACTGGTGCTCTGACAGCCCTATTGAAGCAGTATTGCCTTGGATTTTTCACAACACGAAATATCCTATTCTGGGGATTCTGGGAGGGTGATTTCAAAAGATTGTAGGGAGAGAGAAAAAACTGTGTGATGAGACATAAAACCTGGTAAATACCTATGTAAATGATGAAATTTCCTTTTTTCCCTAAGATATTATTGTAGAAGAGAGTATCCCGCAGCTAAAAAGGTTTTGATCAGTAATAAAACATGGGTTGGTGGGAACATAAAAATCTGGAAACTTCCTTCTTACCTACTACCCCTTGTGACATGAGTAGGGAGAGAGAGAAAATGGAGTAATTAACTCATTTTAATTATGGAACTAATACACTTTTTGACCTCAAATTAGTTGGTTCGTTTAGAGACCGTACTATCATGTCCTCCCAAAAGTAAAAAAATAAATAAAAGTGGAATTTCTATGAAAAAAAAAACTAGGCACAAGAGTGTGTGACAGGAAATGACCCATAATTTTGAAACGACCCAAATACTATTTCAACTTTCAATACCCAAGTATTGTGTCTCTACAGACTGAATTTGAATTGCTTGAAAGTTCCAATGCTGGGTACAGTGTGACAGTGAACTGGACATTTGGCCGACACGCAGGTTTCTCTTTATTTGAGCCCCAATCTGTATACTCGTAAATACATTTGACTGTTGCCTATAAATTCACCCTAATCAAGTATTTAACGTTGTACTATTGTACGCTATAACAAATGCTCAAACGAACCTCGTAGTATTGTATAGTTACTAAGTTAAGTACGATTACGTACCGTTTTTCAGTTGTCACTCCGTAGACTCGGACAGTGGTGCAGTTTGACATCATAATCCTTCACTGACTTGTTCAAAAAACAAATCATCTCATACGCTATAGGCCGCTGTTTTTGTCGTTCTTAAATTTTTTGTTCGAATACCCTGGTTTGTGTATCCCCGCGACACGTGTAAGGCGTTGATTATTTTACGACATACATTACCTTGTGTACCTTATAGAATCTCAATGTGTTAATATTCACTTATCAATTAAACTGTATGAAAATACCGACTATATTGTCCATTTACCATCGGTAAATCCCCTCAGGGTAATAAAAACTCAGAGGTAAGTTCCAGGCATGCAACATGAAATGGTGAGAGGGTCTTCATCGCCTTCTCCATTAAATTTCGCTCACTAGTAGGGGAGACAGGGGCGAGTTGGCAGTGCCAACTTGGCACACAGCTATTATTTCTGGCTAAAGGTGAGTGAGAGCGCTGTCGTCGCAGTGTTTGTGGGGGGTCGTCCTGCCTCATCTTCCAACGGAGTTTAAGTTTCTTCCTCCTTTTCCTACAGTGCCCATGGGACAATATGTGTTTTTGATTTTATGCTGTTTGGTACTGAATTGGAGCAGCTAATGGATATGGATTTCGTAGAGTGCCTAATTCTGATTGGATTCGCCTAGTCAAATTCGTTCTTTCGGTAGTTTCCAGATCAGAGGCTACCACCTGATTTGAAAAGTCGCTGTGGGGCTACTTGGCATAGGAAAGGGTGGGGTCAGTTGGCATAACTTTGAGAACTATGCCAACTAGCCCCATCCCTTAAAGTTATAATAAGTTTTTAATTGCATTAAAACTAATAGTTTTTAATCGTAGAAATTAAAAGTTGGTACCAAGATTGGAGACGACGGCCGCAATTACCCAGGAAGGGTGGTTAATGACGACAATCAATATTGCGTGTCAACCATGAAGAAAGAAGGGATAACTTGGAGGTGGCCACAAGAGGAAAACAATTTGATAGGCACCATGATACAAAAATTGTAAGGAAATTGCAGCCACCAGTAGGTACGGGTTACCTCAAGTCCAACTTTTGTTGTAATCATGAAACCATGAAAGCGTTTCAGATGCATAATTTGTGCTACTCACTAAAAAGCAGGGAAGAGACAAGCCTGGACGAGTCACAGGACCATAGGCTCAGAAATCCACCTAATTTTGGAACTATCATTATGTACCTACTTAAAACTGTAAAGACTGTAAAAAATGTTTGTTAGGTATATGTACCTACCTATAGTGTACTGTTATCTTGAATAAAAATTGACTTGACTTGAAAATGATTCGCCAACAATTAAAATTACATTGAATTAGTTTTTAGCATGGAACATGCTTTAGCCTTGGACTAACTAGCCGAAAAATGTCACGCGGAATGTGTCACGAAAAATTGGTCACAAAAAATGGGTGACGAAATTTTTTAATGATTTTCACGTACTCGTACAACCGATTCGTTTCTAGGGAAATGAAACTTCTTTAGTTTTCATCGGACAAAAATCGTTCTCCATTCGTTGGAAAGCTCTCGATTTATCACGCAGTTTTATATTTATCTACGAGATATTAATCCAACAATGCGATGTTATAAATGGTTAGTAAACAATCTTATGTGCGAGGGTCGAAGCTTCATTACCAGGGAAGCTAATTAGAAAACATACATCGTATCCATTGCCGTCATGACAAACAAACAGAGAAAGAAGACATAGCTAAAGCATGTTCCATGTTTCTCGATTTTTAGCCGCAGGCTCCAAACGGTAAGCGTCCAGGGGGGCTTGCCCCCCTGGCGAGGCGCGAAGCGCCGAGTTTTTCTTCAATTGAGTTATATATATGCCAACTAGCCTAGCCTATGCCAACACGCCCCAGGGGGTATGCCAACTCACCCCAGGGGTGGGGCTAGTTGGCAGACTTGGGATATGGAATGAATGGCCCACTCAGCATCTGTTTGAATTAACGAGTTATAGGGGATCTTGAAGCTAAGGTGTTGTGTGACCACCAGCATCAATCGGAATCTCTCCCTAACTATCATTGAAAAAAAAAAAAAAATAAATAAAAAACCAAAATCTATGCCAACATCCCCCTACATCTGACGATTCACCCCTTTGGTGAAGATAATGGGAGACCTCAGCCAACCTCCACGCGGTGTCTCCTGGGTAACGCTAAGGCTGCACTTACGTCATTGGGTGTCAAATGTCCTACGCCCAATTGATGTTAGGGAGAGTGAGATGTTGCCCATACGCCCTTCTAGTTTCCATACCTACGTTGGGGCTGTCCTTCTACCCTCCAAGGCGCTTCAAGCGTGACAATAACGTTGCTATGGATAAACATTTCCAGTCACTTGACTGGACTCAATCCCTATTATCGACGAAGCCATTGAAAAGTTTATTTCCAAAACCTAGTGCTGAATCGCAGTTTTCCCGGGTGATTTTCAAGTGAGTTCAAGCAGCTCGTTTGTTGGAAGAACTCCGCCCACTCCCTTTTTAACTTGACGAGGTTTTTTGGCTCCCAAAACGTTTCCCAAGGGATTTCGAACCTGCAAATTTATGTAATTCTACTCAAACGTGTCATTACAACATACCAAACAATCAGCTTCCCGCAAGTTTTATTTTTGGCCTAATGACATTTTTTTGTCTGCGGTGACTGGGCCCACGAACAAATTCTCTATTTTCGAGTACTTTCTGGAAACATAAGAACTAAAACTTGATCCACTTTTTTTCCTGAAACTGCCTGTTTCATCTAATTCCGATCGAATTGTCGTTTTTAGTACCTCAACATATACAAAGCCAACTACATCTAGGGATGGAAATAGAAGAGGAATTGAGATGCTTAAGAAAGGCTTGGAATGGTGAAGGATGACAGGAGATGGTTGAGCACTGTTCAAAAATGGCTTTGGGCTGTCTAAATGGACTTGGGAGGCGCCTGACAAGGCTGGCACCCCCCCCCCCCCCTACTACCGAAATTCACGCTACTTACTTCACTGGGATTTGTGTTCCAATGAGCCACATAAACAGGGTTGGAATAGCAATAATGTAAAAAAAAAAAAACACTTTAATTTTCACATTAAATTCAAGCCATATAACTACAGAATGCAATATTGAAGAGCAGTCGCTTCAACGACTCACTTTTCAAACGAGATTATCTAGTCCAGAATTACAATTTTAATCATAGAGATTACGAGGAATCACCCCATAACGATCAAATATTAATACTGATTAGCGAAACAAAGAGAAACAAACAAATGTACAAAGAACTCCCTGGGGTATACGTACTCGTATTTTGACAAAAATGAAAATAAAAAAAATAAATAAAAATAATAAAAAAATTAAAATACACATCTTTTATATACTTAGGTATTTACAATAAGTTCACAGTAAAATATTTAAAAAAAATCCCGCTTTGGTAGAACGAGGTAAAAATACGAATCCCACCCAATAAAATGTAAACGAATCAAGGATATCGATTTAGGTGTCGTTACATGGAATTGAACAAAATATAATGGACTTTCTGAATAATATTTGCTTCTGAATTTCTTACTTGTTTATTAGACGCTATTATAGTTATTTTCCTCTTCTATGGGAGTATGTACGACAAATATTGCTATTTCCTGACTAGAAATGGACCAAATGTATATCCTTGACTGAACGAATGAAAGCTCCAAACGGTTCTGTTTTTACTATTCATTTCTCAAGCCTTGTCTTTTCAATATTCACTATTTAGATTTGACGTCGTGAAAAAAAGCGACTTTCACAAATTGACATGTATTTACAGCGTTTCAAAGTTTAACGTATTTTTACCTGACGAATAGAGACGCTTGTTCCTGCGGACGCAAATATCTGCAAGCAGCTATCTGAGGTTTTTGAATTAACTTCGAAGATTCTGTGGGCAAAACACAAGTTTACGGGGGGGAAAAGTTGACGCAAGTGTATGCAACCCATATGAGGATATCACAACTTCCACTGATTAGCTTGTTTTTTTTTTTTTTCGTTTGACGAATGAAATTGCCTCAGCGGTTTACAATTTGTTGATCGAAAAATTGAACACTTTCGCATGAAGTCGATACAGTACGTTTCGTTTCGGATGTTGGGGACAGAATAGAAATATGATCATGGTTGGCATGATATGGATGTGGCTTCTCAATAAAGCGTCAAGAAGCATCAGAAACTGTGAAATGATTTTCCCCGTGGTCAGTCATTCATTCTTGCCACCTGACCGAGTTTTCGCCAGGATTGCTCAGAAAAATGGACACCATAGTCGTACCTCACGAATATGTTGACGTTTAAGGCGGGTTCACATTGGAGCGGAAAGTCCGGATTGTGGATTGCGTATTGCTCTGTGATTGGTCAAGGCCATGGAAGTACACTCCCAACCTTCGACGCTGACCAATCACAGAGCGATCCGCAATCTAGACTTTCCGCTCCAATGTGAAACCGCCTTTACTCCAAGCGTGGGATACCAATCAACTTGACCGGCAAGGTTTTCGATTTCAAAAGTCTATTTCAACCTGACCTGATGAAGGCCAACCGACCTCTGACTCAGAATCAGCGACCACAAAAACTATAAGATACGGGTTTCATAATGCTTGCATAAACTTCTTTCACAGACCTAGGTATGCCCAGAGTGGTTGAACAAAAACTTCCAGAACCAGGAAAACTTAGCAAACCATTACATTTGTTGTAAACCTGAGTAATTGATCGTATGGATACTTGGGATTTAATAAGACCCAAACCGCTCGGGTGTATTCTGTCCAAACAAAAACGACAGAAATATCTTGTGAAGTTGTGAAATCTTGGTATAATATAAGTAGTACTTTGCCACTGGGTTGCCACGAGGTGTAAAGGCGGGTTCACATGGAGCGGAAAGTCCGGATTGCGTATCGCTCTGTGATTGGTCAAGGCCATGGACGTACACTCCCAACCTTCGACGCTGACCAATCGCAGAGCGATCCGCAATCCGGACTTTTCGCCTTAACTCGAATGTGTTCTCTCTACAAATCCCTTCACTCTTAATGGAAACGTCCACTGTCTACGTGTATCAAACACCAATTTGTCTCCTTCCACTTCCAAATCCAATAGTACACTCCCAAACAATATTACAATCTGCGAACGTAAACTGAATTCGGTAAGAGGGAAACAACAAGTGGAGAGCACCGATAAATATTACGATTCTTCTCAACTGTTACGTGAAAGAAGTAGAAATAACCATTAATTAATTAATTGATTTAATTTTTGGAGCTGAAATATCTGATACGACGGCCTTACGGTGTAGGGAGTCAACATCTTACACCTACGGATTGTAACTGATATGGCACCAAACGTGGAAATTGACACAGATAAGGCGCCCAAACATGAAGTGAATGCAGTGCTTTAACATGGAGGAACGATGTGAATGGTGTTTTTCAATATCTGACAATGTGAGACAACAAATTTTTGAATTTGACGTTACAACCAAATCGTGTAATTAGACCACGATACATGATATGACAAACGTATAATTGATACTTCAGGATGTTGAAACTGAGGTTAGAATTACCTACATATTTCCAATACTACCCTAAAAGGGAGATGGGTAAGGTTCCTTATGGAGGATGACAAACACAATACAGTCAGTCGTCTCTAAGATTCCTAAGCTATCATCTCAATACAGTACACGAGACGAATTCAGGGGATTCGTCTTCACGTCTCCGCAATCAAAAAGAGGTTTCAGGGGGGGTCTATAGTTAAGAGAGAGACAATTAATCGTGGTTGTTCCTCGAGAACGGCCAGTGGGAACGGGCCCTGGACTTGTTCGAACCCCCCGAACTGAGTGAGCGCTCTCTGAAGGTCGGCGAACTGGATGACGAGCAGGAGCTGAGGCTTGTGGACGGCGTCAGCCCAAAGATGTCTTGTACGGTAGGCCGCGTGTATTCCGCATTCTCGTTGTTCGTATCTGAAGAAAAAAAAAAAAACGTTAACAATTTTACTACTTACATTTAAAGAAATTTCTTCCATGCGGCCTTTTTAACCGGCATGATTGAGTACACAATAGAACGAGGAAGATGATTTGATTCTAATCAGTGTCACCTCAACTTAACGTTTGTTGTACCTAGTTTATTGTTCTGTTTGTTTCAATTCGGCCACCGAACCAATATATCGTCGCTGAACTCCCAACATGACATTATTGATTTTGGCCACTTTTCAGGAGATCAAAAAGTTTCATTTCCCTACTTTTCTCATTCTCTAGTATGTTATTATTTCTCACTTTTCTCCACGGCCCTAAGTTTCTGTTACAGACAAAAACATATGATTTTGTCGGAGGAATAAAATAACAAGGTAATTGTGTCATGTTGGTAGAAATTCCCAAGTAGTTGTGTCATGTTTCCCTTGGAATTTTCAGGGAACGAATGAAATGAGCTTAATACCATGTTTTTCATTTGTATTAATAATTTAAAATTATTTTTGATTGACTTTTACGCTTGAAAACCTTGACACTATTTTTTGCCTCTATTTGCTTGGATCAATCTCCACGAAAATTGCTTGCCAAGCTGTTCTAACGACTAGATTTCACTTGATTATGTTATACCCACATCTCAGAATATAGGCATATTAGAGCCCTACTTGCCGTGGACAGTATCAATTTCCCTCTTTGACATAGATATGTCTTTTAGCTTGGGAATTTTGGAAAAATTGTGAGACTTTTTTTTTCAGTTCTAATATATGTACTTGTCGCGATATCAATAAACAGCAACGTTAGACAATGCTTAGCAATTAGAAATATACCTACGTAATGACGTATTTTGACATGGAAATGTCTTACTCCTGAGTGGCTCCTAAAGCTATTTTCTATGCTATTCACTTTATAATGCTTTAATTTGGTAAGTAGCCTCCTTAGGACTTACACGTTAAGCAGAATAGGCCCAGGATCAGCTGAGTGGCTCCTTAAGCTATTTTCTATGCTATTCACTCTATGAAGCTTTAATTTGGTATGATGTAGCCCCTCCTTAGGACTTACACATTAAGCAGAATCGGCCCAGGATCAGCTGAGAGGCTCCTAAAGCTAATTTCTATGCTATTCACTTTATAATGCTTTAATTTGGTATGTAGCCTCCTTAAGACTTTAATATGACACTGCCCAGGCCCCTGATCAGCTGAGGAGCTCCTAAAACTAACAAACATATCCAAGATCTGTAAGGGAGAAATTAAGATTCAAGTATTAAATTAAGTTTAAACCCATTTAACCGCAAATTTATACCGAGAAACTCACCTACAATTCTATCTATGAGGACTTTGTACTATTCTGCTAAAAGTCCTAAAGAGGCTAAAGTCCTAAGGTCCTATGCCCTAAAGAGGCTACATACCAAATTACAGCTTCATCGAGTGAATAGCATAGAAAGTAGCTTTAGAAGCCACTCTGCTGTTCCTGGGCCTATTCTGCTTAAAGTGTGAGTCCTAAGGAGGCTACAATCAAATTGAAGTTTCATAGTGTGAACAGCATAGAAAAGGACCTAACGTTAACATCGAGCGGCAATACGGATGCGTAACTTTAAACTGGAGTCGAACAATGAAGGGGCCAGCTGAAAAACCTATAGGCATTTTTTGGACGTCGAAATGTTTGCAGGTAAGTAAGTGGTTTTTCCTTGAAACGGCAGATATGATGTGACAATAAAGAAGTATTTTCATAAAACACTTTTATTTGTAAAAAAAAAAAAAAAAAAAATCCCATGAAACTTGAAGCTCATTTTATCGAAATTCAAGTCTGCAATTTTGCTTTGGTGACTGCTTTTTGGTTAAGCACGGCAGTATGTCAGCACTGAATTTTATATACGCTTATTATTACCGATGAGAGGTGTTTCGTCGTAGAGTGAGCCCTGACGGTAGGTTTTCTGGAAACTGTTTTTGCCAGCACCAGGCGTGTAGATCTCCATTGATTTTTCGGCTGCTCCTTTCCATCTGGAAGCGTATCAGATGTACATCAAATTGTTGTTAATAGTTTACGAAAATCAGGAAGATGACGATCGCAATGATTTAAATTCAATGGAAGGGAGGGTCAACGGCGGCTGAACTGCTGGGGCGATTTCAATGTTTGAAACGCCATTCGACGCGGAATGTAATACTCTTCAAATAAGAATCGTGTAAAACCTTCTGTATGAGGCGACGTTTTCGAGTTATACGCGAATACCTACTGAAAAAATTGCGAAAATTTCGCTGTTTTTAGGCTGAAGCACAACCTAGAAACCGTAGCAAACACATATATGTAGGTAATAAATAAATATTACCTATAAATAGGTAATATAGGTAATCGTTATTAAACCAAGAGGGATTTTCGCGCCTCGTAGGCCAGTGACCACAGTTTTATTTTAAAAAATCGCTTGGAGGGCTAAAATCGCTTAGATGTGAACACCACTTGTCTACATTGATAAAACAATACCGCGTATCTAACAATCCCGCCCTGTCATCTGCCTCAACTAGTTTCGCCGTTCGTCCAACTCGAGTGGAGGAAATTATCGAATACTGATTATTATAATAAACTCACCTACTTTTAAAGCAGTAGGTATTATATAGGTAGATATGTGGTGTTGATGAAGACCATTTTTTCACCTAATCTTGTCTTGCTCTTAAAAATTAAATTTAAGAATTTTAGGTAACCAGAGGATATTTTGAGTTCATCAACTCGACTTTTAAGAATTAACTCGATTCATCTAGGAAGAAGTTTAATTCAAATCAAAGGGAGATACCTAGTCATTTTGAATGAACTCGACTTCTAACAATCAACTCGATTCCACTCAAAAGAAGTTTAATTCAAATCAAAGGGAGATAGTAATTTTGAATGAACTCAACTTTTAAGAATTATTATTAAGAAAACACAAATTCGAGTTCATTTGAAATTACTAGTACCTATCTCGCGTTATTTCGAATTACACTTCTGTCGAGTTGAATCGAGTTATAATTCTTAAAAGTTGAGTTCATACAAAATGACTATCTCCCTTTGATTTGAATTAAACTTCTTTTGAGTGGAATCGAGTTGATTGTTAGAAGTCGAGTTCATTCAAAATGACTAGGTATCTCCCTTTGATTTGAATTAAACTTCTTCCGAGATGAATCGAGTTAATTCTTAAAAGTCGAGTTGATGAACTCCAAATATTCTGGTTATCTAAAAATCTTAAATTTAATTTTAAGAGCAAGACAATTAAATTTATTGATGACAAAAACATGTTTTTCATCCTCCTGAAAAGTTGGCAAAAGTTAGATACGTGGTGCTGCCTCTTAAGCGACGAAATATTTTCCAATCATGATGATCACGATTCTCATGACGTGTAAATACTGATGTGAGTAGGAAAATCACTCGAATATTACCTTTCATTGTCTTTTATATGTTCCGTGAGGTGGGTTAGCCACATTTCCCTATCTTCGGGGGAAACGAGTTTCAACGTTAGGCTTTCCTCTTTGCCCTCGATCTCGTTGACGATTATTAGATCGTTGCCGTTTTTAGTACATTTAATCACCGTGTCCTAGAACAGAATTTAATAGCAATATTGTTACGTCAAAAATACGAATATCTATAGTATGAGACAAGTAGAAGTTCATAAATAGGTACATCACTTAAATTACTACGTCAGATACTATGATGTGGATGCGTAGAAGGAACTTCGGGAATGCGAAGGTCTATGAGGTTTCTAGATCAGGTTGCTGTCAAAGGAGCATTGGATCGTATTGACTGGAGATTCAACCCACCAAGAGCTGCTTGGTGGGGAGGTTTTTGGGAACGTAAGGTGGGAGTACTGAAGGTGGTTCTGAGGAAGAAAGATCCTTCCCCTGGAGGGAATATCTAAGTTATGAGGAGCTAAGCACCTTAGTATATGACTGTGTCACATGGTAATAGGAGACGAATCATTTATATGTCAGAGGATCCTCAGGTTCGAATCCCCATTATGCCTCAAATGTGTCTCCAGGAGCTGCTTCAATGAAGCGTAAACTGCAGAGGCAAATCAAACTAAAGGAAAAGGTACGCCACCGCTTTATAAGTGAATACTTGGACAACCTATTTGCTCAACAGGAGGATTCACGGACAAGAGGACCCCCATACTTAGAGAAGTAGTTCTCATTGGATTCTGCAAGGACAAGCGTTTGGAATGGTCCCTGGGTGTGGTGGAGGGGAGGATCCTTGGGAATGATGTGAAATGTCGAGTTGTTAAACTTAGTACAGCAAATGGCCATCTGACTCGTGCAGTGCAGCATGTACCGTAATTAACCTAAATTCCCTACATACTCCCACTTAAGGAGTATGACGACTCACAAATTCCACAACATAATAATACAACATTTGCACTAGTCAAGGTATTTGACTGGTAATTTGATTTTTTTCCCACAACGAGTTTCACACTCTTTCACAATAGTGGTATGCACTGCTTTCCTCTTTTCTGGTGATAATTCCACATTGGCAGGTAGAGCTTCATTATCACAAATAGGGCTTTCAGTGACATCTGCTGGCTGATTCTCCAATTGAAGCTCCTCTTCAGCTGGGTTCACAGTTGCCTCTTCTCCATTCGGGTCGATCTCCTATGGGTAGACATGCCGCACTGCACGAGTCAGATGGCCATTTGCTGTACTAAGTTTAACAACTCGACATTTCCCATCATTCCCAAGGATCCTCTCCTCTACCACAGCCAGGGGCCATTCCAAACGCTTGTCCTTGCAGAATCCAATGAGAACTACTTCTCTAAGTATGGGGGTCCTTTTGACCTTGAATCCTCCTGTGGAGCAAATAAGTTGTCCCAAGTATTCACTCCTAAAGCAGTGGCGTAGCTCTTCCTTTAGTTTGATTTGCCGCTGCAGTTTACGCTTCACTGAAGCAGCAGTCACTATATTCACCCTGTACGATTGAGGTTGTCTCACGAACATAGTACCAGCAGATAATATTCCAACTATAGATGGACCCAGTACATATTGTGAAGCAGGGAAAATGCTGTAACAATCAAGTCTTACTCGGTCGACTCCAGCCTTAGCGATGGGCTGGTTTCCCTGGAGCCAGTGCTGCCTGTCTCTCCAAAGGCAGAGGTTGAAGGCCTGGAGGCTCGCGTACCCGTTGACGAGACTCGACGAGACCACGTCCCTCGTCATGCACTCCGGCTGAGCGGCCAGCCGACAGCAGAAATGACCAAACAATGGCAGAGCATCTCCATTACGAATGTCTGAAAATTGGAACGGATTATTATGAGATGAGACGGCTGGTCAAATATTTGTTTGTTTATTTCATTTAACCACCAGGGAAAGTTAGGGCCAAGTGGCCCTCTCTTCCACCTCCCCTGGATACATTCGAAAACATAATTCCTCTTACAAACGAAATACTTTGTGGAATATCTTCTAAAATACTTCTCCTTCGTCAAATATTATAAGGAATTAAGTTGTAGTAAATTTAATTAGCTTTCATTTGAAACCAGAAGGGTACTTGTAGGCCTAGCCTTAACCCTAAAAACCCACTAATGACTGTTTTTGGTTACCCGCCGTTTTTCAGAGAAGTTAAGGTGTTTCAAATGAAGCGTTGAGGTATTTCTAATCAAAAAACATGCAGTTGAGGCGTTTTTCCACAACATCAAGCTTATTTGAGATTTTACCCCAGTTAATGTCACTCCCTTCCTGGTCGAATTTTGAAATTTCGACTAGACCATTAGAATGGTGAGGTTGAATAAGGAGGGGTACGCAAAAACCCCATTTTCGACCATTTTGAGTTGAGGCGTTTTTTATTAACAGGGCAGTACTGGTTCCCCAACCATCCCAACTGTAGTAGTCATAGGAAAACACTTAAGTTTTTTACAAGATTTGAATGATTGGGTTCGGTACCATTAATATCACCTGTATGTTCTAGCTTCAGATCGTGGGTTCTTACTGAATCGTTAACTTCATCCAACGTAAGTCGAGCTGAAGCCATCAGCTCGAAATGTGGACCACTGAAACAAAAGATCACGACTTTTGAATTTATCACAATTATTATAGTTGCGATTGAAAAGAAGACCAGCTCAATCGCTTTCTTATATCTTACGACGGTTAGTTTCAGCTTACATTTTCCCAGAATTAAGCTCGTCTCTCAAGGAAGCAGCTAATTTTTTGCCGACGGTTCGACTGATGGAAGTGTGAATCGTATTCTTGATCTTCCGCCGTGTACTAGCTATCGACATGTCATCTCTTAACATGTGGCTGTACACTTCTAGGGTGAACGTGAAATCCGAAGGTACTTGATTGCTGAAACAGATATCAACGCCAACTTTCATAAAGGGTTATCCAGAAAATGAAGAATATCAAAATGTTTGCTATGTACTGTTAAAATTAATTGAAGACTACATGGGAAAAACGAGGTAGGTAACTTGATTTTTCCCGAAATGAGTTAGCGATGGTTTTTGATAGATTTTTGGATGGCGGTTAGGTACGATGGTCAAGTCAAAACAGGGGAAAAACGAGTTTAAACTGCCTCACATCGTTGTCGAAAGATTAACGTACATGGGAAAACGAGGTCCGGCGAAGGGCTTAACCAAAAGGCTCAGGCTGAAACTCCAAACGATTGGATCAGGCATTTCAAAATTACGTTGTGTAAGCAAAAGCCCTTCATCATTGAAAAAGTAGAGAGAATGAGCAGCGTGATGAATCAGGGTCAACAGATGCAAGCGAATGAATTTATTTTGCAAGTGAATTTTTCCTGTTGGAGCCTATAAAAGACGCCTCCCACTGTCAAAACCAAAATCCGACGACGTCCAATCCTTGAAGCGATTCTGTAGTTACTCAGCTCAAGCTTATTTCGCCAATCTGAGGAAAATGCATTGATTCATTAATTAAGTTCAGTGATGCAGTAATTCATGAAAATTAACAAATTTTCAACATTTTGGTTCACTATTTCAATTTTAGAGCCTATTGTAAAATTGGTTCAAATGAAGAATACAGGAAATTTCCGAGGGAATAGACTCTCCTGAACCTTTGTGGAAAAAGTCTTTTTTGGTCTCTCTTTTTGTAGTCTTTTTCCCTTGTAGTCTTCAATTGTGGGCTGGCTCGAAATACGAGCAGAAAACACACGTAAATAGTCCAGTCCAAATTGACACATGAAATCACTAATTTCGCAAAACATGACGGTATTTCTGATTGCTTAGCATGCTGTTTGTGCCCATTAGGATAGTGTGTATACACAAATTTGCAATTTTCTCAAAGTTGTGGAAGTTGTGTGTAGCACACGAAAACCGCGAAATTGTTGGACTTTTTTTCAGTTTTGGCTCTATTTCCTAAAATATGAATTTTGACGAGGCCTACATACCCCACTGTGCGCTTAATTTGAAGCTAATTAAATTGCCCACAACTTCTATTTCAGGAGTTCTACTGGTAGGATCAATGGTTTAGCCGCAATTTCGGTACAAAGTCTGAAACTAAAATTATCACTTTTTGCAAAAAGCAGCCCATTTACAAAGTGTAATATGGTAACTAATAATCAGTATGTTAATTATTAACGTACACTGCTCTGATTGAGTCCCAATTATCACACATTTAATTTTCTCCAAAAACGTCTATAGAGGCTTTCGTTGAAAAATGCATATTTTAGGAAATATACAGCAAAAACTGAAAAAAGTCCGAAAATTTCGTCGTTTTTCGTGTAGGTACTACACTTTTCCCACAACTTTGAGAGGATTGCAAACTTGAGTATACATCTCCCCAATGAGTCCAAACAACATACTGAAAAATCAGAGATACATGGTGTTTTGTGAATTTATGGTCGATCTCGACTGGCCTAAAAGTAAAGAGAGGCGTTTTGAATCTTACAAGACTAGAATGTCGGGGAAGGTGAGGTCAGTGAGGGACCGGTCTACAGGACACAGGAGAGAAGTATCAAACATTTCGGTTCCCACTTTGGCGAGACAGAATACCGCAAACCGCCTGTAGTCACCCTGAAAAACACATAAAGTAATATATTAATTTTATGCAACGAAGTAGATGTTCTACATTGATTATTTCTTTACAGAGAGCTGTGCAAAAAGTCTATATCACAAATTGCATCTATCGATCGGAAGAAGGTCTTTCTAAGCGTACATATGGTAAAATATTAAAATTGACCCTTCTTCCAATGGAGTTATCAGGTTTAAACCTGTCAGTAAATCCAGAAAAATGTGTAGTGGTTCCTTCAATAATCGTCGGATAAATTTAACAGAAATACAAATCATGATGGGAAATACTTCTTGAGCCATAAATTCCTAGGTGTGAGACTGGACAGAGGCAGCAGAGGACTGTAGTGTATCTTGAGGTTATGGAAAGCAACGAGATTCGAATAGGGATAAGGTACAATAAATTCACGCCTATAAAAGCTTTCCGAGGGGAAGCCGGATCAACCCCATTAAGTCTGAGAAGAAATTGGTTGGGACGAAAGAGAGCGGTAAACATTTTGACCAATCAATTTCATCCTCTACACACGTCATATCTAGAACTAAAGGGGGAAAACGACAATCGATCGACTAAACAGAGTGGATACGATACGAGTAGGACTACAGGAAATGTTTTCTGAACGAAATCCATGCATCTCCACGTCAGCTTGTATAATATATATAGCTTCGATGTAACCATATCATAACTGGTAATACTGTTCCGAACCAGCGCTCCAGGGTAAAACTTGATTCCCGGACACTGCAGCTTAAAGGGGCGAAGAGAAAGTGTAATGGAGGAGCTGTACAACTTCCTATTAAAATCCTCATCAGGCCGTAGCTTTTCTCAAACACTCTCCTGCCTACCTCTGGAGCATGACATGCCGCGACAGGTAGTATGCTCTGTAGGGCTCATGCTAGGTGGATTCCTGCAGGGATTCTACCACAGTATATATAGCTACACAGGTATTCAACTGGAATGAATTTGCTACGGCTAGGTATGCCGGAATCTGATTCTGCTCATGACAGGGATGGTAGTTGCCATCCTCATCTGCGCTATAATGCATTCTCTGTGAATATTCTCGAATAGATCCAGATAGCACTGTCTACCAACGCGATCCTACTGAAATAACAGGTAAAAAGATGATACCTTCTGATCCTGGAATCCGTGTACAAGAAGTAGAGTAGGTAAGAGAAAATATGCCGTTTAGGTCGGTAATTGAAAAAAGAAGGGGACAGTAGGCAGCTAGCAGGGTGTGACAATAGCCTTTCACCTAATTATAATATTATGGCAAACGACATTTTATGGGGGGGGGGGGGGAATCTATGATAGATCTACTGTAATCTATGGTAGATGTAAGTAATACTTATGAAGAATTAGGTACTTAAGGATGACTGGGGATGGTTGAGCACTGCTCAAGGGATGACTGGGGAGGTGGCGTCGTCACTGACCGAGTAATACACTGACCTTGCAGGGATTTCATGCTTGCAGTATTTTAGGGAAAAATGCCAGTGACATTAATGACATCCATATGAGCTCATTCAAGGGCAAAAAATAAATAATGAATACAACTTATTTATACCTTATAAAATTAAAAAATAAATTACCTTGTTTTTGAAGTGATCAGTGTCTCTCCAGATTAATGGCATTCTGAGGTCGGACAGGCACAGTCTCGCTTTGCATCCTATCGGCCTGAAATCACAGAGAAATTACAATTACAAACGGCGCCAGAAGTGAATGGGAGAAATCAAATAGCGATGTACGCAAGAACCAAATAATTAGATTTGGCGAAATTAAAAACTTTTTGAGTAACACCAAAGAAGAGCTGTTTTACCAAGAATTTAACTGTAATACAGGGTGGAGCAGATGTTATGACTATATTTGAAATGGTTGCCATGGGCTTAATATTGCAATTAGGAGCAGGCTCATGGGATTTTGCGGTGTAGGCTCCAAACTGGCCGTTATTGGGCACCTCAAATCAAAGACAGTTGCGTCGACACACCACGTACTTTCTGAAGTCAAGGACACGTGTTAAGAGGCATGTTCCAGCCGCCAAAAAGTTTTTTAACTAGTCAATTTAAAATAACTCAAGTAGTGGGGATGAGTGAAGTAACTTTTCAGTTTTGTCAATGGTTGGCTGGAACAGGCAGAACTACTCCAGAAGAGAGCGCTGAGGCAGTTGCAGTCACGTGAATTCAGAACGTGAAATGGGGAGATAATACAAGGATACAAATAAAAATGTAACTCTTGTGATACAATCTGAAAGACTGAACTAACTCCAAAATGTCAATTTTGCGATGAGGATATTTTGTACGCAGCTTATTGGATCCTTTTGATTTTGTGATTTTTCAAACAACCAGATGACGATAAAAAATGTGATAAACGACTAAAGGAATCATTTTATGCACATAAAAAGTGCACAAGGTGTGCTCTTCTGTGATTTGAGGTTATTGGCATGTTATTTTTGACAACGAATTAAAACATTAATATGAGTCATGAAAAATGAACATGAAAAATGTTTTTCAATCAAAGATAAACTACCTTCTCTTTCACCAGATGAGTCATTTACCAAAGCTAGATCAGTTATACCAATGAAATTTGAATTGATCCAGACAAAAGGGACCCGACGTGAGCACTTGCGGGTCTGAATACAGCGCGAATTCTGTATGTACTGCTACTAGATCAGATACAGGTAGAAGTCATGGAAGAAGTAGAAGCGGAGAGATCCTTCCTTCAAGAGGATTTCGTGAGAAGTGAATTTTCAGGGAGGTAGCGGTGAGGTTACCATAAAATAACTGGCATAACCCGCATTTTGTCGAGTGAAGAAAGTTATTTTACTAAAAAAAAAAAACAGTTCAGTAACTCGTTGCTGCTGGAACGGTGAAGCGAGTGAAAAGTTTCGTAACTGAAAACGGCTGGAACGCCATACTTGTGCACACTGGGTTATGCGCCGAAATGGTTAGATAGGTAACTGGTTAAAGAACTGAAGGGGCAGGAACAGGCCTAATGTGTTTAGGAGGTGATTTACAGGCTGTTGTCTTCCACAAATGATAATTACACATATGTCCAATAAAAATCCACTATTTGCTCTGAAATGTGCTCCATTTCAATCTCCTTCCAATCTCCACATGAAAACCATTTCAAAATTGGTAATTAATCTACACCACCCTGCTCTACCTACTGGTGTCTGTGATCAAACTACTGTCTGACAAACAGTACCTAACTAGTTATCCCACAGTGAAATCGACACTTTTGTGTAAATATACAACTTTAACCTACACCAGCCAATCGGGCTCCTCAATACCCATCTCGGTTATCCAAACAAACCTGATTCTCATAGGCTGCCCATAGCAGACGTCCTGGTATTGGTAGGTCCCTCCGGAGAGATGATCCGATGTCACAACGTAAAAGTCTGGACTCTTATCGACGAACCGGAGTGTGGCCGTGGGCAAAGGACATTTCAGATAAAGAGGTTTGACGTTAGGGACGACGCGAGGCATAGCGCTTTTGGAAGTTAACGACGAATCATCGGTGAATTGGAGTGACGTGGGGGCGCTCGATTGCCTGCTGGGAGATCGCCCTCGGGAAAGGCAGCTTTTAGGGTTGGCTATCAAACTCCTAAGCAAAATAAACGTGGAGTTCACTGACACGAAGCCGAAGACAAGAAAACCGTTTGGTTGATGTGGGAAATGAGTTATTTTCTTGTAAAATGATCAAATGAGATCAACGCCAGCACCAGAAAACCACAACGTACGATTAAATGATTCTAAAAACAACGATTTTTTTAGATCTAACCAGACCACAAAGACTGAAGACCACAAATCATACTAATTGATGATGAAAATTCCTTTCTCACTAAGTTCTTTGCGATTCCTTATTGATTTCATGGAGAAATTCAAGTTTGAATGCAGTAGGCACCTACGAAAATACAATAAAGGGTGTTCGCCACTTGGAGTAAAAGAAAAAATGGGCAAAACTAGACTGAAACTGGAGTAGAAGAGTCTGTGCTTTCGTAGGTGCCTACTGTTTTTCCGCATTCAAACTTAAATTTCTCCATGAAATCGATAAGGAATCGCAAAGTTGACCATACCATTAGAAAGCTGATTACATTTGCAAGTTTTCATGAGATTCACCAGCTTCCAGCACGTTTCTTTGAAAATGCAGTTGACGTACAAGTATTTTCCAAAATTTTATTTTTTTCAAATTGTCAATTTTTGATCTGCAATTGCGGTCCTTAGGAGTTCGTTTTTCATTACAAATGTGCATTGGGCGTATGTAGAAAATAACGCTGAATCCCAAAATGTGGTCAAAAGTAGAAAAAAGTTGTTTTGAAGTAAAGAAACGTTGGTTTTTATGGAAAAAACGTGGTTTTCTGAAAAAAAAAAAAAAAAAAAAAAACTCATATCTTGGCAACGGATTGAGACAGAAAGGTGCGGTTGGCGGCGTTCTACTCAATTTTCAGTCCAGTTTAACCCATTTCTTTCTTTTACACCAAGTGGCGAACACCCTTTATACTTGGGTGTCTTTTGGCAGTGAATTCTGGATGGTCTGGAACGGATTTTGGTATAAAAATTATTCGCAAATGAATACAGAAGGATTTGTCAAATTCGTAGTTTAAGGAATCTGGCAAAACTATTAAAATTTGTAAAGAAAAGAGTGTTGTAATTGAAAATAGGATTCATGGGACAACCTGTCGGCTGATGGGCTTCTAGTATGCGAACGGTTGGAAAGATCATCAACCGAACTCGGAGTCTCGCGGAATCGAACCCGAACCCCTTGCGTCTCTGCGACGCTGTTCATATCGTGTTTCACGGACTGGCTCCTACATATTTTGCTGTGACTTTTCGTATCGGGCCTCGAACCAGTTCCAGAATCACCTTTGGGGTCGTTCCCCGCTTGGTAGTCTGGAGTCTGAAATGCAATTGTGATTGGACACCTACAGAAAATGCGTTCTTTATTTTGTTTTGACCAAAATGAGACACCCGATGTCCAAAAACCAATTGGAAATCTAATACTGATCGACTCGTTTTGTAAGGCACATTCTGGTAGCCCCCTGAATGTTCGTGACTTCAATATCCACTACACTCCTGAGGATTTTTAATCCTAAATTCAAATCCAAAACAATTTTTATTCCAATAATCACTGTCGCTATGAGTTTTCCAAGAAATGTTTATTTCTGTGTGCCAAAGAAAATTTGACCACACTCAAAGTTAAATTCAAGTAGTTAGTACTGATCTTGGGTGAAATTAGGAGATTCAAAAAGGTTATGACAAACCAAGTAGGTACCTATATTTATTCCCCAGAGATTTTGCTGGTCGAAAAATGGAGTTTACCGTGGATTGTAAAAGGAGGATACACGAGTTCTTAAATTGATAAAAGATCCACAGTCATGCAGCATGAATATAAGAGCGAATGTTCGAAGAAATACCTAGCTGGTTTTATGTGAATTGTCTCCATTTTGCTGGTTTTATAAACAAATTTTGTCTCCTTTTTTTGCCGAGTAACACCTCAGTTCACAGATTTTTCAACGCTGAACACGATGGTGAAGTCAGAATTGCGATATCTCACTCCGTTATCAGATTTGAGCAGAGAAACCATGAAGAACATCTCATTAACAACCACGTTTCTTCCCCTTCAAAGTGCTTGAATTAATTCTGAGTTCACCATCGTTCAGCGTAAAAAAAAAAAAACCCTTTAAACTGAGGGGTCACTCGACAGACTGTTTCATTTTTGGAATTTATGGGTGAATTTCTCCTCCTTAAAACTACCCAAAATCCCCCTTAGAGCCCTGATTCTGCCCCTCTACGAATCTAGCCATTCGATTGCCGACAGATTTTTTGTACAAATTTGATCATCTAAATTTTATCGAGGGTTTTCGTCTGAAATGACACGGTTTGGACAGGTTTTGAGTGGATTTTAAACAAAGTCTACGAGACACTTTTCGTTGGAAATGTAATGTAGGACACGTAGTAGAGGTACCACCACATGCGTTACACCCTGTATAGGGTATACCCAATAGTTACCAATAGGTACATATGATTTTTGGTGTCATTTGGGAGTGAATTCACGATGGACTGAAACGGATTTTGGTATAAAGATATTTCGGAAATTCGAATTTTAAAAATGTTGGACCGAGAACAATAGCTTATTTTTCTTCGAAAATTCGCCAAAATTACATGAACAATCCAGTTTCATAGGAAATTTTGTAGGAATTTTTGCGGTTTTTGAACAACAAGTGACTCAGATAAGTCGTATTTCCCGTGTCCAACCTCGTTTGAAACTGCAGATTCGTTTTGGTCTTGAAGGGAGACCCCTTGGTATTTCTGTCGTAGGCCTGTCAACTCGAGGTCGCTTCCGCTGCAAGTGAACCTCTGAGTCGGGAAAAGGTACATTTTCACTGATCGAATCAAAACCTGGATGAGAAATCCAGCTAGGAGTGAGCAATTAGAAAAAAGCGCGTAAGAAACGATTTTGGGGAATCAACAGATCAGAACAGTGTCAGCAACACGAGCTGGAACCATCGGAACCGCGGCAGCAACCGGTGGGGATCGAGCGGAGTAAAACTGCGAGAGGAAACTGAGGAGGTGGACGGCCAGAGGCGATTACGAAGCCAAAGATGGTTAATTTGTCGCTGACAACTACCTCCATAGGTCGGTCGATACACAACTCGGTTGCCAACTACACTTTTTATACCAATAGACACAAGTGAGGGTATGAAAAGTCATTATTCTTACCAAAGATACTTCAAGGGTCTCTAGGAAATTTCATGCCGATCTCGGATATACATAATATGGCATTCTGAATTTCGATCGGAATACATAATAATATTATTATGGTATTCTGCCGTTTCAAGGATAAACCACTTATATGCAAAAATTTCGACGTCCAAAAAATGCCTCTAGGTTTTTTAGCTGGCCCCATCATTGCTCGACTTCAGTTTAGAGTTACGAATCCGTATTGCCGCTCGATGTTAGGTCAGGACCATGAGCACGAATGCTGATATCGATTAAATATCGAAAATATCGATTCGCTTCGATTAATCGTAGTTAAGTTGTTCTTCCCCTGCGATAATGTAAACTCAAGCACTTAGTTTGGAGGCAAAACCACTTGAGCTGGTTTGCCTGCAAACACTCGCCATTCTGACGCATCGTTTTTTGGAAAACCCACTTAAGCCAAACTGGATATCACAGCTGGATATCATAGAGTCATAATTTAATCAAGCAAGGATGATCAATCAATTTAATTCTGTTTACAAAACAGCTGGTCCCGAGTTTCGAGTTAAGTAATTTGCAAGAGACTTGGGTGTGAAAACACTTGCTTATAAGCCAGAACAACTTATCTGTGGTAGTTTGCAAGCAAAACCACTTGTGTTTGTCAATTTCAGCCACTTATTGACATTTTACGTCATCCAATTCGAGGCAAAACCACTCATCAACCGAAATCTGGTGACAAGTGGTTTTGCCTCGAATTGGATGTCGTAAAATGTCAATAAGTGGCTGAAATTGACAAACACAAATGGTTTTGCTTGCAAACTACCACAGATAAGTTGTTCTGCCGTCAAATTAGACGGAAAACCCACAAGATTAGTGGTTTGTACGATTTTTCACTCATTTTGACGAATTTGGAGATGAATGGTTTTACTTTTACAAACCGTTTGTCGACTTTCTGCAATCTGTAGCATCAAAAGAAGGGGTCCTACCAAAATAATTCTGTAAGTCGTGGAGAATTCAACGGTAAGTTCAAAGAACACCTTAACTTTAAAAATTGACCGATTTTAACTGTACTTTTCATGTATATATACTGTACCTTTGTATACCAAATTCCATGATGAGTTATTTTGAAATATTCTACACCTTGCTTCCTGATCATTATTTCTTGTATTTAGTAAGTAGTACATTTTCAGAAAATATTCGTGAATTTAGTAGTTAACAGTATATTTCCAGTAAAAAGTCGAAGAATAAGATCTATAATAACCTTCCACTGGTCACGCCAGCTTTCCTGACATAACCGGTCGCTTGTTGAACTGAGTTCAACAGTCAAGCTGTGTTCACATGGATCCGGAAAGTCCATGTTAATGCACGCAGAATTTAATGCTCTTTAAGGTTTTCGCTAGGATGCGTTGGAGGAGTTGCGTGGAGGATTACGCGAAAAACTGAATGTAAAGAGAAATATGAATTAACATAACGATCGGCGTGAGCAAATACAATTCAATAGGAGCCAAACAAACAAATGGAAGAAAACAGACCAATGAATATTCACATCGAAATGGACGAGTGTCCGGACGTCAGACGTGGAAGTAATGAGCAAGAATCGTTCGGCTGAGCTCCTAATTCTCGAATATTGTTACTTGTGCCCTCACGCCTCCACTAACTAATTCAGGAATCATTTCGCTTATTCCGTGTTAGTTCAAAATTTTGGATATTTTTGTTAGTTGTTGCATGATCGTTTTTGACAAGTTTTGGACGCTAAATTTGGCAACGTTTAAACATTTAAGAAAAACATTTACCTAATCAATTTTCGGTTCGGAATCGACTGGTAAATGCCAATCAGCTGTGGGCCATGCCTATGTAATTTTGTAAAATCCATGAGAGGTTCGTCAGTATCGCTGGGATTGTCAGTAGGTCGAGCTAGAAGAACTCTTATTCAGTACATTTCAGTACATTTCTTCTTGCAGGGTGAAGACTATTCAAATAGTGTAGTTATCACTAACTAATGTAGTGATAACTATCCAAATAATGTGATGATATTTGTGAAGACTGACTAATCTGACTTGTCAATTTGGTATTGAATCAACGCTCAGCGATGTTGCAAAATAAGTTCCTTCCTAGTACCTTCTTGTTCCCCATATGCCTAGTTTATTTTAGTAACAACTCCTGAATTACTATAAAGTACCTATGTTCCTACCACTGTTTGTACCTGATGTATTGACCAGTATTTGCATGACAATGTTTGTTTGTAATTTTAGTTCTGAATTAGATATACCTAAGTACCCACAGGTACCAATCAATATTATTTTTGGCCTTCACAATATTACTTTTCAATAAAAAAATAAAAAAAGTTTCATCAAAATCCCTGAGTTGCGCCTTAAAGGGCTGATAACACAATTTCGGTTAAGTATGGTGTCGAGATGGAAAATCTCAAAGATTGGTCAGTTTATCCATTTACTTACTGGGTTGAAATGGGCAAATTTTATATAGAGGTAGAATGCTATACACAATAATTGGCCGTTAATCAAGGGTCAGACAACAAGAAGGGGGGAAAATGTCCTAATATACTGAACCAATCAATTGATATGGAATTATTGGGTGTTCTACTCTTTGTTATATAAGTTAATTGTTATTTGTTATATATAAGTATTGTCTATTAATTCGCACTCATTATTTTAAGAATGGTCATTCTTCCACATTCATCACAGGCATGACAGAAGGAATACAATAGCTTCATACTTGAATACCTACAATTACCCAATAAGTTTAAGATTGCCCATATTTGAATGAGATGTTCAAAACATAACATTTTACATATTAACAGTTATTTCTTCGAAAATTCGCTCTTATAGCCATGCTGCGTGGTTGTGGATATTTGGTTTTCTGAAGTTCTTTACCGTGAAAGTTGATTCAAAATTACACAAAATGCAGGTCGAAATATTGCAGTACCATTTGTACAACATGCCATAAGTTGGTTTTGCCTACTTTTCAGGAGAGTCAAAAACTGTTTTCAGGGCCTTAAAACCACTAAATTATTAGAAACATGGTTGCTAAAAGCTGTGGTACACTAATAGGCCTCATGGAATGTAAGTGTCTAACTAATTATTTAGAAAACAATAAACCAAAATTATGAAGTACGATGATTATTTGTGTACGGGGATGGGGATGGATCATAATGGAGAGTTAGTGGGGGGGGGGGGGGGGTTGAAGTACTTGGGACATCTTCGCAGACCTGTGGGTGCCTGACTTGACGATGTGGAATGTCAAGGAGATCCTCATACTCGACCTTTTCCTTCAATATTCAAGAATGGCTCAGGCGCGTGTATTTTAGAAAACCGTTCGAAGTGACGACACCGGGCG
This sequence comes from Stenodema calcarata, assembly GCA_963920205.1. Classification (NCBI taxonomy): domain Eukaryota; kingdom Metazoa; phylum Arthropoda; class Insecta; order Hemiptera; family Miridae; genus Stenodema; species Stenodema calcarata. Next base: position 19,950,018 of record OY986062.1, read on the forward strand.
GGAGTGGGTCTTGACAAGTCGTCCTTGGAATTTTGCGTCCGGGAAACGAATACGTTCTCGTAGATGTGTTTCTTGAGATGTTCTCGTCTCCTCTCTAAGGACAAACTGCCTTCCTGGGTCTAGTGACTGTCCTGCTTGTTGTTACAGTCGATAAAGAAGTTGAGCACTGCAGATCGACAATCAATTGGGAAAACAGTAGATCGGCAAATTCCACTTCGTGACATGCCATAATATGTATTTTATATAATAATTGTGTATTATATAAGTAGAACGTTAGCTTCCAAGTCCCCCTGCCCCCTGATATGAATTGGCCTCAAATGTAAGGCCTATTAGAAGCCTAAGCCCTACTAAATTTAAGATTTATTTATAAGTTACAGTTATTTAACAGTTTCCCGCAATGTTACAGTTATTAACAGTTTCCCGAAATATAAGAGTGAAAAGTCTCACCCTTTTAGTCAATGAGTAACACTTAGTAGAATGAGTAACACTTCAGAATGTGGACTTTCATGACTATCTTGAGGTTTTAGAACGAATTCCAGTTTTCCCCAGGCCACTAATTTTGCTGTATATTTTACTAAACTTATAGATGTTGTAATGGCACGTTTTGCATATTATGCGCGTGATTTGATCCTCGTATAATATTGTAGCTTCAAGTGCTGGACACTCAAAGAGGAGATGAGGCGCAGTTTCGTCTTCCTATCTGCAAAGTCTGCATGACGGATCTCCTGCGTATACTCCGATTCTGTGCAGATGTTTCTAGAACCACCCGTCAGCATCCCCACCAGGAGTCTGATCTTCCTCCTTGGCAGCTGCAGTGCTTCTGAGGACCTTCTCCAACAAGATGCTGCCATTGTGAACTTCCGGAAAATTCCCGCCGGCATGTCTTCCCAATGCCTCCTATCCTACTCATCCTCCTAAGGAGGATCCTACCGAGCATTTGGAAATACCCAAGACTGGCTCCAGCCCCACAAATGCTGTGGATGCCCATTTTCTTTGCCATGACATCTGCTCGCTCATTACCTTTCACCCCAGTGTGTTCCGGTACCCACATCAGGGTGACTTTGTACTCGGCCCCCAGGCAGTTCAGCACCACTAGCTCTCTTTTACCAGTCTTCACCTGGTTTGGGTCGCTGCAATGGCCTTCAGTGTTGCCTAACTTCCTTCTTCTGAATCTCGTTCTCATAATCTCCACCACACATTCTGTAGCCTGTAGTTCTGCCAGGTGTACAGTAGCATGCTCGCCCAGCGGCCAAGATGCTTCTGTGCGAAATCTCATACCACTGAACCCAACCCCTGACCTCCCATTCATCCTAGAGCCAGTCCGATCCTACTCTGACCGAAAATATAATAGAACATCGACGATTTAGCGAACGCTTATTACAGTCATCAAGAGACAAACGAATAGGTACCGAAGAGTTTGACCTTGAATTCAACAGCAGATGACGCCATCAATCATCATAAGACATACGACAGTCAGATAACTCACTTGGGCACTTGCTGCCGCTTTCGACGCTGGAGTTCCGCCATGTAGGCCGACATCCGCTCGTTGGACGTGAGTAGGGACTTGGCGGCTTCCAAACTCTGGGCCTGGTGCTTGCAGGCCGCCAGGAGTTTGGTCGTCCCTTCCCTCATCTTGATCTCCACCTCGATCTTCTGCTCCAGATCCAACTCCTGCAACAATCGATTAGAAATTAATTACACAGTTCTGAATGGAATAAAAAATTGTTGAAAATCTTCATATGATTTTGGATGCAGTTTTTGATGTGGTGAATTCGAATATGACCACTGTTTATCTCCGTCACATAAGGTTTCCGTGAAAAATACGAAGGGTATATACGTAGAAACGCACAAATGTCTTTGGAAATTGCCTGTTTATGAAAGTCCAAAATGTATGCATTTTCACCAAATATAAATCATTTTCCTCCCTTAGTTACCAAGACAAATTAATTTCCCCTCATCAACAGAAAAATCCGAGTTTGAGTCCTCCTGAGGAGGAAATATATCATCTACGTCTTCAGAACTTAACATAATTCAGTACCTACGGAGAAGATGGTCCCATTTCAAATCAATCAAATTTATTTGCAAGGACGTTCAGTAATTTAGGTCTTTACTTCTTTCAAAGCTGTAAGTGGGTACTCGAGACTCAGATAGAGGCGAGCTAATCCTAGACTTATAGTGTGGAGCGTTGATCTGTAACTTACAGACTGTAAGCCAGCTAATGGAATTTGAGTCCACTAGACTAATGATACCCCCAACCAGGTTGTTCACCAACACAATTTTTTCTCGTACCAGGGACCCAAAGTACTTGAAACTCATATTTCGCCGTATGACCGGGTACTACGTACGCTTCAGTATTGGAGGGCGTGACGTGCCCGCCTTAGGTATGTAAGTCTTTATGATTCAAACATGAGGGCGTTCAATCACCTACTTGAATATTCCGTTCGCCAACGCATCCGAACGCCCTGCGAGTGACAAGCGTTTTCTCTCGCGTCGAGAAAAGAATGGAACCAGAACCTCTTGACAATCCCAACAGCCCAACACGCAGAATTCTGACTCAAAAGTGCCCCACCCAAACCTGAAGATATTCCCATCAACAAGCTGTACAACCTCGAGTTGCCAGATTTTCTCGGACCACATCAATTGCATTTTTGGGTTTATGGAAAATCTTATAGAAGATGAATTCAGCACGAAAGAAATACGCAAGAAAACCCAGTTAGATTTCAGACATCGTCAAATAAAATTAAAATGTAGCATTGTGTAGTGCCCATTAAGCTATTAGCTGTTAGTTAACTGCTAAACAACTATTTTTCTACTTCTGCCACTAGATGCTTCTACACTCACGATCATCAGTTTGTCAACTAAACATGAGAACTGTTATTCCCGCTATTCGTATAGCCACAGAATTATAGTGAAAAGGAAAATGGAGAGCGTTGGAAAATCGAGAGCTTTCCAACGATTGTTTTGCCCTTGTACAGTTTGCTCGGCTCAGAAGTAAAAGGAGTAGGTTTAAATTCTGACTTCGTTTGATATTTGTCTGTTGTCAATATATTGATCTATTTGTTTGTTATGTATATGCAGGGTGTCTACAGAAATTATGGGACAAACTCAAGGAATCGGTTCTACAGCTAATTTGCAACAAAAAGTGCCTCATCACTAGAGTTTTTTCATCACTCAACTAAAAACCGACTTTTTTCACTGTTAAGATTTTTTTCTTGTTTTCAACCTTGTCTCAGTAAAACAGCTCTAACTCCCTTGAATTAACAGCCGTTGAGCCGTTTTACTGAGACAAGGTCGAAAACACGAGAAAAAAAATGTTAACAGTGAAAAAAGTCGGTTTTTGGTTGAGTAATGAAAAACTCTATGAGGCACTTTTTGCTGCAAATTAGCTGTAGAATCGATCCTTAAGTTTGTCCCATAATTTCTGTATAGTATAACCTTAATTCTGCCCAAAAGTAGTGAGAAGTGATCAATAAATTTGAAATTTTACTTGCTCCCCTTAAACTCACGGAGTTAATCTTTAAAATATCACTTCCGGTAGAGATCAAGGTTTACTTTCAATTGTCTTATTTCGGATTCGGGTGGGAGGTCGTATTCTGAAAATCCACTGTACAAGGTAGAAGATGATGAGGTGAGGTTCGGGATGTCACGTGCTCCTAAAGTCTATTTTCGTAACCCTTCAAGCTTCGTGAGACCGGGTTAGATCATTCACGAAAGCTTCCAAAGCCCTCGAAATAATAATAAGTACCGGAATTCTTTTCGTTCGCGTTACAATTCGTTCATCGCCATAACCTACCTCAACAGAGGACCAGAGGAAAAGTTCAATATAGTAATTCTACTCATAGAAAAATAGTGACTGATTGTCCTATTTTAACTTCAAGAAATCTATTTGCTCCATCCGGAAAATTTACGCAGTATTGCCAAAAACACTGTATTAGCATACCATAGTGATACAATCAAATATGGGACCTCTATGTCCTATGCACAAAAATATATAAACATATTACATATATACAGGGTAAGTATGTAGAGTAACTATGTAACAAACTCATGGAATCGATTTTACAGATAATTTGCTACATCAAATGCCTCTTACTCTGAGGGTACCGTTGGAAAGAGCGTTAAATTTCCTATCTCTTTGATACAAAATCTGATTTTTTTAGTCTGGCTCAACAGGCCAAAAAATGGCGAAATTTAAAAAATTTGATGATTTTCTTAAAATCACCGTATTTTCTTTAGTTGTTCGCTTTGTTATTATTTGGCGGGCACTGCTTAAAACTTGCGCAGAGTCTCAGCTTTCCAATGGTATGAGAAAAAATGTTCACAGTGGAATTTGGCGGAAAAAATGACGTTTGAATACTGAAAAACGTGGGTTTTTAGGTGAAAATCAACGTTTCCCACCAAAAGCCAAATTCAGAAAACCGAATACGCTGTTGTATAAACAAAAAACCCCAGTTATGCAGAAAGGCTATAAGAGCGAATTTTCGAAGAAATAGTTTTACCTATGTAAGATGTAATGTTCGGAACATCTCAGTCGACCATTTTTTGCCGAGCAACACCTCTTTTTCCAGATTTCACCTCTAGATTTCTAGATTTTCACCTGTTTATAGATTTTTCAACGCTGAACACAATGGTGAAGTCAGAATGGCGATATCTCATTCCGTTATCAGAATAGAGCAGATGAACCATCTCAAGTAACAACCACGTTTCAAAGTGCTCCAGTTTGAGAACAGAATGAGATATCGCAACTCTGACTTCAATATCGTGTTCAGCGTTGAAAAAAAAAAAAAAAAAACTTTAAGATAGTCTCTTGTCAGAATGTTCCATTCTTGGAGTCTATGGGTAACCACTCCCCCTAAAACTCCCCGAAAACCCCTTCCCAATTCTGCCCATCTACTAACTTAGTCTAACGATTTTTGTGCAAATTTGTAGTTTTTATTTCAATTCTATCGAGAGTGCCTGGAGAGACACATACATAAATATACATACTATATACCACATACATAATTGACTGTTATTTTCATTTTTTTTTTTTTTTTGAAATGGCTCCAGGCGATTTCCGAGGGAAAAATTGGCTCTCCTGAACTTTTGGGAACATCTCTCTTTTATGCTGCAAAAATGTAATTTCATTAGAATTTTGGTTTGTTACATTTGTAACGAGTTCACTACAACCTTTAGTACGCTGGTTGTCGAATAAATTGATGAATGAAAGAATCGCAATTAATTGTATAGAATCTATAAGATTACTATAAAGTCAGTTCAATTTCTTCAACTACGAGTTGCTCTTGAGGATGACTTATAGGTTTATCGCACTCCGACCTTCCCTCGCCGGCATGTCGTTGGCGGCGACGACAAAAGGCACGATCGCCAAAGTATTCGGTCCGGTACAGAAAGGCATCTTCTGTTATAGAATGTATTGTACGGTCCGGGGACCTGTAGCTAATCGATGTGTCCGCACGGTCAACAGTAAACCTCTACAAAAGACTCCGGAGCAGATCCCTTCGTGGATTCCGCGAAGAGTGTCCCAATCGACCTGTTGTTATCGCACCAACGAATATTCAAAGATCAACGCGCACGGTCATATTTAGGAGGAAGGTCGTACCTTTGGTGGTTATATATATATATATTGGTGGCGATATATCGCACCTCAAGAATAAGAGTATGACAAGTCAAAAATCCTAAATGTTGGGAAAACGCGTTTGAAGTTTTGGGTCCCAAATATTGCTAAAAATGCCGTTAAATTACTTTTGGAGAAGCGGCTTATGACTACTGTTTCTCGGGAAGTCTAGCCACCTTATCCATCAACAACAAGCGACTTGAAAAAATTCTGGATAATTTTGTTGGATAAATTGAGAAAAAGTTTTGAGTGGTGATCACTCGAAATGGTCCATCATAAGTGGGCTGAAGTGGTCATGTCGTAAGAAAACGTGAGAGCTGGTTGCGAGGTTCTGATGTACATAAACAGCCTTGTTGGATTTGTGCTTAAATGTGATTGGTTTTATAGATCGGATATGGTCTCGTAAAGCCTGTACAAAGGTTGGGATATCCAGTGAAGACGATGTTACGTCATTCATAGTTACATTACTATCTCGGATTTTTTATATTCATTTCCAATGATTTTCCCTGATCGTTTACCCTTTTTTGCACGTTTCAACTCGCAAATTCGCAAAACAGTATTCCAGCATCAACAGCAATGCAGGCAAATATTATATATTTATATAAGTATTTATATAAATCCGGACGATAACTCTCGATTGAATTGAGATAAAAAGTTCAAATTTGCACAAAAAATCCGTCTTGGCAATTGAAAGGCTAATTTCGTAGATGGCCAGAATCTGGCCACTCTAAGGGGGAGGGGGGGGGGGGGGTTAAGGGGGAAACATTACCCATGAATTCCCAAAATAAAACATTCTGACAAGTGATCGATCACAAAATGCGGGATCCCGCATTTTAAAGGGTTTTATTTATGCTGAACACGATGGTGAATATATTATATTCTTGTAGGGCTGGTCAAGATCTGTCTTCCTATGGGTATAACTCGAAAATCGATTCGTTAGACTTGTCACACTCTTATTATTGAGGTGCGATATGTTCGTCAGAAGGAATCTGGACGGATGAGGATGGTCTTGGTATTAGCAGAACCCGCGAGACCGTTATTTTTGTAAGCAAACCTTTGAAATGTGAACCGGGTAACCTGAAGAGTTGCACTTTGAAGAGTTACACTTCTTCACGTTCATCTGCTCTAATCTGATAACGGAAGGAGATATCGTAATTCTGACTTCACCATTCAGCGTTAAAAAATCTATAAATTGAGGTGCTACTCGGCAAATAAGTAATGGAGACAAATTTGGTGACAAAAAAATCAGTAAATTGTTCATAAAACCAGTTATTTCCTCGAAAATTCGCTCTCATACGCATGCTGCAAGATTGTGGATTTTTTGTTGCCTTGTCGCTTCTTGATTCCTGAACGAGGATCAGAGATGATGAATGAACTCACGAATTGACCATAACAGTTTCCAACGTTCAATTCACCAAAATACACAAAAATCACAGAAATGTTCCTCCAACTGCGCGTAGGTAAAACAAGAGTAAGAAAATTGTGATTAAGAGCAGGAAATTCTGTTGGAATGAGAAACAGACCTAATTTTTCTCCTGTACCTAATGGCTAGCTCATCGACCCGGCACCCTTCAAAACATTGGAACCCATCGTTAACTCATTTTCGACCAAAAGTCGAGTTAACCCGGTTTTTCCCTTGAGCTCTTCATGTGTCATGTAATATATTTCGGTATCTTGAGTATTGTTTTATATAAATGGAGCTATCCGACGAGTGACTGAAGATTTTCGAGAATAATGTGAATTATTGGGACCATTTAGGGGCGTATGACTGGTTTTGTGATAACACCAAGTTATCCAAATTTTTCAGGAGACGAGACTCAAAAAACTATAATAATATTCATATTATGAAGAATATTACCTATTCTTCATCACAGATTGGCTGAATAATCACGAAAACATAATATCTTGATCTGACTTACGTATCTTGAATTCCCAACCTCAGCTGTCCATCACTTGTAGTTCCTTGCTTGTTCCTACAATGTTCCTCTTTCTAGTACCTATTACTAGATTCTACTAGAATCATTCTAGTATAATACCTACTAGATACCTAAACATCGATGTTCCTACGTAAAAGAGTTCATAATCACTGTTATCTGTTTATTTGTTATCACAATAGCATCACGTACACGGAGGAGATACCAATGGATGCTATAAATACTAGATAAGTACTATGGAATCCATAGTATGGATTTTTCAAAGTACCCACGCGATTCTTCCCGCCACGTTTCAAAAGTATTTCCCGGTTGTCCCCCTCTTTACCACCATCCAGTGATATCATATAATATATATAATATATATATTGAGCTAACCTCAATACCTATAATTTAGAATATTATTCTACATTATAGGTATCGAGGTTAGCTCAACCTCCGTCCTTGTTCTTCAAACTGTCATTTCCCTCTCTCTCCATACAGCTAATCATATGACTTGCCCTGATCACTCGCGACGAGGTTGGGGAAACCCATTTCAATAAAAAACGTAGGTATAGAGTGAGAGAGTCTATTTCCACGAAAATAATGAGTACAATTGTTGAATCGATTTCGACGATTAGGTCATCATCAGTTAGGTCATCATCAGTTCATGTTTGTTACTGATGATGACCTAATCGTCGAAATCGATTTGACAATTGTACTCATTATTTTCGTGGAAATAGACTCTCTCACTCTATACCTCCGTTTTTTTTTTTTATTGACTTGCCCTGAGTTCTCACTCTACAGAAAACGTTGGAGTGCGGCCCGCTGTGCCCACTCCACTAGCGCTACCTCGCGGCCTGGAGGTCAACTTGTACCAACTCCTTTCTTCGCGGTTCGTTTGAAAACCATGCAATTCAACCTCGATTATATATCGATGATGAAGTCGATTATATATAGATTATGTCAACATTCGATGGTAACAGTTGTGTAGCCTTCCGAACAGATTTCCATAATATAATATATTATAATAATATAATATTATATCAGTTGTTTGGGGGATGTTTTTATTCCGCAACCCCGTCCACTTGATTTATATGTCCAACTAATCTATATGGTACTAATCAGTTGTTTGGGGGATGTTTTTATTCCGCAACCCCGTCCACTTGATCTATATGTCCAACTAATCTAGAATAAAAACATCCCCCAAACAACTGATTAGTACCATATAGATTAGTTTGACATATAGATAAAGTGAACGGGGTTGCGGAATAAAAACATCCCCCAAACAACTGATTAGTACCATATAGATTACTTGGACATATAGATCAATCTAAAGTCATAGGTATATTGCATTGTAAAAATGAAAATAATATTATGTCAGTTTGGGAGAAACTGGGAGAAACAAGTGAAATCGATATAATATATATTATAGTATTTGCAAATAGAGTTAATCGTTTTGCAAATCAAATTAATCTTTTGACAAATTTAATTAAACTTTTTACAAATAAATTTAATCTTTTTACAAATAAAGTTAATCTTTTTACAAATAAAGTTAATCTTTTAGCAAATGAAGTTAATCTTTTTGCAAATAAAATTAAACATTATTGGAAGTACGATTTGATACTTCTAATAGTTATTATCATTTTCAAGATGACTAAATTCCACACGTTTCGACTAGTTTCCCAAAATATATTACTTTGATGTTCGGAATTGCTGCGTCATACTACTCTGTGTATTTTTAATTTTCTTTAGGTTATCGGTCCTTTGGCTGAAACGTACAAAATTCCGAATAGAATGAGCGGGAATAAGATTCAGGTCTTAGGGAAGGAGAATTTCGACACCTGGAAATTTCAAATGGAGGCAATTCTGGTGAAAAATGATCTTATCGGGTACGTGGATGGTACAATGCCTTGTCCAACCACAAACCACGATAGCACGCCAGAACAACGCCGTGAAGAGGTGGAATGGAAGAAATTCGACCGTAAGGCGAAAGCTGAACTTGTTCTGTTCATCTCACCTAGTGAACTAAGACAGGTGAAAGATTGTAACACATCACGAGAAATGTGGCAGAAACTCGAGTCTATTTACCAATCGAGCGGACCTGCCAGAAAAGCAACTTTGCTTAAACAGCTCATGCTACGAAAAATGAATGAAGACGATGATGTGCGGGAACATCTCATGAAGTTTTTCGATACAGTCGACAAGCTGAAAAACATGGAAGTAGACATTAACAAGGATTTGTTAACGATTATGTTGCTCTATAGTCTGCCAGAAAGCTTTGAAAACTTCAGATGTGCAATTGAAACTCGAGATGATCTTCCCATTCCCGAAGCACTGAAAGTCAAAATCATCGAGCAAAGTGATTCTCGTAAAGAAATGGTTGCAGGTCAAAGTAATGCAATGATGGCGAAAAAGAAATTTTTCAACAAGAAAAAAGGAAAACAGTCATCAGAAGAAGAGAAGGTTGAAAAACCATTCCCTTACAAATGCAATGCATGCGGTAAAAGGGGACAAAGCTGTTGATTGCCGAAAAAAGAAACAAGAACAATCCGTAAATAAAAGTACGGAAGATAACATGTTAATGACAGAAACAGCCATGAACGTTTCAGATTCAACGAAATGGTGCCTTGACAGTGGTTGTAGTTCGCACATGTGCAGCGATGGTGAAAGATTTGAAACACTTGAAACTGCAGGCTGCAGCAGAGTGAACCTCGCTAACACATCCTCGTCAGGTGTATCAGGAAAAGGCATTGTAAAGCTGAATGTGTCGAGAGGTGAAGGAAACAGAATAGTGAATCTCAATGAAACTCTGTATGTGCCAGATATTTACTCTCAGTCAGCAAAATGACAGAGAGAGGCTACACAGTGATCTTCACAAAAACATCTGCAGAAGTTCTGGACATAGATGGAAATGTTTCACTGGCGGCAAAACGAATGAATGGTCTCTATTTCGTGGAGGAAACTACATCTGTTGAAGCTAGAACAACAGAGGAAACCAAAGCAAAGTCGAAAATTGATTTATGGCATCAAAGATTTGGACACTTGAACGGAGTGGATCTAAAAGCACTTCAAAACAAGAATAGAGCATCAGGATTGAACTTGAAAGGAAATGAGAAGTTGACTGATTGTACAATATGTGTGCAAGGAAAGATGTCACAAACACCTTTTCCAAAGAAATCCAATCGCTCAACTGAAATATTGGACATCATCCATACCGATTTGTGTGGACCAATGCGTGTTCAATCAAAAGGAGGTGCACGGTATTTTTTGACCCTGATTGACGACTCATCTAGATGGTGTGAGGTCAGATTTCTCAAAAAGAAAAGTCAAGTCCTTGAGGAATTTAAGAAGTTTAAAAGTTTAGTGGAAAATCAGAAAGAAAGAAAAATCAAGTGCATACAATCGGACAATGGAAAAGAATATTGCAATCGAGAATTTGATGCATACTTGGAGAGCTGTGGTATCACCAGAAGACTGACTGTCCCTCATACTCCAGAACAGAACGGGGTAGCAGAGAGGAAAAACAGAAGTTTGGTCGAAACAGCCAGATGTATGTTGATACAAGCCAAATTGCCAGCGTCTTTTTGGGGAGAAGCAATTTTTGTTGCGAACCATATTCGGAACAGATGTCCATCGTCAAGTATTGATGGAAACACTCCTTTTGAACTGTGGACTGGTAAAATACCAAACGTATCGTATTTTAGAACCTTCGGATGTAAAGCATATTTTTTGAATAAGGAATCCGGAAAAGACAAATTTGCACCCAAAGCAAAGCCTTGTGTCTTCATAGGATATTCAGAGCAATCCAAGGGATATAGATTATGGTCAGTAGCAGAACAGAAGGTATTTGTTTCAAGAGATGTGAAATTCCTTGAACAGCACACAGAAGGAGAAGGTTTTGAAGAATTTATGTCAACAAAAATAGAAAAATCTTCTATTGATCAGCAAACTGAAAATCCACAATATCAGAATGTTACAAGCCCTAGTCAAAGAATGGAAAATGGGATAAACAATGAACAAAATGAAAGTGATGAATGTGAAAGTGACGACCCAGACAATGTGCTAAATCAGAACGAAACTGTTTCGTCTACCACGACAACGGTACGAGGTAGAGGAAGACCGCGGATTGTTCGTTCAGGAAGCAGAGGAAGACCACGAAAGGTTTATAATGATGTTCTAGTACCGATTCAAGCTCCAGAATTAATTCAAGAATCGAGTCGTAACTTGGAAGTACTTCCAGGAGTTTCTGAAGAACAAGCTGGAATTGCGGAGCTAACATTAAAACAGGCATTCGCTCAACCAGACGGAGAAGGATGGAAAGACGCGTATAATTGTCATCCATGATCGAAAATAAGACATTCACTCTAGTAGACCATCCAAAGGAGCAGAATGTGATTGGATGTAGAGTCGTTCTGAGAGAAAAACTGAAAGCAGATGGTACAGTAGAAAGGAAGAAGGCCCGGTTGGTAGCACAAGGATACAACCAACGTCAAGGGGAAGACTACAACGAAACCTTTGCTCCGGTCGTTCGTATGAGTTCAATTAGAACAATCATGGCCTTGGCAGTAGAAAAAGACATGGAAATTCATCAGCTCGATGTAGTCACCGCGTTTCTCAACGGTGATCTGTATGAGAAGATATATATGAATGTTCCAGAAGAATTTGAGTCAGTGTTAAGCAACATCATCAGTGATGGAACATCTTCCGACACCATCAAAACTGATGCTAAAAACATGATGCAAGAATTGAAGAAAGGGAACAAAGTTTGTCTCCTACAGAAAGCGCTTTATGGTTTGAAGCAGGCGAGCAGACAGTGGTACCTCAAGTTGACAGAAAGCGTCAGGAAGTTAGGGATGAAACCATTGGAATCTGAACCATGCGTTTATCACGCAAAACGTGGTAAAGATTTGCTAATATTGGCCATATATGTGGATGATTTATGGTTGGCTTCAACGAACCAAGAGTGGACGGAGGAAATGAAGAAAATGTTAATGAAGACATTTAAAATGAAATATCTTGGCAAAATCAATTACGGATTGGGTATCGAGTTTGTCCAAAACCTCAACGAGGGGAAGTTACGCATGTCGCAACGAAAGTATGCGTTAGATGTGTTGAAGCGTTTCGGAATGGAAAACTGTAAACCCGTGAAAACTCCACTGGAAGTTGGCATAAAATTGCAAAAGCCCGAAAAGATTAGCCAAGAGGAACTCAGCAAATACCCCTATCAGCGGCTCTTAGGTTCTCTCATGTACCTCGCAGTGACCACACGCCCTGACATAGCTTTTGCTGTGAACTCCCTCAGCCAGTTCAATAACTGCTACACTCAGGAGCATTGGATGGCAGCGAAAAGAGTGGTACGTTATTTGAAAGGGACACTGGAGTACGGCATCACATTCCACAAGACAGGAAAACCTTTATTTGGTTTTGTTGATGCGGATTGGGGAAATTGCATCTTGGATAGACGCTCCTATTCAGGATATGCATTCATCCTAGGAGGAGCAGCTATCACGTGGGAAGCTCGTAAGCAGCGTACTGTCGCCTTGTCAAGCGTGGAAGCGGAGTACTTGGCACTTGGAGAAGCAACAAAGGAGGCAATATTCCTTCGACAGTTTTTGAACTCGTTGGGAATTAAAACTAAAGAGCCAACAGTAATTTTCAATGACAATCAAAGCTCTCAACTACTCGTGAGGAATCAGGCCTACCACTCGCGCACGAAACATATCGACATCAGACACCATTTCATCCGAAACTGCATCGAAGAAAAAGTTGTCGATTTCAAGTACCTCCCGACGGACGAGATGCCGGCAGATATGTTGACAAAACCGTTAACAACCAACAAACATAAACTGTTTACAAGTCAGGTTGGAGTTAGTCATCGCAACAAAATGGATTGTGAGATCGAATCGAGGGGAAGTATTGGAAGTACGATTTGATACTTCTAATAGTTATTATCATTTTCAAGATGACTAAATTCCACACGTTTCGACTAGTTTCCCAAAATATATTACTTTGATGTTCGGAATTGCTGCGTCATACTACTCTGTGTATTTTTAATTTTCTTTAAACATTTTACATATTAATTTAAATCTTCCCACTGCAGTAGTAAGTTTGATTTTAACGCACATCATGTTTTTTAAACAAAGGACATGAACAAAGAACAAGAACATAAACATAGAAAAGGGCGAAGAAAAACCTCGTCTTTAAAAAATTTGCAAATACTCTATTTGCAAATACTATATAAGCGCAACATTCGATTATCTCGATAATCGAGTTCACCGGGCGTATAATGCACTAGTACCGTCGGTCACACCGAAGAAGTGTGATCATCGTTGGGCATTTTAGGTTGAATTGCACGGTTTGAAACGAACCGCGAAGAACCGCTTGGTACAAGTTGACCTCCAGGCCGCGAGGCAGCGCTAGTGGAGTGTAGGGTTGGGCAATCGAAGCCAAAAGTCGAGTTTCGAATAATCGACTTTTCGATTGCTCGTATTTCGATGCCATGTCGAAAATCGTCGAAATCTTTCGATTTCCATCGATTATAATCGGAAAATCGAACTTTTTTTCTAAAAAAATGCCTTAAATCTTTTGACCATTACTGATAATTGATTCAATAAATAAAATACACAGTTTATCTCACGAGAAAGTTCTGTATTTCACGCGACGAGGAACAAAGTCATACTATAAAAGTAAAAAAGGAACATAAGTAAGAAGATATGTTAAACTTTAGAAGTAAAGGGATACTCACTGCCTTTCAAGAGGCATGTAAAAAAATATTTCACAAGAAATTAACTAGAAGCAGGAACTAGCCGGGAAGGCGAGCCAGTAGAAGATTCGAGAGTCGATGGTTAGGGATGGTTAGGGAGCGCTTCCTCAGTTACTAAACGACTTTCGTTGCTTTATCTTGAGGGTTTGGGCAATTTTTTCAAGAAAACTGCTACCTTCCCGGTACGATCGAAAATCGACGATTAATTTCGAAAAGATCGAAATATTCGAACACTCATTTCGATATCGATTATCCAAAAAGTCGAACCCCATTTTTCGATACAATCGAAATTTCGACTTCGATCTTTCCAACCCTGTGGATGGCCCTTAGCAGCTCCTCGTGATTCTTCAGAAAGTCGTACATTTCCAAACAATTTTCATCAAAATTGTGATAGACCTGCATCGATCCATATATTTATATGAGCGGCCAACAACTTAAAAGTAGGACCTTGGGAGTACCATTTCTAAAAAGTAGGGCATATCTTCCTTTTCATGAGTTCAAAAATATGGGAGGACCCACAATCAAAAAGTAGGACCTATACTCCCAAAAGGAGTATGTACCTATGGTCACCGTATCTATGTGGCACCGCAAGTTGGTCGTGTTTCCATTTGTCTTCAAATAATTTGAACTTGGAATAATTATTATTCCCACAGTGAATTATTATTATTCCCACTTGGCACCTCGCCAAGTTTAGTTCTTTTATCCTCTCAAAATATAGCCAAATGTCACTTTTTGGAGGCATATTGGAAAGAACGTAAAGAGCGCAAATAGAAAGTACAGGAAAGAGGAACCGCGAGAAAAGAAAACTAGGAAAGACAACGAATTGGAGGTTCGAGGTTGAAGATGATAAGAACACAGATAACGCCTTTCCCTCCCTATCCCTGTGATTCGGTTCAAACAAATCGATGTTTCTTGAATCTGTATAGTACCTACCTATTATTTTTATGAAAGGATACTAAAAAACTGGATGATATAATAACCGGATAAAAAGATAACATAGAATAAGAATAACTATTGTATATATACAGGTAGGTAGTGTTGATGGGGTTGACTAGTGTGAAGAAGCAGGTTGTATTCAAATGACCAAGCTAGTCTTTTTTCCGTGTTTATTTTTTCACGAGAGTTCGTTAGTTTGATGTAAGACATTTTCACTTCTACATGTAATCTCACATGAATAGGGCTTTGTTCCATTGCCGAAAAGTCGTGAAAAAATAAACACGGAAAAAAGACTAGCTTGGTCATTTGAATACAACCTACAGGTAGGTATATATTATTTGTATTTAAACGACCAAAGAAAAAGAAGACATATTGAGAAAAAACATCGATGTCTGGTAAAATACATCGATGTTGAAAAAACATCGAAGAGAATACATCGATGAAAAAACATCGATGTTTGGGAAGTTCTGTGACAGAACAAGGCAGGTGGGTCGTGATCTGTGCAGAAAAATTAAACATTGAGGAAACATTTGCAGGGTTTTAAAATTTGGTAGTAGGATACACGAGTAATATACTTACCTATCATTATGTACTTTTTAAACTTTTTGCTAGTATCGATCCAGCCAGTATCGAGAAAACCCTATTCGTAGGTCATAGACGTCTCATGTCTGAGAACACGACGAAAAAGAAAATAACTTCTTATGTTCCAGACATTGGAGTCCATTGCAGGGTCGGGAGATCCGAATCTATTTCTATCCGAGCCAATCTAAAGATGTTTTTTGGCTCGAGTGATAAAACTTTGTTTACGCTTATTCGGTTTATCGGGCCTTCGCCAAGTAAACAGGCACATATTACTAGGTATCGCCTAATACGATACCGGACGTTAGGTCAAGGTAGAGCAAGGCCAACAACACAGAGAATCTCGATTAAATCATGCTTTAAGGGTGCAAACACACAAAAAATGCAGACGTAAAATTCTGTGATAATTATAGAGAATTTTCAACTTCATATTCCGAAAAAGAGTTAGCGATGGTTTTTGATTTTTGGATGGTTGACACGATGGTCAGTAACAGGGGATAACGAGTTTCAAAGGCCTCAAATCACTGTCGAGAGAATAGCGTGCAGGAAAAAACGATGTAACGCGGCACCCACTGAAATCCCGATTGTGATTCACAGGTTTTTCACAAGCTGAAATTCCAAATGATTGGATCAGTTTTCTCAAAATCTCCCGGTGTACGCCTAAGCCCTTGATAATTGAAAAACTCTGCAACTTTTTGTTGTTTAACTGTTTCAGTGCTAACGGTGTTTCACCTATTGCGTAATTACACTGCTGAACTATATATTTAATGTCGCATTACCAAGTATCATAACTTCTGTGCATCTTGCTCGTCTATTGATTTTTGTTTCCGATTTTCTCACTAGGTGGCAGCACGCCCTTGGTCTACGCGTCGCAGACGAGTTACGGCAAGCGTTTCTGTGAACCCCTTCATGCTGTTACCGATCTTTTTTCCTCGATTGATTTCTTCTTCACAGTTTGTTTGTTGTTTTAATCCTTGTGGTCGTGTGATGAGTTTTGGACGATGATGGATGGCTTAGTGAGAGATTTGACTAGTGATTGCAGGAGGAGAACGTCAGATGTTGCTTCACAAAAACGGAAGAAAAATGAAAAATACGCAGACACTGATCCTTTAGCTTTCTCCCTGCAGATCGAGCGTTTGGCAGAGTTGGGAAGCGGCTCAAATAGATTCCTGTAATCACAAGGTCTGAACAGTACAATGAGATATACAGGGATTTCAGCTCTGTCGCTCACTATCCGACGATTGGGTAGTATAATATGCTATGATTTGAAAGAACTATTGGATTTTTATCAGAGGGATAAGAGACTGGAACAACACTTTGGTGCTAATAATTATTGGAAGGAACAGCAGGAATTGAAATGGTTTCAAGGCCCATATGGAGGAGAAGGGTGTTTGGAGAAAGACCCTCTGCCTTCCCACCTATGATCCTTACCTTCTCTATAGTTTCACTATTATACTATAGTACTTAAAATGAAATAAAAATGAAGTCAAACTTCTGTTTGACTTTTTACTCTCCTCTCCTACATTCCCAAGTTTCTGGTTTTTATCAAAACTCGACATTTCCACGTGTATGCGTCAAAACTCAACATCTCCAAAATACTTTTCCCCATATTAAGCTAATGATAACGGTGAAACGATGTAATTAAGGGTCGGAACTCAGGGGTTGGGGAATACTCGTATTTATTAGCACCGTTGATTACATTTTAAATGGTAATAAGTAAGAGAATCATGTTTTTTGGCTCTATGAAAAATTTCTGAAAGTGGAGATGTGCACTTTTGATGAACCCCTTAGGAGAGTTACCCTCCTCGCCCTCCACTTCGCCACGGTTCATCGTCTCCTCACGATTCTTTGACTCCTCCCCATCATCTCGTCACAGTTTTGTGACTTCCTTCTCTTCGCCGCTCCCACTACTCACCCCCACCCATCCTTCTCATCATAACCCTCTTCTCATCACCACCACACCTCATCAAGGCCTCACCCACCACCTCATCACGGTTCATCATCTCCTCACGAAATCTGTTCTTAGCTCATCAAACTCTGTTCTGATCTTTGACTCCTCCTCCCCATCACCTCCTCACGGTTCTGTGACTTCCTCTTCTTCGCCACCCCCACTACACACCCCCACCCGCCCTCTACTCATCGCCACCTCATCACGGCTGCACCCTCCACTTCATCACGATTCATCATCTCCTCACGATTCTTTGACTCCTCCCCATCATCTCGTCACAGTTCTGTGACTTCCTCCTCTTGACAACCTCACGATTCTTTGACTCCTCCACCCCATCACCTCCTCACGGTACAAATGAAGGCAATAACTTATTTTAATCACTTGTAGCAATAATAATTATTGCACTCTAATAAAACAAGTGAAGGGTATAACATCTGGTTCTTCTTTTAGGGAATTTTCGAAGAAAATGTAGCTATTGTTCGGTCCTAAATTTTTAAAACTCGAATCTCCGAAAAATAATCATACCGAAATCCGTTTCAGACCATATATATATATTTGGGGAGTTGGGGGTGGGGGGTTAGCCATAAGTTCCAAAAATGAAACTGTCTGATGAGTGACACCTCATTTTAAAGGTTTTTACAGGCTGAATACGATCGTGACGTCAGAATTTTGATATCTTATTCCATTCTCAAACTGGAGCACTGTCAAGATGAAGAAACGTGGTTGATACTTGAGATGTTCTTCATGGACATCATGTTCTTTAATGGAGACATTTTACATAAAACCAATAATTCGCTCTTGTAGCCATGCGGTATGACTGGATTTTTTTAATCTCCACAGAAAACTGTATACGGCTATAAACATAAATAATACCCGAAAAAATCAAGAAAATCAGCAAACGTCATTTCGTAGTTGTTTGTTTAAAACCGCGACTTTTTACTCAGTGCAATGATTGGGGAGTAGCTAATTGCAGACATTGAGTGAAGCAACATGGATTAAGTAAAGCAAAGGTTTTCTTGAGAACCGTCACGAGTGCAACCTCACGATTACCAACAATACAAAGTCGATTCGAGGCAGAATTCATTGTGAATTCACCAGATCGTAAAATCAGAATGAAAATTTCAAGCCCGAAATGGGAGTCTGTATTTAATGTTTCATTATTAATTGTCTAAAATATTGTTCAATCGGTAATACCAATCTAACTGATTTTCAATGATCTCTTTTCGGTCTGTGATTGCCGTCGACCGAGAAGATATCAGATGTGGGCGGTTGGATGACCAGGGTTAGGCCATTACCGCCAACTCGATCGTCGGTGTCGCCTTCCACTCTCCGGTTCCTTCCACCGGATTTTGACTTTCACCCATGAGAATTTGTTGCTTTGTCCTCGTCCTCCTGAAGTGACCTTTATGCAACCGGCTTCTCCGTCTGTTTTGTGTCCCGAGCCGCTTCGATATCCAACTCCACTCAGTAGTTCTCTAAGCGGAACTTCGTCGACAAACTTCCCACTTATCACGGGCGATCCATTTATTTACCCCTTTATTTTGATCAACCAGAATACTGTTGTGACAACACTGAGCATACAAAGATAGGCAGGCGCTATATTCAGTAACTGAATTTCAGTTGTTTGCAGTTCTAGAGGTAGGGTGATGTCAAGACACAAGACCAGACCGGCAGGAGAGAACTACGGCTTGGTACTTGGACGACCCAAGGCATTCTTCGACCATTCTTCCCAATCATCTTGCTGAGTATCGTTCACCTTGGCAATCTCGTCAATTATGATGCCGTTGGGCCTTTCAACTCTGCCGTTACTCTGAGGGTGCATTGGGGTGGTCCGAGTTTGGTGGATGCAGCTTGTACATATCCTGGAAGACGTCAGATTCAAAGCTTCTCCCCTGATCCGAGTGCCTTAAAACGGGAAATCAAGCTTTCAGGTCTTGTGGCCACTTCTTGAATGCATTAACTACAACTATGATGTGTTGGTTTCACCGTTTCGTTCTGTGCAATGGTCCTTGGGCATCAATAAATAGTCTCTCAATGGGGACACCAGTCTGATAAGGCTACAGCGGGGCTTTCTTCTCGGCTGTGCCCTTCACGTCTTGCACAAGTGTCGAAGGATGCACAGAAGAGTTTGACATCTTGCGACATACCTGGCCAATAGAACCCATCCTAGAACAAGCTTCAGGGTTCGTCTCCACCCGGAATTCCCAAGCTTATGAGCTTGTCCTACAATGCGAACACTTCGGTACTAGAACTTGATTTCGCCAGGCGAATCGACAGCCCAACCTTCGTCTGCAGGGCATCACACATGGCCCAGGGTGCTTTTGTTTCCTCAATCTGGCGCCGAACCTCGACATTTTAGCTGAAGACCGAATTTTAGAAATCGACGTACTTAAATATCAATGGGTACTTAGTTGTATTTCGTCGCCTAAGAAGCAACAGCGCGTATCAACCATTTTGGCCAAAATGAGGTTATAACTCATTCAAATTTTCCCGCCACATAAGATAATTAGCATGAATTTGCTCTCCGTAGAAATCTACGGAGACGGGTTTAATTGTAGAAGCTAAATTTAATTATCAGTTCGCCTCTTCACAAGGTAGTGCCCTCGGGCCCGTGCTATACCTAATATACCTACACAAGGGATTGGCCATCGGCTAAATGTGGAGTTAAGGGGGAAGTGGACGGGCCCTTAGTGTGATTCTGGGATAAGAGATGGCGTTACTGACGCATCAAAAGTTTTTGCAGTCTCATTTTGGAACCATCCAATTTATAACAGTTTGGGAAACGCAGTTTGCCTTCATACGCCCCTACAAGTTGCTGCATCAATTCATTTAATTTTTATACAAATTTAAAATTGGAAAATTTGAAAATTTTGAGGTTTAGAGGTTGAAATTTGGAAAAAGCCGGTGCAAGCCCCCTTCCCAATGTGACTGGATCGGTTTTGAGAGCATCATTTCAATGATTGAGTAAATATACAAGACGTAAAACGAAAAATGGTAATGTTGGTTTTGAAGGAAAATAGAATGACTGCAGACCCCAGTTCGGCTCTCAAGGTCACCACGCTCGCTTTCCTCGGTAGCCATTCTGTCAATCCGTTCTCTTGAACCACTCCTCTCTCCATCCGTCTCTCTCCGTGGAAACGATAACCCTACAATAGCATCAAATGGGCAAAGTCCTCGCGTATGTACACTCCCCCTGTACAGTCGCCCCCCACCCTTCGCGGTCTCGAACCTCCCATCTCCGATCTTCGGTAGGTTTGCTCATACATTCATTTCAGCTTGCATCGCTCGTACTAGCGCCTCATTTTTTCTACATTCGTTTATTATTATTATTATTCGTTTTCTACATTCTATTTTTCTATATTCGAGCCCGCGGTGCCATCGCGTCTGTGTTGAAATGTATCGTGTGTCCTCAAAAGGGAATGCTAGGTGCGAGGGCATAATTATAATGTGATACCTGTAATATGCCATTGTCTTGTAATACATTTCTTCCTGTTCTTCACCCCGTTTTCCCTATTTTTCGCTATAACGCTAAAAGTTTGTCCGATTCACAATTTCTTTTTTCCATCTATAAGCTTTTTAAATTTACCATCAAACCTCATATATGACATTTTGATCAAGTCCCGTAATATGCTCATGCCAGTACGCTAAATACCGCGTACTATTGTAAAATCCAAGTTTTTTTGGTACATTTTTTGCCGTAATTCCGAAATTATTGGTCCGATCCTAAATTGCTTTTTCTCAAGCTGGATAAATTTACTATCAGACTTCATCTATGAGTGAAAAGCCCAAATATTAGATCCCAAAAAAATTATTGGCCGAGCTAGGGGAAACCAAACTTTTTGGGGCTATTTGTGGGAAATGATTGATTTCTCAGCAACTATTTGTAGTTTTTGGCTGAAAATTGGTTTCGGGGGGAACATTTATCAAGGAACACGAATATGGCCTCCAATTTGAGCTAAAACAAAAGGTTTCTAGATAACATCCAAAAACAACCGAAATTCGTCACCAAATATTCAAATCTTGGGGAAACTGGGGAACAATTTTTTTTAGGGGTATTTTGTTGGTTCAAAGTCGTCGAGAAGAATGCGCTGAAACCAGCAAAACAAACCGCTACTCCGTGCGACGATTCGTTTCGGAGCTACACGCCGTCAAAGTTAGGACTAATTTCCTCATTTGCCTAAAGTGACGTGTCCACTGACTTGACATTCCCCTCCCTGCTAGGGCCTCATGTGGGGTGCAAACTGGACATGCCAGGTTATTCTGAAGCCAAATTTTATGGGGAATCCGAAAATGACCATCTCGAAAGCGTAGGGTCAGTGGCTGATGAGCTATAACGAATAGAACGGGAAAAAGCACGGACGCAGGCGAATCCATAAGGGTCATGGGAAGGCGTTGTACTTCTTAACTATTTTTACTCAAAGCTAATTAAATTTGCTACAACATCTATCGGTTTAACGTCCTTCGTACAATACGTATTTTCAATGATTTTTAGGTCGGAAGTTGACCAAAACTTGAAATTTCACTTTTTTGAAAAATAAGCCATTTTTGAAAGGCTGTATCTCAGTAACTATTGACCCAACAGAGCTGCACTTGGTCTCATTGTGTAGCAAATCTTATCTCCTGTAAATAAGTCCGTAGTATCAATTCGCGAAAAACGCATCGTTTCAAAGTTATAGCGAAAAACCCAGAGTAAGGGCAACCATTTCGAGGTTTTTCGAGTGCTACGAAAGAAGCGCAAGGTTTTCATTCCTGCGAAATTAGATTTAGATTTCCCTAACAGTCCCGAACAACATACCAAAAAATCAGAACTAGCCGTGCATTTGCGATTTTAGGCCTCTTTTGTGTAAGATTTGACTGTTCTAATAACAGTCTCCTCTACCTCAAAGGTTCCATTGGAAATGTCTACAATGTTGGACGAATGGGAATAGATTCAGCTCACTCACCTTCATTACTGTCAGAAGTGCTCCCTGTCAAATCTCGGACTTATCACCTTTCCTATGAATGATTGACGCAGCAGATCCACTGTCTAAAAGGGGAGATGAAAGCTGCTATCACTGACTCTTATTTTTCGTTTTACGATCGTGCTATTCATCGCAGAATTTTGGTTCTTGGCAATTTGAAATCAGGAAATTCTCAAAAATGGGGCTGGAACCAAGTTTTTTTTTTAAATTTAAAATTGTCCAAAATTCTTTTTCTAAAATTTGAATTTGAAATTTTTTTCAAATTTTTTTTTGATGCAGCATTTTGTTTAGGAAAAATATGAACATAACTTTTTTCAGATTGAAAATCGCTCATCCGGCTGTTGAAATATTTTGCATAAACTTTTGGTGTCTTCTCTCTCTCTCGCACACTTGTCGTCCACTTTCCCCTTAAAAAAACTTTCGCTGATGATACAGCATTCACGGCCGAGGGGGACACAGCAGAAGAAGCTGGTCATAAAGAGCAAAGTCACCTTGATAAAGTCATCAAATGAACCCAACAATAGAAAATCAAACTCAACGACGCCAAATCTGCATACGTCAATTTTACGTAAAGAAAGATAAACTGTGGCCAATTATGATCAACTCCCAACTCATACGCGCAGCAAACACAGCTAAATATCTAGGGTTGACGCTGGATGCCAAACTAAAATGGAAAGAGCACATCCAAATTAAAAAACCGAGCTCAATATCAACAATAGGAAGTTGTACTGGTTACTGGGAAGGCACTCAGAACTGGAGGTTCACAACAAGTCACGACCGTACAATCAAATTCTAATACCAGTCTGGACGTATGGCATTCAAATTTGGGGCTACTCTAAAAAATCCAACATCAAACACATTCAAACATTCCAAAACAAAGTACGAGTACTTGAGGGGAATGGCAATGACGACCTCCATCTTGACCTGAAAATGGAAACCGTCATTGAAGCCATCATGAACTGTGCGGGGAACTGTGCGATCTCAAAAATTCGCTGACACACAAGTTTTTTTCAATGAGCGTATCAAGTGTATTTTTCAACCAAATTTTAAATTAAAATTTATTATAAATTAAAAATGAGCTTTTAAATTTTTCAACCAAATTTTAAATTACAATTTAATAGATTGTAGGAATATATTAGAGCTTATAGTACCTAATATATGAGATTGTAGTAATATAATCAAGTGAATAAATTTACTTGATTAAAGAATTGTAATAAAATTATGAGTAATCATACAAATTTCCCAATAGGTATATCATTCGATATTGCTGATATCGAAATTTTGTAACCCCCTGTATCACGGGATTTATGTATGCAAGTGAAGTATCTATATGGGCTGTATGGATCAGTTGTTATCTTAATATTGTTATCTAATAAATAAAGAATTTGGAACAAAAGTTTCCCTCGTCATTATTAATTCCTAGTAGTCTGATACGGCTTGTGGATATGAAACGGATCTATGATTCCTTGAAAAAGTACGATAATCATTATCTACGGGTTTTATTACATTACCTGTTCAATTTCTCCTCGCCAGAGTGCATCATCCCAGAACCCTTTTAACTGTCAGTTCTATTTCAAAATTTGTGTCGTTTCCCTGTAGCTGAGCGGCCTAAAGCCCTGACACTTTGTGGGACAGGGTTCGATTCCGGCTTAATAACGAGATTTACTGCCGGTATTTAACCCATCCAATTTACTTGAGTTGTTCAGTAGATGATATCAAGTGGTGAGTAAAACAGGAGATTGTCTCTCAGCGATAAAAAAAATTTCATTCATGTTGGTTACTAAGAAAAACTTCAAAAAGTTTACTTAAATATGAAAAAATTCAAACCAACCTAACAAACACAACTAGTTGCCCTGAAAGTTGACGTCCTTTGGAAGGGATATAAATATATGAAAAAGATCAAACGTGTTGAGATGAATAGAATTTCCATAAATATACTATTGGAATACACTATGAAATTGATGTGGAATATCTTTAATTGACGAATACTGAATAGTATCGAGTAACTACGAGTACAAGTATAATGTTATTATGAGGTCAGTAAATTCGAATTCGCTTTACCTCCAAAGCTGGGTTGACAACAGCTGACGTCTCATAACATAGTTGACCCGTTGGCGTTGTACCCAAAGCGTCGTCATCCTCGTTAAATCGGAGTTCACTTCGGAGTTCACTCAAAGGCTTTTAGTTCGTGGGCGCGGAGGAGAGCCCCCCATAAATACTAATCATGTCCCATTACGCCTTGTACCGGCACTCCAGAACTCACAAATAATTTGCCTCTTCGTTTATATAAATCTCCGCCAACCAGTAGTTGGGATAGTTGAAGGGATAAATCCTAGTTTGGCCATTGTGTGTAAATTGAGGCTTGAAAGTCACTGACCTGAATCGCGGGCGGTGAGCTTGGAACTGATGGCATCGGGCGACCAAAACCCAATTTCCATAAACAAAGTTTCACTTGCAAATTGACACCGGTATTCTGATGTTAAAGTAATAGTGCGAGGTATTTCGACGCAATCGTACACAGGCTATAATTGCACTAATTTGTAGAGAATTATGAACCAATTTCATCGAGGTCTACAGGAGGAAACTCTGCAAATTCATGACACAACGGTTTATTATCTTCTTTGTGCAGATTACCCTTTTGTCTAGATCACTAAGTGATACCTATCATTAGGAATTATTTGAAGTACGCAAATTTTATATGTTTATTAGTAGGTATGAGAATAGGTAGTAAAGTACCCTAGGTAACCCCCCCCCCCTTCTCTGGGTAAGGGGGTACCCTGGGTTCAAAAAACATTAATTTCGATATCTGAAAACCATGAGCTGTTCAGGAGGGGCCAGTATAAATATTAACCCGACAGGCTGCCGCATGATTCACTATCATGTTGACAACTTTTGATTTGTTCCTACTATGAGCCCTCAGTGTGAACGAAAGGCTGGTCGTACAAAACCTCCGGATGGTCTAAGAAGATTCTAAAAATTAAATTATTTAAATGTTTTAAAAATCTTTTAAAAATGTTTAAAAAACATTTTTTAATGATTTTCGGAATATACCTTATGGGAAATTGAATTCTGCGTCGAATGAACTCAAATTCGACGTTTTCGGAGGCGTCGAATCACATCAATAGAGTTCCTGAATAATCAAATTTTGTATTTCAAAAGTAATTTTCGTTGATTTTCTTCTTTACAATTTTGGGTTATTATCTTCAATAATGAACCATTGGAATCGCCCAAAGAAAAAAAAATTTTTAAACCCCCCTCAAAATTTGTTGGTTTACGTTTCGAGATACGTAGATTCAGAAAATCGCATAAAAAAAATCCGTCCGCATTTTTGCCCAGTTAGCGTTGAGTTAAAATTACGAAATTTTTTTTTTGGGTTCCGACCAACCCCACAATGGTCCTCGAAACTTTTCATAACCCTAGGTCAAGGGGAAGGGGTTCAAAACGAATTTTGAAATTTTGAAAATTCCAAAACTCGAAAAATTCATATAGAACGGTAGGTACGTTTTTTATTTCATATTTAGATTGAGTTTATTCCTAAGAATGTTTTAAGACCATCCGCAGCTTTGTACGACCCGCCGTTCGTTCACAATGACGGCTCAAAGGTGAAGCTTGTCAACACGATCGTGAATCAAACGGTTGAAATACAGGTCAATTTTCATACTAACGAGCTGTTTGGAACATCATGTGGTTTTAGTGATGTCGAGTTTTTTGTTCTGAGGAAAGTTTCGTGCTACGGAATCCGACGTAGTAAACCCCAGAATTATATCGTATTAATTAATCATAATTAATAATAATAATTATTATTAATAAATACAAATTAATAATACCTAATAATAAATTATAATAATTTTCACTAGGTACTTGATAATTAGTAATAATAATTAATCTAACATTTAGGATCTAGCAATTTAGACCTAGTGATCTAGACAGAAGGGTGATCTGTACAATGAAGATAATGAACCGTTGTGCAGAGAATTTGCAGAGTTTTTTTAACGTAATACAGCAAATTTCATGTGCAAATTAATTAAAATTAATTAAAACTTATTAAAATTGATGAAAATACTGCATTTGAGCTCATTTGACGCGGAATTTCATTTCCCACAAGGTTTATTCAAAGAGGTCTAGCGCATAAAAATAAGGTCGATATTTTCGGACTTTCTTTGGGTTTCCGCTTGTAGGGATGGTTAGGAAGTCACAAAACCGTGAGAAGGTGAAGGGAAGGAAGAAACATATTAAAATATACCTGTTAAATAAATAGGGTGAAGTATTGGATTATATAGCCTGAAAAATTACTTACATATTTTCACGAAGGATGGAAAGAATGTGCACAGGTGCTAGGGATGGATAAATAATTGAATTATTTTTCAAAAAATCGATGTTATAAATTCGAAAAATCGATTTTTTGAATCGATACCTGCTCTGGTACTTAGGACCGATTTTGATCTGTATCAATAATTGAAGAATTATTCTTCAAAAAATCGGTGATTTTGACAATGACGAAAACTATTGGGTTTTTTGACGAGTAGGATAGGAAGAGACATCAGATACTATTCATTTTATTATTTAAATCATTTTTTAAACATAGAGGAAAATTTGAACTGATTAAACTTTGGCTTTTACTAGCAAATAGGTAGAATAATACTTCAGAAGTTTCTTATTTCAATTTTGATATGAAATTTTAGTTGATATAATCTAAATTAGATGGACATTTTTTAATATTTAGATTTTCATTATTAAATATTAAATTAATGGTTTGAACATTTTTTAAATTTAATATTTTGCCTAATTCGGTTTGATTTAATTTACAAAAAATGTATAGTTTGTGTTACTAAATATTTATATATTCAAGCATCTTCTTGTCCTGATGATGCCTAGCAGTAGCAGGCGAAGAATGTCGGAAAATAAATGCAAATAAGAAACTTCTGAAGTTTTTTTTTTTTAATAAGTTAAAATTATCGGTAACTTGCACAAACTTTTATTTAAAAGTTTTAATTATATATAAAGGAAAATGTTAGTTTTATTGTTCCAGGAATAAAACACATATTTTCATTTCCGTTTTTTTTTTAATCAATTTTTCAAAAATTGAAGGTAATATAAAATCGAAGATAATAAACCAACATAGATTTTTCGCTAACGATTTTTTTTTTTCAAATATCCATTTCAAGTCTCAATTTTGAATCAATTTAAAGAATCGATACTTTTTTACCGATTGCCCTTCCCTAATAGGCTCAGTGTGAATTGAACCCGAGACGAACGTACAGGCTATCAACGAAATGAGGGAAGCTCTATATCAACAACAATAGACGATGAGTCTAGACAGAAGAAACAGGTAGAAACGCTGATGCGAAGGGTGAATCTGGGTCCAGGAGGCACCTGCTGACGTCAAGCGGTTAGTTATAGGTTGCCCAGGATAACGAACTCGGCACTCAGACGAAACTGTTCTGGAACTTTACGTAATTTCAGGGACTTCCAGGGGCTTCAGATGTCGAGGGAAGCAATTTGTAAACTTCTAATTGGCCGAAGTTGCATCTGCACCTCTCCATCATTTTAATGCCAGACTTGAATGTTTGGTACCTCTCTCACTGTGTAGGAACTGCTGTACCTACCATAATAATATTATATTATATCACAAGCTTCAAACACTTGAACGCTACATACACTACATACGTTATAAGATGAGTTGTCTGGGGAACCTGCCACAAATGCATCATCTTTCTGCACTAGGGATGTGGATATCGGAAAAAAGTATCAATA
This sequence comes from Stenodema calcarata, assembly GCA_963920205.1. Classification (NCBI taxonomy): domain Eukaryota; kingdom Metazoa; phylum Arthropoda; class Insecta; order Hemiptera; family Miridae; genus Stenodema; species Stenodema calcarata. The sequence continues at coordinate 19,978,486 of OY986062.1, forward strand.
TATATCGAAAAACTCTGCAAATTCTTGACACAACGGTTCATTATCTTCTTTGTACAGATCACCCTTCTGTCTAGATCACTAGGTCTAAATGTCTAGATCCTAAATGTTAGATTAATTATTATTATCAATTATCACTAATTATTAACAATTTTATCAAGTACCTACTGAAAATTATTATAATTTATTGTTAGGTATTAATAATTCGTATTTATTAATAATAATAATTATTATTAATTATGATTAATTAATAAGATATAATTCTAGGGTTTTTAATACTACGTCGGTAATAATTTTTCTATAAAAGAAGTACCTACCAACAAACATTCGAAATTACCTTCATTTCCGTAGCACGAAACGCACCTCAGAACAACAAACTCGACATCACTTAAGCCATATGATGTTCCAAAGAGCTTGTTAGTATGAAAATGGACCTGTATTTCAACAGTTTGATACACGATCGTGTTGTGAGGCACAATCTTTGAGCCCTCATTGTGAACGAACGGCTGGTCGTACGAAGCTGCGGATGGTCTTAAAAAATTCTACGGAACAAACTCTATCTAAATATGAAATAAAAAACATACCGTTCTATATGAATTTTTCGAGATATGAAATTTTCAAAATTTCAAAATTCGTTTTGAACCCCTTCCCCTTGACCTAGGGTTATGAAAAGTTTCGAGGACCATTGTGGGGTTGGTCGAAACCCATAAAAAAAATTTCGTAATTTTAACTCAACGCTAACTGGGCAAAGTGGCGCGGACGGCGGACGGCGTACGGCGTACGGCGGACGGACGGATTTTTTTTTATTCGATTTTCTGAATCTACGTATCTTGAAACGTAAACCAACAAATTTTGAGGGGGGGTTAAAATTTTTTTTTCTTTGGGCGATTCCAATGGTTCATTATCGAAGATAATAAACCAAAAACTCTGCAAATTCTTGACACAACGGTTCATTATCTTCTTTGTACAGATCACCCTTCTGTCTAGATCACTAGGTCTAAATGTCCAGATCCTAAATGTTAGATTAATTATTATTATCAATTATCACTAATTATTAACAATTTTATCAAGTACCTAGTGAAAATTACTATAATTTATTGTTAGGTATTAATAATTTGTATTTATTATTAATAATAATTATTATTAATTATGATTAATTAATACGATATAATACTGGGGTTTTTAATACTACGTCGGTAATAATTTTTCTGTAAAAGAAGTACCTACTAACAAACATTCGAAATTACCTTCATTTCCGTAGCACGAAACGCACCTCAGAACAACAAACTCGACATCACTTAAGCCATATGATGTTCCAAAGATCTTGTTAGTATGAAAATGGACCTGTATTTCAACAGTTTGATTCACTATCGGGTTGTGAGGCACAATCTTTGAGCCGTCATTGTGAACGAACGGCTGGTCTTACAAAGCTGCGGATGGTCTTAAAAAATTCTACGGAACAAACTCTATCTAAATATGAAATAAAAAACATACCGTTCTATATGAATTTTTCGAGATATGAAATTTTCAAAATTTCAAAATTCGTTTTGAACCCCTTCCCCTTGACCTAGGGTTATGAAAAGTTTCGAGGACCATTGTGGGGTTGGTCGAAACCCATAAAAAAAATTTCGTAATTTTAACTCAACGCTAACTGGGCAAAGTGGCGCGGACGGCGGACGGCGGACGGCGGACGGCGGACGGCGTACGGCGTACGGCGTACGGCGTACGGCGGACGGACGGATTTTTTTTTATTCGATTTTCTGAATCTACGTATCTTGAAACGTAAACCAACAAATTTTGAGGGGGGGTTAAAAAAATTTTTTCTTTGGGCGATTCCAATGGTTCATTATCGAAGATAATAAACCAAAAAAAATATCGCTCATCGATATATATCGCCCAAAAAATATCTATATTTCGATATATCGATACATTTTTAACATCACTGAACAAAAACACTTAATTTTTTATCGGAATGGAGAGTCAACCACAAGAACCACTTCGTTGTTAGGGAAAAAAGGACAATGCTTTAACCCCTAAGAACCCAAGCATCGAATTTTTGACCCTGGCTCATTTTTCTTTTTGATTCCCTCCATCAATTGGCCCAAATGAGATGGAAATGAAGAGAAAAAAAAAAAATCATAATTTTCTCAATAATTACGGAGCCTGTTGCTCTAAAGCAACATTGGGCAGGCTCACTTTAAACCCGCAATATACGTGTTGCTTTAAAGCAACATGGGGCAGACTTGGTCCGAACCCGCAATGCACTTGTTGCTTGAGAGCAACATGGGGCCTTACTGGCTCCACAAAGGTACTTGAGGCGAAAGAAGAAAACAAAGAATCATTATCAAAATATTGTAATTTTGTCCAGTCTTGAGAAATTAAACACTAGAAAAGTTTTAGTAAGGACTAGGGACTTATAGTGATTTTTCAACAGCCTCATAAGTTTCAATAAAATCACAAATCATTGAACGATCTTACAAAAATAAGTACTAAAAAAAAGGAAATACGTTTCTTTCAGACTAAATGTTTAGGTAAAGTGTTTTCATCACCAGACTTTTTTTAAATGTCTATACTATTCCTAGCAAATTTCAAAAAACATATCACAACGATATAAGTTACAGTTATTTTTTTCTTTGCCTTATTTCTGGATTTGTGTGGGGGTGCAGGTTTCTGACGTTCTTGCGTGATTGAAGGTCCAGATGGTGGGGTTTCAAGAATAATCTCGAAATCGTCGTCGGGTGTGATTGGACGGGGAATGTTTACGTCCAAAATGTCTAACAAGTCGGCAGCAGTCAGTTCGGCGGGTTCCTTGGTTCTGCAAGGATCAGGAGAAGGCGTCTCAAGAATCAAGTCTCGATCTTGAGGTGTCGTTTTTGGAGAAAAGGAGACGCACTTAGGAACTATGGCGGAATATTGTTCCCTCTGACTGCTGGTGTCTTCATCGGATTCTTCAGCCAGAGCTCGAGAGAACCCTACATCAAGATTTTCTATTTGGTCAATATCGATTGCTTCAAAATAGTTCTCAGTTCTTCGTCTGTCCCGAACTAGTCGGGGCCATCCTCTGGTTCAGAATCCGCATGGGCAATGGGAACGATAACTTTGATTTCTGGCCGGGTGGGCTCGGGATCTTCTTTCGTGAGGGCAGCTCTCACCAATTCCCCTCTTGACCTCACAATAGGGTTCGAAACCTGTAAATGCGGATAGGGTATCTCATTTTTGACGACCTACCAACTAGAAATCCTAGAAATCACGGGAAAATTCAGCCTAATTAGTTAGGATCCTTCCTACAAAAGGTGATTCACCTACACCGAGCTAGTCAATATTATTTCAACTACTTACTGAATATCGTAAATCATGTTACTCTGCTTCAATACAGAGAAAACAAAATTATAACCAACTCCTGTAAGTTAGCAAGGAACAATATTATTCTATAGATATAGAAACAGCCAGTTTCGTCGGTAGGCAAGTTTGAGCGCACAAGGCCCACTGTTGCTTTAAAGCAACATGACTAAAAACGATCATGACAACTATAGTTGTCATGATCGTCATGACAACTATAGTTGTCATGATGAGGGTAAGTTTGGGTAATGTTTTTCATAATTATTTTTCCTCCTAGCGGTCAGCTTCTAATTTATCTAGTGTAATCATGTTCTATATTACCCAAAGATGATTTCAAATCATCTTTGGGTAATATAGAACATGATTACACTAGATAAATTAGAAGCTGACCGCTAGGAGGAAAAATAATTATGAAAAACATTACCCAAACTTACCCTCTCGTAGCATTTCTACCCTCTATTCTTAACTACTAACTTGATAATATAATATCTTAATAGAATCTGCACAACTAGCGATTGGTGTTGTAACTATTTTCTGGGAACGACACCAAGATGTTGATAATACACTATAAATAATTTATATAACCCCAAGTTGATATTAGTCAATTATAATTAGATCGCCCCAGAATTTAGTTATCACTTGGTTGATATATGAAAACATTGAAATCATAAATACTAATACCTCAATGTCTTAGTAGATTACTTAATCAGTAGGTTCTCATCGGAGCTCAATTTTCAGGGTATTTTTTTGCATAACATTACTCCTTTGATTGGTTCCGTAAATACCCGTGACACAACTCAAGTTCGCGAGAAACGCTTGCGTCCAACCGATTGTGCCCAGTTGGCATTTATTAGTCGTCTCGGCGAAGCCCAAAGGCGTCAAACCACTTATTGTGGAGACTGGGACACCATACCGTTCCCTCTTGAAGAAATGACGTAACTCATCAGTCACAGCTACCTTTGACCAGACGGGAAGATCTCATTCTTTTGGAACTTCCCATTGTCCCCGCAAACAGCATAATCACACTTCCTTGTGAATGCTGAAAAGAGTCGAACGGGTTTCCCGAGCCTTTGTCAGCGAGCGGTTCCATTAATCAAAAGTCCTAGGTACCATTGGAAGGAAATCTGTATATAATATTATAAATCCAATTATGGAGCGCGATTGCCAATTAGGTTATTATAACATTTAGCCCTCTCAGCCAACAGACGCCATCGGTTTTGGCTTGAAGGGAAATGACCTGAAGAATGACAATGAAATAAGTGTTCAATAAGGGTATTCATAAGGACTAGAAAATCCAAACAAAAATAGCTTACTCAGGAGGGCTGTGGTTGAAAAATGAGCACAACCGCCGCCTTCTATGTTAAAGTGGTGCTGCTGAATTTAAACAGTCTTGAACTTTCTTGATCAGACCTCGTGTACGTCGCATTATCACGGATCACAGGACGTCAGATGGGGGAAGAGTTGATCCTGGCTCCCTCAGAAACCGAAAAGAGCAGCTGTGAGGGAAACATTTTATGCTTCCGGAAGGTTGAATTCCCTCCTGATGCCGGACAGTAACATTTGTCAACGGCGTCAACTGCCAGTGTACTGGAGTAGGCGAGGCAGAAATGTGTTATGGGACTCATCGTGAAATGTTTGCGGGGAAAATGGATTAAGTTACAGGACTCACGGTTGAGTGAGATTAAATCCAGGAGACATGAAGTTTAGACGATAAAAGTAGACTTCATATCGAATCGAGGTGTTTATATGAATTCGAATGGACCTTCAAGAAGAGTAATTTGCACTCAAATACATCCAAACAAACGAAAAAACTCTGCAAATTCTTGACACAACGGTTTATTATCTTCCTTGTGCAGATCACCCTTCTGTCTAAACCAGACTGTATTGCAAATCGGCACCATACCATATTCTCACCGTACTCATACCATACCATACGAATTTCTTTCCTATCATACCATACTGTATTATACCAAATCATACATACAATAATATACCTTACCATGTCATACAAACAGAGTGAATTTTGAAATGTCATCCATTTCTGACCTATATTTAAAATTTCAAGTATCTAGCTCATCATCAAAATTTAATTTGTTTAAACAAATAGGTATTATTTAAACAATTTTACAGACAAGAAACCGAGTGAATATTGCATTGTTATCCAGTTCTGACCTATTTGTAAAATTTCAAGTCAATAGCTCATCATCAAAATTTAATTTGTATTATTACAAAAAGGTATTAAGTATTGAAACAATTTTACAGATGAGAAACCGAGTGAATATTGCAATGTGGTCTATCCCCGACTCACGGTTAAAATTTCTAGACTGTAGTTTACCGGGAAGATGAAAAAAGGTAGTTTTATTCTGGGCGTCTGGGGGTTGGGTCACATAACGGCCGTTTTCGACGCGAAAGTTTAGTGTTTTTCCTAAACCTTTGCGCGGTCACTGTGAACGAACGGCTAGTCGCACAAAAATCCAATTGGTCTTAAAAGATTCGTAATTTTTCAGCTCATTCAAAGGTGAACTAAAAATTACACCGTTTCATGAGAGTTTTTAGAGATATGACATTGTCGAAATTTCAAAGTTCGTTTTGAACCCCTTCCCCTTGACCTAAGGTTATGAAAAGTTTCGAGGATCATTGTGGGGCTGGTCCAAACCCAGAAACCAAATTTTGTAATTTTAGCTCAACGCTAACTGGGCAAAGTGCCACGGACGGCGTACGGGTGACGGACGGATTTTGGTTTATTATCTTCGATAATGAACCATTGGAATCGCCCAAAGAAAAAAATTTTTTAACCCCCCCTCAAAATTTGTTGGTTTACGTTTCGAGATACGTAGATTCAGAAAATCGAATAAAAAAACTCTGCAAATTCTTGACACAACGGTTTATTATCTTCCTTGTGCAGATCACCCTTCTGTCTATACCAGACTGTGTTGCAAATCGGCACCATACCATATCCTCACCGTACTCATACCATACCATACGAATTTCTTTCCTATCATGTATGATATACCATACTGTACTATACCAAATCAAACATACAATATTATACCATACCATACTCATACCATGTCATACAAACCGAGTGAATATTGAAATGTCATCCATTTCTGACCTACCTATATTTAAAATTTCAAGTATCTAGCTCATCATCAAAATTTAATTTGTTTAAACAAATAGGTATTATTTAAACAATTTCACAGACAAGAAACCGAGTGAATATTGCATTGTGATCCAGTTCTGACCTATTTTTAAAATTTCAAGTCAATAGCTCATCATCAAAATTTAATTTGTATTATTACAAAAAGGTATTAGGTATTGAAACAATTTTACAGATGAGAAACCGAGTGAATATTGCAATGTGGTCTATCCCCGACTCACGGTTAAAATTTCTAGACTGTAGTTTACCGGGAAGATGAAAAAAGGTAGTTTTATTCTGGGCGTCTGGGGGTTGGGTCACATAACGGCCGTTTTCGACGCGAAAGTTTAGTGTTTTTCCTAAACCTTTGCGCGCTCACTGTGAACGAACGGCTGGTCGCACAAAAATCCAATTGGTCTTAAAAGATTTGTAATTTTTCAGGTCATTCAAAAGTGAAGCCACTTTGCCCAGTTAGCGTTGAGCTAAAATTACGAAATTTGGTTTCTGGGTTTGGACCAGCCCCACAATGATCCTCGAAACTTTTCATAACCCTAGGTCAAGGGGAAGGGGTTCAAAACGAAATTTAAAATTTCGACAATGTCATATCTCCAAATATTTAACTGAACCGTGTAATTTTTAGTTCACTTTTGAATGACCCAAAAAATTACAAATCTGTTAAGACCAATTGGATTTTTGTGCGACCAGCCGTTCGTTCACAGTGACCGCGCAAAGGTCTAGGAAAAACACTAAACTTTCGCGTCGAAAACGGCCGTTATGTGACCCAACCCACAGACGCCCAGAATAAAATTACCTTTTTTCATCTTCCCGGTAAACTACAGTCTAGAAATTTTAACCGTGAGTCGGGGATAGACCACATTGCAATATTTACTCGGTTTCTCATCTGTAAAATTGTTCAAATAATACCTTTTTGTAATAATACAAATTAAATTTTGATGATGAGCTATTGACTTGAAATTTTAAAAATAGGTCAGAACTGGATCACAATGCAATGTTCACTCGGTTTCTTGTCTGTAAAATTGTTTAAAGAAAATGATTCGGTATAATACAGTATGGTATGATAGGAAAGAAATTCGTATGGTATGGTATGAGTATGGTATGGTGCCGATTTGCAATACAGTCTGGTATAGACAGAAGGGTGATCTGCACAAGGAAGATAATAAACCGTTGTGTCAAGAATTTGCAGAGTTTTTTTATTCGATTTTCTGAATCTACGTATCTTGAAACGTAAACAACAAATTTTGAGGGGGGGTTAAAAAAATTTTTTCTTTGGGCGATTCCAATGGTTCATTATCGAAGATAATAAACCAAAAGTAGACTTCATATCGAATCGAGGGGCCTATTTGAATTGTATACTCAAATACATCGAAACAAATGAAAAAAGTCAACTTCATATCGAATCGAGGTGTTTATTTGAATTCGAATGGACCATCAAGAAGAGCAATTGTAAACTCAAATACTTCGTGAAAACGAAAAAAAGTTGACTTCATATCGACTCGAGGTGTTTATTTGAGTTCGAATGGACCTTCAAGAAGAGCAATTGCCGACTCAAATACTTCGTGAAAACGAAAAAATATGACTTCATATCGACTCGACGTGTTTATTTGAGTTCGAATGGACCTTCAAGAAGAGCAATTGTCGACTCAAATACTTCGTGAAAACGAGAAAAAGTTGACTTCATATCGACTCGACGTGTTTATTTGAGTTCGAATGGACCTTCAAGAAGAGCAATTGTCGACTCAAATACTTCGTGAAAACGAGAAAAAGTTGACTTCATATCGACTCGACGTGTTTATTTGAGTTCGAATGGACCTTCAAGAAGAGCAATTGCCGACTCAAATACTTCGTGAAAACGAAAAAAAGTTGACTTCATATCGACTCGAGGTGTTTATTTGAGTTCGAATGGACCTTCAAGAAGAGCAATTGTCGACTCAAATACTTCGTGAAAACGAGAAAAAGTTGACTTCATATCGACTCGACGTGTTTATTTGAGTTCGAATGGACCTTCAAGAAGAGCAATTGTCGACTGAAATACTTCGTGAAAACGAAAAAAAGTTGACTACATATCGACTCGACGTGTTTATTTGAGTTCGAATGGACCTTCAAGAAGAGCAATTGTCGACTCAAATACTTCGGGAAAACGAAAAAAAGTTGACTTCATATCGACTCGAGGTGTTTATCTGAGTTTGAATGGACCTTCAAGAAGAGCAATTGTCGACTCAAATACTTCGTGAAAACGAAAAAAAGTTGACTTCATATCGACTCGACGTGTTTATTTGAGTTCGAATGGACCTTCAAGAAGAGCAATTGTCGACTGAAATACTTCGTGAAAACGAAAAAAAGTTGACTTCATATCGACTAGAGGTGTTTATTTTAGTTCGAATGGACCTTCAAGAAGAGCAATTGGCGACTCAAATACCTCGTGAAAACGAAAAAAAGTTGACTTCATATCGACTAGAGGTGTTTATTTTAGTTCGAATGGACCTTCAAGAAGAGCAATTGTCGACTCAAATACTTCGTGAAAACGAAAAAAAGTTGACTTCATATCGACTCGACGTGTTCATTTGAGTTCGAATGGACCTTCAAGAAGAGCAATTGTCGACTCAATTACTTCGTGAAAACGAAAAAAAGTTGACTTCATATCGACTAGAGGTGTTTATTTGAGTTCGAATGGACCTTCAAGAGGAGCAATTGTCGACTCAAATACTTCGTGAAAACGAAAAATAGTTGACTTCATATCGACTCGACATGTTTATTTGAGTTCGAATGGACCTTCAAGAAGAGCAATTGTCGACTCAGATACTTCGTGAAAACGAAAAAAAGTTGACTTCATATCGACTAGACGTGTTTATTTGAGTTCGAATGGACCTTCAAGAAGAGCAATTGTCGACTGAAATACTTCGTGAAAACGAAAAAAAGTTGACTTCATATCGACTCGACGTGTTTATTTGAGTTCGAATGGACCTTCAAGAGGAGCAATTGTCGACTCAAATACTTCGTGAAAACGAAAAATAGTTGACTTCATATCGACTCGACGTGTTTATTTGAGTTCGAATGGGCCTTCAAGAAGAGCAATTGTCGAATCAAATACTTCGTAGAAACGAAAAAAACTTCACTTCATATCGACTCGAGGTGTTTATTTGAGTTCAATAGGACCTTCAAGAAGAGCAATTGTCGACTCAAATACTTCGTGAAAACGAAAAAAAGTTGACTTCATATCGACTAGAGGTGTTTATTTTAGTTCGAATGGACCTTCAAGAAGAGCAATTGTCGACTCAAATACTTCGTGAAAACGAAAAAAAGTTCACTTCATATCGACTCGAGGTGTTTATTTGAGTTCGGATGGACCTTCAAGAAGAGCAATTGTCGACTCAAATACTTCGTGAAAACGAAAAAAAGTTGACTTCATATCGACTCGACGTGTTTATTTGAGTTCGAATGGACCTTCAAGAAGAGCAATTGTCGACTCAAATACTTCGTGAAAACGAAAAAACTCTGCAAATTCTTGACACAACGGTTCATTATCTTCTTTGTACAGATCACCCTTCTGTCTAGATCACTAGGTCTAAATGTCTAGATCCTAAATGTTAGATTAATTATTATTATAAATCATCACTAATTATTAACAATTTTATCAAGTACCTAGTGAAAATTATTATAATTTATTGTTAGGTATTAATAATTCGTATTTATAATTAATAATAATTATTATTAATTATGATTAATTAATACGGGGTTGAAAACGAAAAAAAGTTGACTTCATATCGACTCGACGTGTTTATTTGAGTTCGAATGGGCCTTCAAGAAGAGCAATTGTCGAATCAAATACTTCGTAGAAACGAAAAAAACTTCACTTCATATCGACTCGAGGTGTTTATTTGAGTTCAATAGGACCTTCAAGAAGAGCAATTGTCGACTCAAATACTTCGTGAAAACAAAAAAAAGTTGACTTCATATCGACACGACGTGTTTATTTGAGTTCGAATGGACCTTCAAGATGAGCAATTGTCGACTCAAATACTTCGTGAAAACGAAAAAAAGTTGACTTCATATCGACTCGACGTGTTTATTTGAGTTCGAATGGACCTTCAAGAAGAGCAATTGTCGCCTCAAATACTTCGTGAAAACGAAAAAAAATTGACTTCATATCGACTCGACGTGTTTATTTGATTTCGAATGGACCTTCAAGAAGAGCAATTGTCGACTCAAATACTTCGTAAAAACGAAAAAATATGACTTCATATCGACTCGACGTGTTTATTTGAGTTCGAATGGACCTTCAAGAAGAGCAATTGTCGACTCAAATACTTCGTGAAAACGAAAAAAAGTTGACTTCATATCGACTCGACGTGTTTATTTGAGTTCGGATGGACCTTCAAGAAGAGCAATTGTCGACTCAAATACTTCGTGAAAACGAAAAAAAGTTGACTTCATATCGACTCGACGTGTTTATTTGAGTTCGAATGGACCTTCAAGAAGAGCAATTGTCGACTCAAATACTTCGTGAAAACGAAAAAAAGTTGACTTCATATCGACTGGAGGTGTTTATTTGAGTTCGAATGGACCTTCAAGAAGAGCAATTGGCGACTCAAATACTTCGTGAAAACGAAAAAAAGTACCTAGACTTCATATCGACTCGACGTGTTTATTTGAGTTCGAATGGACCTTCAAGATGAGCAATTGTCGACTCAAATACTTCGTGAAAACGAAAAAAAGTTGACTTCATATCGACTCGAGGTGTTTATTTGAGTTCGAATGGACCTTCAAGAAGAGCAATTGTCGACTCAAATACTTCGTGAAAACGAAAAAAAGTTGACTTCATATCGACTCGACGTGTTTATTTGAGTTCGAATGGACCTTCAAGAAGAGCAATTGTCGACTCAAATACTTCGTGAAAACGAAAAAAAGTTGACTTCATATCGACTCGACGTGTTTATTTGAGTTCGAATGGACCTTCAAGAAGAGCAATTGTCGACTCAAATACTTCGTGAAAACGAAAAAATGTTGACTTCATATCGACTCGAGGTGTTTATTTAAGTTCGAATTGACCTTCAAGAAGAGCAAATTGTCGACTCAAATACTTCGTAAAAACGAAAAAATATGACTTCATATTGACTCGACGTGTTTATTTGAGTTCGAATGGACCTTCAAGAAGAGCAATTGTCGACTCAAATACTTCGTGAAAACGAAAAAAAGTTGACTTCATATCGACTCGACGTGTTTATTTGAGTTCGAATGGACCTTCAAGATGAGCAATTGTCGACTCAAATACTTCGTGAAAACGAAAAAAAGTTGACTTCATATCGACACGACGTGTTTATTTGAGTTCGAATGGACCTTCAAGATGAGCAATTGTCGACTCAATTAATTCGTGAAAACGAAAAAAAGTTGACTTCATATCGACTCGACGTGTTTATTTGAGTTCGAATGGACCTTCAAGAAGAGCAATTGTCGCCTCAAATACTCCGTGAAAACGAAAAAAAATTGACTTCATATCGACTCGACGTGTTTATTTGAGTTCGAATGGACCTTCAAGAAGAGCAATTGTCGACTCAAATACTTCGTGAAAACGAAAAAAAGTTGACTTCATATCGACTCGACGTGTTTATTTAAGTTCGAATGGACCTTCACAAAGAGCAATTGTCGACTCAAATACTTCGTGAAAACGAAAAAAAGTTGACTTCATATCGACTCGACGTGTTTATTTGAGTTCGAATGGACCTTCAAGAAGAGCAATTGTCGACTCAAATACTTCCTGAAAACGAAAAAATATGACTTCATATCGACTCGACGTGTTTATTTGAGTTCGAATGGACCTTCAAGAAGAGCAATTGTCGACTCAAATACTTCGTGAAAACGAAAAAAAGTTGACTTCATATCGACTCGACGTGTTTATTTGAGTATGAATGGACCTACAAGAAGAGCAATTGTCGACTGAAATACTTCGTGAAAACGAAAAAAAGTTGACTTCATATCGACTCGACGTGTTTATTTGAGTTCGAATGGACCTTCAAGAAGAGCAATTGTCGACTCAAATACTTCGTGAAAACGAAAAAAAGTTGACTACATATCGACTCGACGTGTTTATTTGAGTTCGAATGGACCTTCAAGAAGAGCATTTGTCGACTCAAATACTTCGTGAAAACGAAAAAAAGTTGACTTCATATCGACTCGAGGTGTTTATTTAAGTTCGAATGGACCTTCAAGAACAGCAATTGTCGACTCAAATACTTCGTGAAAACGAAAAAAAGTTGACTTCATATCGACTCGACGTGTTTATTTGAGTTCGAATGGACCTTCAAGAAGAGCAATTGTCGACTCAAATACTTCGTGAAAACGAAAAAAAGTACCTAGACTTCATATCGACTCGACGTGTTTATTTGAGTTCGAATGGACCTTCAAGAAGAGCAATTGTCGACTCAAATACTTCCTGAAAACGAAAAAATATGACTTCATATCGACTCGACGTGTTTATTTGAGTTCGAATGGACCTTCAAGAAGAGCAATTGTCGACTCAAATACTTCGTGAAAACGAAAAAAAGTTGACTTCATATCGACTCGACGTGTTTATTTGAGTTCGAATGGACCTTCAAGAAGAGCAATTGTCGACTCAAATACTTCGTGAAAACGAAAAAAAGTTGACTTCATATCGACTCGACGTGTTTATTTGAGTTCGAATGGACCTTCAAGAAGAGCAATTGTCGACTCAAATACTTCGTGAAAACGAAAAAAAGTTGACTTCATATCGACTCGACGTGTTTATTTGAGTTCGAATGGACCTTCAAGAAGAGCAATTGTCGACTCAAATACCTCGTGAAAACGAAAAAAAGTTGACTTCATATCGACTCGAGGTGTTTATTTGAGTTCGAATGGACCTTCAAGAAGAGCAATTGTCGACTCAAATACTTCGTGAAAACGAAAAAAAGTTGACTTCATATCGACTCGACGTGTTTATTTGAGTTCGAATGGACCTTCAAGAAGAGCAATTGTCGACTGAAATACTTCGTGAAAACGAAAAAAAGTTGACTACATATCGACTCGACGTGTTTATTTGAGTTCGAATGGACCTTCAAGAAGAGCAATTGTCGACTCAAATACTTCGTGAAAACGAAAAAAAGTTGACTTCATATCGACTCGACGTGTTTATTTGAGTTCGAATGGACCTTCAAGAAGAGCAATTGTCGACTCAAATACTTCGTGAAAACGAAAAAAAGTTGACTTCATATCGACTCGAGGTGTTTATTTAAGTTCGAATGGACCTTCAAGAAGAGCAATTGGCGACTCAAATACTTCGTGAAAACGAAAAAAAGTACCTAGACTTCATATCGACACGACGTGTTTATTTGAGTTCGAATGGACCTTCAAGAAGAGCAATTGTCGACTCAAATACTTCGTAAAAACGAAAAAAAGTTGACTTCATATCGACTCGACGTGTTTATTTGAGTTCGAATGGACCTTCAAGAAGAGCAATTGGCGACTAAAATACTTCGTGAAAACGAAAAAAAGTTGACTTCATATCGACTCGAGGTGTTTATTTGAGTTCGAATGGACCTTCAAGAAGAGCAATTGTCGACTCAAATACCTCGTGAAAACGAAAAAAATTTGACTTCATATCGACTCGAGGTGTTTATTTGAGTTCGAATGGACCTTCAAGAAGAGCAATTGTCGACTCAAATACTTCGTGAAAACGAGAAAAAGTTGACTTCATATCGACTCGACGTGTTTATTTGAGTTCGAATGGACCTTCAAGAAGAGCAATTGTCGACTGAAATACTTCGTGAAAACGAAAAAAAGTTGACTACATATCGACTCGACGTGTTTATTTGAGTTCGAATGGACCTTCAAGAAGAGCAATTGTCGACTCAAATACTTCGTGAAAACGAAAAAAAGTTGACTTCATATCGACTCGACGTGTTTATTTGAGTTCGAATGGACCTTCAAGAAGAGCAATTGTCGACTCAAATACTTCGTGAAAACGAAAAAAAGTTGACTTCATATCGACTCGACGTGTTTATTTGAGTTCGAATGGACCTTCAAGAAGAGCAATTGTCGACTCAAATACTTCGTGAAAACGAAAAAAAGTTGACTTCATATCGACTCGACGTGTTTATTTGAGTTCGAATGGACCTTCAAGAAGAGCAATTGTCGACTCAAATACCTCGTGAAAACGAAAAAAAGTTGACTTCATATCGACTCGAGGTGTTTATTTGAGTTCGAATGGACCTTCAAGAAGAGCAATTGTCGACTCAAATACTTCGTGAAAACGAAAAAAAGTTGACTTCATATCGACTCGACGTGTTTATTTGAGTTCGAATGGACCTTCAAGAAGAGCAATTGTCGACTCAAATACTTCGTGAAAACGAAAAAATGTTGACTTCATATCGACTCGAGGTGTTTATTTGATTTCGAATGGACCTTCAAGAAGAGCAATTGTCGACTCAAATACTTCGTAAAAACGAAAAAATATGACTTCATATCGACTCGACGTGTTTATTTGAGTTCGAATGGACCTTCAAGAAGAGCAATTGTCGACTCAAATACTTCGTGAAAACGAAAAAAAGTTGACTTCATATCGACTCGACGTGTTTATTTGAGTTCCAATGGACCTTCAAGATGAGCAATTGTCGACTCAAATACTTCGTGAAAACGAAAAAAAGTTGACTTCATATCGACACGACGTGTTTATTTGAGTTCGAATGGACCTTCAAGATGAGCAATTGTCGACTCAAATACTTCGTGAAAACGAAAAAAAGTTGACTTCATATCGACTCGACGTGTTTATTTGAGTTCGAATGGACCTTCAAGAAGAGCAATTGTCGCCTCAAATACTTCGTGAAAACGAAAAAAAATTGACTTCATATCGACTCGACGTGTTTATTTGAGTTCGAATGGACCTTCAAGAAGAGCAATTGTCGACTCAAATACTTCGTGAAAACGAAAAAAAGTTGACTTCATATCGACTCGACGTGTTTATTTAAGTTCGAATGGACCTTCACGAAGAGCAATTGTCGACTCAAATACTTCGTGAAAACGAAAAAAAGTTGACTTCATATCGACTCGAGGTGTTTATTTAAGTTCGAATGGACCTTCAAGAAGAGCAATTGGCGACTCAAATACTTCGTGAAAACGAAAAAAAGTACCTAGACTTCATATCGACTCGACGTGTTTATTTGAGTTCGAATGGACCTTCAAGAAGAGCAATTGACGACTCAAATACTTCGTAAAAACGAAAAAAAGTTGACTTCATATCGACTCGACGTGTTTATTTGAGTTCGAATGGACCTTCAAGAAGAGCAATTGGCGACTCAAATACTTCGTGAAAACGAAAAAAAGTTGACTTCATATCGACTCGAGGTGTTTATTTAAGTTCGAATGGACCTTCAAGAAGAGCAATTGGCGACTCAAATACTTCGTGAAAACGAAAAAAAGTACCTAGACTTCATATCGACTCGACGTGTTTATTTGATTTCGAATGGACCTTCAAGAAGAGCAATTGTCGACTCAAATACTTCGTAAAAACGAAAAAATATGACTTCATATCGACTCGACGTGTTTATTTGAGTTCGAATGGACCTTCAAGAAGAGCAATTGTCGACTCAAATACTTCGTGAAAACGAAAAAAAGTTGACTTCATATCGACTCGACGTGTTTATTTGAGTTCGGATGGACCTTCAAGAAGAGCAATTGTCGACTCAAATACTTCGTGAAAACGAAAAAAAGTTGACTTCATATCGACTCGACGTGTTTATTTGAGTTCGAATGGACCTTCAAGAAGAGCAATTGTCGACTCAAATACTTCGTGAAAACGAAAAAAAGTTGACTTCATATCGACTGGAGGTGTTTATTTGAGTTCGAATGGACCTTCAAGAAGAGCAATTGGCGACTCAAATACTTCGTGAAAACGAAAAAAAGTACCTAGACTTCATATCGACTCGACGTGTTTATTTGAGTTCGAATGGACCTTCAAGATGAGCAATTGTCGACTCAAATACTTCGTGAAAACGAAAAAAAGTTGACTTCATATCGACTCGAGGTGTTTATTTGAGTTCGAATGGACCATCAAGAAGAGCAATTGTCGACTCAAATACTTCGTGAAAACGAAAAAAAGGTGACTTCATATCGACTCGACGTGTTCATTTGAGTTCGAATGGACCTTCAAGAAGAGCAATTGTCGACTCAAATACTTCGTGAAAACGAAAAAAAGTTGACTTCATATCGACTCGAGGTGTTTATTTGAGTTCGAATGGACCTTCAAGATGAGCAATTGTCGACTCAAATACTTCGTGAAAACGAAAAAAAGTTGACTTCATATCGACTCGACGTGTTTATTTGAGTTCGAATGGACCTTCAAGAAGAGCAATTGTCGACTCAAATACTTCGTGAAAACGAAAAAATGTTGACTTCATATCGACTCGAGGTGTTTATTTAAGTTCGAATTGACCTTCAAGAAGAGCAATTGGCGACTCAAATACTTCGTGAAAACGAAAAAAAGTACCTAGACTTCATATCGACTCGACGTGTTTATTTGAGTTCGAATGGACCTTCAAGAAGAGCAATTGTCGACTCAAATACTTCGTGAAAACGAAAAAATATGACTTCATATCGACTCGACGTGTTTATTTGAGTTCGAATGGACCTTCAAGTAGAGCAATTGTCGACTCAAATACTTCGTGAAAACGAAAAAAAGTTGACTTCATATCGACTCGACGTGTTTATTTGAGTTCGGATGGACCTTCAAGAAGAGCAATTGTCGACTCAAATACTTCGTGAAAACGAAAAAAAGTTGACTTCATATCGACTCGACGTGTTTATTTGAGTTCGAATGGACCTTCAAGAAGAGCAATTGTCGACTCAAATACTTCCTGAAAACGAAAAAATATGACTTCATATCGACTCGACGTGTTTATTTGAGTTCGAATGGACCTTCAAGAAGAGCAATTGTCGACTCAAATACTTCGTGAAAACGAAAAAAAGTTGACTTCATATCGACTCGACGTGTTTATTTGAGTATGAATGGACCTACAAGAAGAGCAATTGTCGACTGAAATACTTCGTGAAAACGAAAAAAAGTTGACTTCATATCGACTCGACGTGTTTATTTGAGTTCGAATGGACCTTCAAGAAGAGCAATTGTCGACTCAAATACTTCGTGAAAACGAAAAAAAGTTGACTACATATCGACTCGACGTGTTTATTTGAGTTCGAATGGACCTTCAAGAAGAGCATTTGTCGACTCAAATACTTCGTGAAAACGAAAAAAAGTTGACTTCATATCGACTCGAGGTGTTTATTTAAGTTCGAATGGACCTTCAAGAACAGCAATTGTCGACTCAAATACTTCGTGAAAACGAAAAAAAGTTGACTTCATATCGACTCGACGTGTTTATTTGAGTTCGAATGGACCTTCAAGAAGAGCAATTGTCGACTCAAATACTTCGTGAAAACGAAAAAAAGTACCTAGACTTCATATCGACTCGACGTGTTTATTTGAGTTCGAATGGACCTTCAAGAAGAGCAATTGTCGACTCAAATACTTCCTGAAAACGAAAAAATATGACTTCATATTGACTCGACGTGTTTATTTGAGTTCGAATGGACCTTCAAGAAGAGCAATTGTCGACTCAAATACTTCGTGAAAACGAAAAAAAGTTGACTTCATATCGACTCGACGTGTTTATTTGAGTTCGAATGGACCTTCAAGAAGAGCAATTGTCGACTCAAATACTTCGTGAAAACGAAAAAAAGTTGACTTCATATCGACTCGACGTGTTTATTTGAGTTCGAATGGACCTTCAAGAAGAGCAATTGTCGACTCAAATACTTCGTGAAAACGAAAAAAAGTTGACTTCATATCGACTCGACGTGTTTATTTGAGTTCGAATGGACCTTCAAGAAGAGCAATTGTCGACTCAAATACCTCGTGAAAACGAAAAAAAGTTGACTTCATATCGACTCGAGGTGTTTATTTGAGTTCGAATGGACCTTCAAGAAGAGCAATTGTCGACTCAAATACTTCGTGAAAACGAAAAAAAGTTGACTTCATATCGACTCGACGTGTTTATTTGAGTTCGAATGGACCTTCAAGAAGAGCAATTGTCGACTGAAATACTTCGTGAAAACGAAAAAAAGTTGACTACATATCGACTCGACGTGTTTATTTGAGTTCGAATGGACCTTCAAGAAGAGCAATTGTCGACTCAAATACTTCGTGAAAACGAAAAAAAGTTGACTTCATATCGACTCGACGTGTTTATTTGAGTTCGAATGGACCTTCAAGAAGAGCAATTGTCGACTCAAATACTTCGTGAAAACGAAAAAAAGTTGACTTCATATCGACTCGACGTGTTTATTTGAGTTCGAATGGACCTTCAAGAAGAGCAATTGTCGACTCAAATACTTCGTGAAAACGAAAAAAAGTTGACTTCATATCGACTCGACGTGTTTATTTGAGTTCGAATGGACCTTCAAGAAGAGCAATTGTCGACTCAAATACCTCGTGAAAACGAAAAAAAGTTGACTTCATATCGACTCGAGGTGTTTATTTGAGTTCGAATGGACCTTCAAGAAGAGCAATTGTCGACTCAAATACTTCGTGAAAACGAAAAAAAGTTGACTTCATATCGACTCGACGTGTTTATTTGAGTTCGAATGGACCTTCAAGAAGAGCAATTGTCGACTGAAATACTTCGTGAAAACGAAAAAAAGTTGACTACATATCGACTCGACGTGTTTATTTGAGTTCGAATGGACCTTCAAGAAGAGCAATTGTCGACTCAAATACTTCGTGAAAACGAAAAAAAGTTGACTTCATATCGACTCGAGGTGTTTATTTGAGTTCGAATGGACCTTCAAGATGAGCAATTGTCGACTCAAATACTTCGTGAAAACGAAAAAAAGTTGACTTCATATCGACTCGACGTGTTTATTTGAGTTCGAATGGACCTTCAAGAAGAGCAATTGTCGACTCAAATACTTCGTGAAAACGAAAAAATGTTGACTTCATATCGACTCGAGGTGTTTATTTAAGTTCGAATTGACCTTCAAGAAGAGCAATTGGCGACTCAAATACTTCGTGAAAACGAAAAAAAGTACCTAGACTTCATATCGACTCGACGTGTTTATTTGAGTTCGAATGGACCTTCAAGAAGAGCAATTGTCGACTCAAATACTTCGTGAAAACGAAAAAATATGACTTCATATCGACTCGACGTGTTTATTTGAGTTCGAATGGACCTTCAAGTAGAGCAATTGTCGACTCAAATACTTCGTGAAAACGAAAAAAAGTTGACTTCATATCGACTCGACGTGTTTATTTGAGTTCGGATGGACCTTCAAGAAGAGCAATTGTCGACTCAAATACTTCGTGAAAACGAAAAAAAGTTGACTTCATATCGACTCGACGTGTTTATTTGAGTTCGAATGGACCTTCAAGAAGAGCAATTGTCGACTCAAATACTTCCTGAAAACGAAAAAATATGACTTCATATCGACTCGACGTGTTTATTTGAGTTCGAATGGACCTTCAAGAAGAGCAATTGTCGACTCAAATACTTCGTGAAAACGAAAAAAAGTTGACTTCATATCGACTCGACGTGTTTATTTGAGTATGAATGGACCTACAAGAAGAGCAATTGTCGACTGAAATACTTCGTGAAAACGAAAAAAAGTTGACTTCATATCGACTCGACGTGTTTATTTGAGTTCGAATGGACCTTCAAGAAGAGCAATTGTCGACTCAAATACTTCGTGAAAACGAAAAAAAGTTGACTACATATCGACTCGACGTGTTTATTTGAGTTCGAATGGACCTTCAAGAAGAGCATTTGTCGACTCAAATACTTCGTGAAAACGAAAAAAAGTTGACTTCATATCGACTCGAGGTGTTTATTTAAGTTCGAATGGACCTTCAAGAACAGCAATTGTCGACTCAAATACTTCGTGAAAACGAAAAAAAGTTGACTTCATATCGACTCGACGTGTTTATTTGAGTTCGAATGGACCTTCAAGAAGAGCAATTGTCGACTCAAATACTTCGTGAAAACGAAAAAAAGTACCTAGACTTCATATCGACTCGACGTGTTTATTTGAGTTCGAATGGACCTTCAAGAAGAGCAATTGTCGACTCAAATACTTCCTGAAAACGAAAAAATATGACTTCATATTGACTCGACGTGTTTATTTGAGTTCGAATGGACCTTCAAGAAGAGCAATTGTCGACTCAAATACTTCGTGAAAACGAAAAAAAGTTGACTTCATATCGACTCGACGTGTTTATTTGAGTTCGAATGGACCTTCAAGAAGAGCAATTGTCGACTCAAATACTTCGTGAAAACGAAAAAAAGTTGACTTCATATCGACTCGACGTGTTTATTTGAGTTCGAATGGACCTTCAAGAAGAGCAATTGTCGACTCAAATACTTCGTGAAAACGAAAAAAAGTTGACTTCATATCGACTCGACGTGTTTATTTGAGTTCGAATGGACCTTCAAGAAGAGCAATTGTCGACTCAAATACCTCGTGAAAACGAAAAAAAGTTGACTTCATATCGACTCGAGGTGTTTATTTGAGTTCGAATGGACCTTCAAGAAGAGCAATTGTCGACTCAAATACTTCGTGAAAACGAAAAAAAGTTGACTTCATATCGACTCGACGTGTTTATTTGAGTTCGAATGGACCTTCAAGAAGAGCAATTGTCGACTGAAATACTTCGTGAAAACGAAAAAAAGTTGACTACATATCGACTCGACGTGTTTATTTGAGTTCGAATGGACCTTCAAGAAGAGCAATTGTCGACTCAAATACTTCGTGAAAACGAAAAAAAGTTGACTTCATATCGACTCGACGTGTTTATTTGAGTTCGAATGGACCTTCAAGAAGAGCAATTGTCGACTCAAATACTTCGTGAAAACGAAAAAAAGTTGACTTCATATCGACTCGACGTGTTTATTTGAGTTCGAATGGACCTTCAAGAAGAGCAATTGTCGACTCAAATACTTCGTGAAAACGAAAAAAAGTTGACTTCATATCGACTCGACGTGTTTATTTGAGTTCGAATGGACCTTCAAGAAGAGCAATTGTCGACTCAAATACCTCGTGAAAACGAAAAAAAGTTGACTTCATATCGACTCGAGGTGTTTATTTGAGTTCGAATGGACCTTCATGAAGAGCAATTGTCGACTCAAATACTTCGTGAAAACGAAAAAAAGTTGACTTCATATCGACTCGACGTGTTTATTTGAGTTCGAATGGACCTTCAAGAAGAGCAATTGTCGACTGAAATACTTCGTGAAAACGAAAAAAAGTTGACTACATATCGACTCGACGTGTTTATTTGAGTTCGAATGGACCTTCAAGAAGAGCATTTGTCGACTCAAATACTTCGTGAAAACGAAAAAAAGTTGACATCATATCGACTCGAGGTGTTTATTTAAGTTCGAATGGACCTTCAAGAACAGCAATTGTCGACTCAAATACTTCGTGAAAACGAAAAAAAGTTGACTTCATATCGACTCGACGTGTTTATTTGAGTTCGAATGGACCTTCAACAAGAGCAATTGTCGACTCAAATACTTCGTGAAAACGAAAAAAAGTTGACTTCATGTCGACTCGACGTGTTTATTTGAGTTCGAATGGACCTTCAAGAAGAGCAATTGTCGACTCAAATACTTCGTGAAAACGAAAAAAAGTTGACTTCACATCGACTCGACATGTTTATTTGAGTTCGAATGGACCTTCAAGAAGAGCAATTGTCCACTCAAATACCTCGTGAAAACGAAAAAAAGTTGACTTCATATCGACTCGACGTGTTTATTTGAGTTCGAATGGACCTTCAAGAAGAGCAATTGTCGCCTCAAATACTTCGTGAAAACGAAAAAAAATTGACTTCATATCGACTCGACGTGTTTATTTGAGTTCGAATGGACCTTCAAGAAGAGCAATTGTCGACTCAAATACTTCGTGAAAACGAAAAAAAGTTGACTTCATATCGACTCGACGTGTTTATTTAAGTTCGAATGGACCTTCACGAAGAGCAATTGTCGACTCAAATACTTCGTGAAAACGAAAAAAAGTTGACTTCATATCGACTCGAGGTGTTTATTTAAGTTCGAATGGACCTTCAAGAAGAGCAATTGGCGACTCAAATACCTCGTGAAAACGAAAAAAAGTTGACGTCATATCGACTCGAGGTGTTTATTTGAGTTCGAATGGACCTTCAAGAAGAGCAATTGTCGACTCAAATACTTCGTGAAAACGAAAAAACTCTGCAAATTCTTGACACAACGGTTTATTAGGTTCCTTGTGCAGATCACCCTTCTGTCTATACCAGACTGTGTTGCAAATCGGCACCATACCATATTCTCACCGTACTCATACCATTTCTTTCACATCATACCGTACTGTACTATACTAAATCATACATACAATAATATACCATACCATAGTCGTACCATGTCGTACCAAAATTCGTTTTGAACCCCTTCCCCTTGACCTAGGGTTATGAAAAGTTTCGAGGACCATTGTGGGGTTGGTCGAAACCCATACAAAAAATTTCGTAGTTTTAACTCAACGCTAACTGGGCAAAGTGCCGCGGACGGCGTACGGCGGACGGCGTACGGCGGACGGACGGATTGTTTTTTATTCGATTTTCTGAATCTACGTATCTTGAAACGTAAACCAAAAAATTTTAAGGGGGGGGTTAAAATTTTTTTTTCTTTGGGCGATTCCAATGGTTCATTATCGAAGATAATAAACCAAAATGAAGTACGAGGTACGCGGTGTGGGTGTGGGTGGGGGCGCAGAGACATAAAAGGTCTCGTCGTATGACGCACTAGTTGGCCTCCTGCCAGCCGTATTATGTCATACGCTCGTGCGTCATAGGCTCTGACGTACTTGTTGGCCTCCTGCCAGCCGCCCTACGTCATACGCTCGTGCGTCATAGGCTCTGAGGCACTAGTTGGTCTCCTGCCAGCCGTCTTACGTCATACGCTCGTGCGTCATAGGCTCTGACGTACTTGTTGGCCACCTGCCAGCCGTCTTACGTCAGACGCTCGTGCGTCATATGCTCTGACGCACTAGTTAGCCTCCTGCCAGCCGTCTTACGTCATACGCTCGTGCGTCATAGGCTCTGACGTACTTGTTGGCCTCCTGCCAGCCGTCTTACGTCATACGCTCGTGCGTCATAGGCTCTGACGTACTAGTTAGCCTCCTGCCAGCCGTCTTACGTCATACGCTATCATTATTATCGTCAGTCTTTCGTTTGTTTCGATGTATTTGAGTTTACAATAATGAAGATCCATTCAAATTCAAATGAACCCCTCGATCGATATGAAGTCGACTTTTTTCGTTTGTTTCGATGTACGAGTATGTAATTGAGTTAACAATGTGTCCCGTTGACATAATAATATTATGGGCCCATCATAAATCGTTGGCGTTCAAAACCAACAAGAAAATGTCATCTTCTCAGAGCTTATCGATGAACTTAGACCCGGAGATATCAATGTATCTCTCAACTCCAGTGGCATCAAACATTCGTTCAAATCCCCTTGAGTTTTGGGAAGACATGAAGACAGTACACGTACACGTTATCAGAGAATACTTGGGGAGGGTAGCCACCTCTGTACCGGCAGAAAGATTATTCTCCAAGGCTGGTGCCACTCTTACGCAGGCTGGTGCTACTTTTCTTGAAACTGAATTATAATTATAACAAATAAAATAAATTTATAGCTTATAAATAGCTTATCATTTTTTCATTCCGTCTTGCATGAAAAAAAAAGAATAGAAATAAAATAAAAAATTGATTGAAAACCATCGATACATCGATGTTTTTTTTTAAAATCGATGTTTTTGGGGTCCGATTTTTTTGGAGCATCGATGCCGGCCTGTCGATGCATCGATGCATCGATACATCGATGCTTCGATACATCGATGTTTTCATTTTTTTTGCTATCCCTCGCCTTCCCGTCCGCTCGCTTCCCGGCTACCCGGCCAAACCCCCACCGCTGCACCCTTCACCCCTCTCCATCCTCTACCGTCCCGATTATTTTTAATCAATGTTCCTGCTTCTAGTTAATTTCTTGTGAAATATTTTTTTACATGCCTCTTGAAAGGCAGTGTGTTTGTATAACTGATTTGTTATACTTAAATGTTTCTCTTTACTTCTAAAGTTTAACATATCTTCTTACTTATGTTCCTTTTTTACTTTTATAGTATGACTTTGTTCCTCGTCGCGTCAAATACAGAACTTTCTCGTGAGATAAACTGTGTATTTTATTTATTGAAACAATTATCAGTAATGGTCAAATGATTTAAGGCATTTTGACATTTTATGTCTTTGCTATGGCACACAAACAAAAAAATCGTCGAAAACTGTTGACGAAAAGTAACTTCCTCATTTTCCAACCCATGAAAATCGTTCACCACTCGTTGGAAAGCCCTCAATTTATCGAATATTTCCATGCCCTGCACACGACCGTGGATGTACGGAAAGCTGAGTTAAACAGAAGACAATGTAGGATAATTGTTTACACACAGGTGATCATTCTCAATAATTTATATTGTCTATACGAATGCAAGCTTCATAATTTATGATGAACCCTACAATTAAGTATAACAACTACGCTACTGGGGTAGGTGATGTAGCATTGTTCGAAGGTTCTTGAATCACTTCTTTAAAGACATAAAATGTCCCAATGTGTTGCAGACTCGTATGCAAGCATTTTTTAGAAAAAAGTTTTAGAAAAAAGTTCGATTTTGGTTTATTATCTTCGATAATGAACCATTGGAATCGCCCAAAGAAAAAAAAAATTTAACCCCCCCTCAAAATTTGTTGGTTTACGTTTCAAGATACGTAGATTCAGAAAATCGAATAAAAAAAAATCCGTCCGTCCGCCGTACGCCGTCCGCCGTCCGCCGTCCGAGGCACTTTGCCCAGTTAGCGTTGAGTTAAAATTACGAAATTTGGTTTCTGGGTTTGGACCAGCCCCACAATGATCCACGAAACTTTTCATAACCCTAGGTCAAGGGGAAGGGGTTCAAAACGAATTTTGAAATTTTGAAAATTCCATATCTCGAAAAATTCCCATCAAACGGTATGTTTTTTATTTCATATTTAGATAGAGTTTGTTCCGTAGAATTTTTTAAGACCATCCGCAGCTTTGTACGACCAGCCGTTCGTTCACAATGACGGCTCAAAGATTGTGCCTCACAACCCGATCGTGAATCAAACTGTTGAAATACAGGTCCATTTTCATACTAACAAGCTCTTTGGAACATCATATGGCTTAAGTGATGTCGAGTTTGTTGTTCTGAGGTGCGTTTCGTGCTACGGAAATGAAGGTAATTTCGAATGTTTGTTGGTAGGTACTTCTTTTATAGAAACATTATTACCGACGTAGTATTAAAAACCCCAGAATTATATCGTATTAATTAATCATAATTAATAATTATTATTATTAATAATAAATACGAATTATTAATACCTAACAATAAATTATAATAATTTTCACTAGGTACTTGATAAAATTGTTAATAATTAGTGATAATTGATAATAATAATTAATCTAACATTGAGGATCTAGACATTTAGACCTAGTGATCTAGACAGAAGGGTGATCTGTACAAAGAAGATAATGAACCGTTGTGTCAAGAATTTGCAGAGTTTTTCGATTATAATCTATGGAAATCGAAAGATTTCGACGATTTTCGGCATGGCATCGAAATACAAGCAATCGAAAAGTCGATTATTCGAAAATCGACTTTTGGCTTCGATTGCCCAACCCTACTAGCGATCCTGCTTTGAAACGGAATAAGATAAGAAACCGCCATTCTGATTTCACCATCGTGATCAGCATAAAACACCTGTCAAATGAGGTATCACTAGTGTGAGTTGTTCGAATTGAAATAAACTTTTTTCGAGTATATCGACGTATGTATTTGAGTTGGCAGCTGCTCTTCTTGAAGGTCCACACGATCTCAAACAAACACCTCGATTCGATAATATCGATAATATACTTCATATTATCATTATTATATCATTATTATTATATACGTCATACGCTTATTTCGATATCGATTATCCAAAAAGTCGAACCCCATTTTTCGATACAATCGAAATTTCGACTTCGATCTTTCCAACCCTAATCGCTATACATCTTCATTACCTTCGTGCGACGTCTTGGCGAGGTCGGTAGAACTAGCTGCAGGGAAAATGGACCCCTTGTGGCCACCGACCTCATCTAACAATTTATAAGAGTGCCTCTCCGAAGGAACACCTGGCTTTTTATTTCAGGTTGACCTACCTGCGGCATTTCCTCCAAAGTAGTTCATTTTCCGCTCTACCGCCCAAAAGGTGCAATTCCATGAATCCCGAGGCATAAAATACAGTGACGTACCGAAGAATACTCATGTCAGAGCGAAGTACAATCAGTGACAATAAAGTAAACATTGCACATCAATTGGTGCCTCACAATTATTCAATTGACTCCTCATGTTCAGTCCTTAAGATTTTCATCTGAATTTTAAATGACTCAGAGCTCGTTCGTTCATTTAAAGCGATGTTCAATTGTCGGTGTTGTTCTGTTTCTGCTGAGGTCAGCAACGTCGCGTGTCGTGGGAAAACGCAATGCCTATCCGTTATAGAACACCCGTCACTCACTTTCTTTCTCCCCATGATACCTATCCCACTTTCCATACTTGATTCTGATTCAATGCTAAAAGTGAAATAGCGTGTTGGAGCCAGTTATTGTTATTCAAAGAACCATTACGTTCTGACGAAGGTTCTACTAAATAAACTAAGGAGGTTTACAAGTTGATGAAGCCAAGGTCGAAGAAACGTACAGCTGAGCAGGGGAAAGCGAGGTGTGTATGTGTCATGCGGGTCTGTGATTAGGTATCCTGTATTACCTACTAATTCTTAAAATAAAATCAGATTTATTATTAAAACGTCACATCATTCAAATAAAAACGGTAAAATGTGTTTTGTTCTGGAACCAATTGCATCAAATTTTTCAATAGACTGAATGGATTACATTTGTATATAAAATCAAAATTGAATGAATTGAAAATGAAGCCATGGTACCTGTGAGGGAGTACCTCAAAGCGGCCTGTGGAAATCGTTCTTAAACCTTAAGAAAGTATCGACAACAAAAAAGCGATACTTAAAAGCAGTCAAAATCCTGATGATGATTCCTACGCAACAGCATTGACGAAACATGTAGTTGTGACAAAACACAACCCTGAAATAAAACAGTGGGAAATATGTTGCATAGAGCCAAACTTCCAAAATAGAAAAATTAAAGAAATGGCATATATCTTGAAAAACAAAAACAATAACAACATAAATTTTAAAAAAGATGTCAAAGGACTTTCTACAACATACCACAGACTCATCAAATAAAACTCACTAACCCTTAACACAACATTCCAACATGCCCACCATTGTTTTTTCCATCCCCATTTTAAATTAGAGTCATATGTTATTAAAGCCATAATGCCCACCATTGTTTTTTCCACCCCCATTTTAAATTAGAGTCATATGTTATTAAAGCCATAATCCTTCTACCACTATAATCATTCTACAAATTATAGTTAATCATAAACACTTTCATCTGCAATCAATCCTTTCATAATTATAATAATTACAATCTATTCATTCACAATTACAATCATCTATAATTGTACGTCACTTCATTTCCTTTCTGTTGTTGTTATTCATTCACAATTGCAATCTGTTGTTATTTTCTTGTTGCTGTTGTTATTTTTTGTTCAGGTTATTTTTCTTCTTGTAATTCTTTTTCTTCTTCTTGTTTGCTTATAATATATAAAAATGGCTTATGTTACCTATAACTATTTCATGTAAAATACATATTGTTATTCTTAGTGATATAACCATTTTGTTATCTACATAATAACATTTATTACTCTACGTTCATAGTCACTTCATAGTTCATAGTAATCATTTCAAGTTCCTGTTCATAGTCATCATGTCTCAGTAGATTTCATCCTCCACCACACACAAACTAATGTACCCCTTCCTCATAGAATCACTTCCACACAGCAGTTAGTTAGTTTCATCTTTATATTATCCACAAACTGATCCACCTCCATTTGTTTACTTCTCTACAATAGTTCGTTAGTTTAATGTAAAAAATTTTCACTTCTACATGTAAGTAGCATTCCCAACGTATCATATAAATAATATTCCTGACATAGCATGT
Organism: Stenodema calcarata; assembly: GCA_963920205.1. NCBI lineage: Eukaryota > Metazoa > Arthropoda > Insecta > Hemiptera > Miridae > Stenodema > Stenodema calcarata. The sequence continues at coordinate 20,007,193 of OY986062.1, forward strand.
AAGTATTAATTGTGTTCTGATCTTATTGTAGGTAATCTCACATCTAACATATTGGTTCTCAACCCTCTTTTTCGCAAAAGGCACTACCTATATTATAATCAATCATCAAAATTTATTTAAGGTTTATGTTTTTGTTGGGATTCATCACATTAAATTACAGTGCCTTTTGCGAAAAAAGTGGTTGAGAACCAATCAGGGAACCTTAATGTAATATATTATGGCATTCGTGATCAGCATGAAAAGTCCTCCATGAAGTTCTCAAAGAGTCCTTTTCTCGTTTGAGGACAACCTGTGTATGAGTTATAAATTGGAGTGTACGTTGCAGTGTACATGTTAGAAGGTGCAGGAAAGCACTTACTGTTAGTTGGGATCGTGCCACATTCTCAGTCCTTACCTGCAAAAAAGAAATGCAAAACAACGTTATCAACAACTAAAAACAATGTTAGGACTGCAATACTGGACGTAATAAGCACAAATAGTTTTGAATAAAGCAAAAGCAAAACGCGAGTTCAATTCTACAGAAGGTCACGTTGTAAAATGAATTTTGACCTGAGCAGAAATGTTTTTAAAACAAATTCGGGGCTTATCTATAAGGAGATCTGGAGTTGTAAAAACAACTTGAATCGTTCAATAATTGCGGATAAAAATATCGAATCTTATCGAATTGAAGGGAGCTTCCTTGAGGTTCATTTCCCGTTTCGTCAGGACACACCGATAACTAGTTGAATTGATACGGGCGGGATCGAGCACCTGCATCCGAGCGTAACAGATGTTTTCTCAAACTGAAACACACATGTCACGATACAACCCGTTTCCTTCCGCCTTTGAACTCAATCATATAAGTTCTTCAGTTTTTGGTAGAACTGGCGGGAAATTCAACGTAGACAACGTTTTGCTACTCGCATTATGATCTGATGAAATGCACCGCAAATAACCTACTGCAAATAGCTTTAGGGGGGTTTATCCAATCAGATTATGTCAATCGAGGCTTTGGAATTTAATATTGGAAATCGTGCTTCGATCTCTGACTACGCTTGATTCCGCTTCGCTAGAAAGGCGTATTCGCAGAATTCAGTGAAAGAAAATTCGCGTTCAGCTCCAATCAACAGAGAGACCTTTGATACGAACTTCCTTCCTATTCATTTTATGTACCAAGCTGAAATGCCGACGCTGGTCAAATAGGTACTACTTCGAAGGATGCCACGACCCGGATGACAAAGAGTAGCACCAGTGCGAAAATATGAACGCAAGTCCGATACTCGGATTGAAAGTATTTTAAATTCACAAAAAACGCTAATCTTTTCGCAAGTACGAAACCCTTTGATGACCCGTCGTGGTAACCCCAGTCTGCAGGCTGATGATGAATCACCTGCCATTTCCACCCCTTAAACCGCAATTTATTAATTCATCCCCTAATTACTCCGTTCATCACTCTCACGCTTTGAAACTTGTTCCCACACAAAAAGGTTTTTTTTTCTGTTAACGACCAGCAGAAAAATCTCGGCAAATTACGGTATTTCCCTGCTTGGTATTGCGTATCAGTTGTCTGGCGTCGCTGTACTTTCAGTCCCTAGTAATTATTACTTTCATTTGCACACCGGAAACTGCGCAAATGACACGGGCAAAGCCGTTACAAGTCACAAATAATATCACAGCTGCTTCGCCGGTCTTCAAGAACAGTGTGATGACAGTAAATGGGGGTGTCTTTTTCATTCACTATGACAATTAGCTGGTAGGTACTACCAGTGAGTTTCACAGGAGGAGGACGCTTGAGGGATTGCACGACTTAAGCGTAGAATTTTGGGGAGACCTCCGCTTAGAATGTTTTCCCATTCAACTCCTTTATCACATAAAGTTTGATAGGTCGATGTACCCAACAGTTATTTTATTTTATTCAACGAGAGAAGTAAAACCACCATTTGAGTGGACCCACTGGACTCTTGCCCTGAAGAAACAATAGGCTAGGCATATTGTCAAAACAATTAGGGCTCAGAAGAAAGTTTTGCAATAGTTGTGATTTTCTCATCTTTTTTTGGTCGCTGAGCACAAATTTGAAGTTTGCGGGCAAAAATATGGCCCGAAACTTGGTTTTTCGGGCGCGTTTTGACCAAATTTTGGCACTTTTTTCAGTTTCCGGCCTATGACTAAACAAGGAAGCGTTTTCTCGATAAACCCACTTCATAAAAAATTGAAGTAGAAAACATTTCCTACATTTCTTATGCATAACGTTTTTGTAAGACTAACGTTTCGCCGCTAGTGCGCGCCCAAAAGGGGGTTGTCTTCCAAAAAGACACGTTATAAATAATATTAGAAATATATGAGAGATTTATCATAAATTTATGAGAAATGTATTGTTAGATAACATAAATTGCGTAGTGTAATAACATTTCTTTGTATAAATTGTGCTCTAGCGGTGAAAGAAACTGTTAAAAAAAATTATAAGCCTTAAAAAAATAATTATAACAATTTAAAAAACTCTGCAAATTCTTGACACAACGGTTTATTATCTTCTCTGAGAAGATCACCCTAATCCAATTAACGAACTGTTAGATGAAACTCTAGCTCATCGTACAAATCAAATTTAAAATACCATACGAATTTCTTTCATATCATATCATACTGTACTATACCTAATCATACATACAATAATATAACATGTCATACAAACCGAGTGAATATTGCATTGTCATGCAGTTCTGACCCATTTTTAAAATTTCAAGTCAATAGCTTATTATTACAAAATTATTACAAAAAGGTATTATTTAAACAATTTTACGGATTATTATAATTATAATTATTATATTATATTATTATAATTATTATTATTAATAAATACAAATTATTATTACCTAACAATAAATTATAATAATTTTCACTAGGTATTTGATAAAATTAGTGATAATTCATAATAACAATTAATCTAACATTTAGGATCTAGACATTTAGACCTAGTGATCTAGACAGAAGGGTGATCTTTACAAAGAAGATGATGAACCATTGTGTCAAGAATTTGCAGAGTTTTTAAGATATAGAAATCTGAAGGAGAAAACTGATACAATTTCCAAAATTTGGTCAAAAAGTGCCGGAAAAACAAAGTTTCGGGCCAAATTTTCGCCCGCAAACTTCAACTTTGTGTTCAGCGACCGAAAAAATATTAAGGGTGTAGCAAAACTTTCCTCTGAAAATCCTAATATGCATATTTCTGAAAATCCTAATATGCTTAGCCTACAAGGTGCATTTTACAAGGGGGAAAAAACTACGTAGTTTCTAAAATAATTTAACCTCACCGTTAGCTGAAGAAATACCAGGTTTCCAACACGCGAGAGTGATCACTTGGAAGCGATACAGTGTAGTTTATGAGCTCTGTTTCTAGCTAACTTGGCCCACATCCTATGAGGCCGCCGACGGAAAGAAGTTTTGGGCTAATTGCTCGAGCAATTAGGAAGCGAAGTCTACTACTGGAGCGTCGAAGTGGTTCGAAGAACTCGAAACGGGAATAGACGATAATATAGAGGGATATATTATAGACGATACATAATATGTATTACCCTCTATAATATATATATATATTATAGAGGGTCAAGTGGCAACATGATCCGTCTCATTTGTCGGGAGATTAAAAGTTTCGCGCTGAATCGATTGATGAGGCTAGATTCGGCGTTTTCACCGACCTGTAGACGAAAAAATTTGACTTCAAAACCGACATCAATCCAGCCAGACACATACTGTCGCCTAATACTGTACCTACAACCTATCGGACAGAACGTTTTCCGTCACCAACATCTCAGCAGTCTCGACTTCTCGCCGTATTCGAGCATGAGATTGGAGGATTCTCAACATGAGGCGTAGAGCACTACACTCCATAGGCAAGCCTGTGCAACGCAGGGATCATGTACGTGTACCCTATATAATAATATTATATTATAACGGTTGCCAACGACTCTAACGCCAAATTTCAAAATTCTAGATAAATGATAAATCACAACAATTTTATTTCACCATGACAAGTAAAGTGCAGATATAAATCTCATTTCATCAACAGCCCAAATGCGGAGCCGATTCTCTAAGTTTTATCTTATTGAATATTTCATCAACTTTGATAGTGGCAACGTACTGTTGTAGATTTCCCATATTCCGAAGTTGCTCGGGTGAGTCTGAATGGTGTAAAACGAGAGGTACTACTGCGTTTCCCCTCCTCGACAAAGCCCCATTTCCCTGCACAAAAGCTTTCACGTGTTTTTGGCTGCAATTTGTTTAGGAGCACAAAGAGCCTGCGATAGTGAAGTTGGCCGACTGCAGAGGGCGGTGAAGAGAGGAGTTTCCCGTAATTCGACTACGCACCCCTACAGAGTTAACCCTCTTTCTGTTTCATACGACCAATTTGCCAAAATAATTTTTTGTTCCCTTTCATGCTCAGTACCGTTTGAATAGGGAACAGTTGTCAAATCTTATTGAGGATTCTCTTGAAATCTACGACCATCAGAAAACTCATCAATTTCTTCCAATAGGCACCGGTAATCTCGAACTAAATATGAAGGTCACTCTTGAGTCATCTTAATAATTAAATTGCTGGGTAAGGAACCACCGGTAGTGGCAGGCTTATTTGGCGAAACCCGCGAGCTCCACGATATTTGGTGTTTTGAACTCCTTCAACCATTACCGTCAGTTCGTTTGCCCCCGACCGGAACATTTCATTTTGTATTCCGCGAGCACTACACACGTTTCCATAAAATAGAACAGATCCTCCTCTTCTCAACTACTACACGTGGAACAAGTGTGTACTGACCTACACTTTTGACTGATGCAAATGTCCAGTACTAATAGACTTCGGTAATAACTCGAAGGACTACTCAGCTATGGGTGCTCCAGCTGAAGACAAAACACTCGACAAAACATCAACGAACAGTGAATTTATTACGAAACTGTCAGATACACGAGGCTGAGGCTTTGGGTAGCAGTTTTCAGAAATTTTATAACTGTTCCACTTACAAACTAGTAATGCCTACAAGTTCATGCTACTGGACTACTACGGTAGGAGTCATAACATTCACGTCGTGAACAAAACAATGTTTAAAACCACTAGTTGAATTTGAAAGTTCGATATAAAAAAATAATTCCCTGTACAATAAGACGTGGAAATGATGTATTTCTAGAGCGCGTGCTTAAAACGTGGTACAACAATTTTATAGGGTACTCAAATAATGACTGGTAGTTGGTTAGAAAAGCGGAATCGATTGGTAGACAATAGAGTGACAATGTTTGGTATACAGTTGTGCCATCCGCCAACATTTTTCCACTAATGAACTACTGCGTTTAATGACAACGTAAAATTAAAGAAATGAATAAATGAGACTATCACTTAGTGGCACTATTTCAACTGAAAATCAGACGCACTTCAGTGGCAGATGACGACTAATGCGGGTGGTTTTGTTACTCGTGTTCATTTGCGGGTGCATTTGTCTCGAATGGGAAGAAGGGCCGAGGTCCTGTAAGTACCTACACGTCACGGTTTTCAAAAGTTACTGAATTGATTTTACAGCTTTACTGATATCGACGGATTGTACGAGGTGTTATAGAAAATACTATGTAGCTGCTCGGATTTTCTAGTATTATGGACTATCTTTCACTTTTGTCATCAACCAACGTAGAGGTCTACAAAGAAATATTCAAGTTTTTATCTGATTGTAACATTAAAATATAACTCAGTATAAATGTAAGTAATTAATAACTGTGCAATGTTTTACATTATATATGGCTGTATGGAAATTGTATGTAATGCCAAATAAATCAATTTAAAAAAAAAAAAAAAACCGCTGAAATCGGCCAAGAAAATACTCCTCACTTTTCCACAACGTTTATTAATTTCTGTGCAGATCACTCTTCTATCTAGATCACTGTTCTGTGTACAATATCGTTGTGAGTCCTATAATAATACGAAACAACAGGAGTAAGTAACTAAGTACCTCATTGATGGTCTATAACTAATTCATATAAATCATAAATTATTGACAATTAACGAGCCTTTTGGCACCTTGGTTGTATAATGATACGATTTAATGTAAACATGTATTGGTAATCGTATCATTATACACTCTGACAACCAAGGTGAGAAAAAGGCTTGCCGAAGGTGAATCGCTTACGTATTACGTAAAATCAAATTTTGAATTGTTAGCTGAAGTGGTAAAATTCGAGAGGCGAAGTGAATTCCCAAGTTTCCCCAAAAGTTGAAAGTTGAAACTTGGGAAGTATTCCAATGTATGTGGCAGACTAGTGACAAGCGGGTAAGGCAGGTTTGAGCGGATGCACCCTCTGCCGGCTACTGCCATAACGTAACTGGCGCAGCCCCGCGAATGGTATCGTACCTAGGAAAGTCACGGTCCCGAGATTTGTAGAGCTCAAAATTTTCTATCCATCCTCGACACTCAATTTTTTTTTGAGTTGTCACACTATGGATCGCAACCAGCGAAGTATTCTTGTATTTAAAACGCAAATTTCAACATTTAACCTAATTATTCATATTTATATACTACGCTCATTCTTTAACGTATAATCATAATGTTTCAATATGATGTTTCTGATTGTTATACGTATTTTAACAGTTTGCCATCAAGGGTTCATGCCATCAACGGACTGCACTTGTATGATATACAAGTATGGGACTCCGGACAGCTGGAAGTTCCATTGGAAGTGTCCGGACGACGAGGGCGATGGAGGTGACGGAAACACCGAGGGTAACGAAGGAAGAAATGACGCAAAAAGGGCATTGAGAAGTCGATTTAGTATTCGCAGAAGGCGCCGGCCCGAAGCGAGAAAACGCAGACCACACCCCATCATATATAATTCTTTATTATAATAAAGAAAAAATTGCACCAAGTCAAATAATACAAAAGTCCGCATAGGTAATTTATTGTAACTATAATTTCGAATAAATGAAATTAATTTATTGAATCATTTATTGTATTCAATACAACCGCATGTTATCCGTGATGACGATTATACTATTCAGTCAACATCCTAAAAACTAAAACAGACCCTGAGTCTGCCATTCATTAAAACGTACAACGCCGAAACAGCAACATAACATATTATTATGATGCTGATGAAATCCTTCACTTTCCCTAAAACTTCCAGATAAAACGGCTTTGTTCAGGTGAGGGATCCCTATAAATTAAATTTCGACCAAAACAATATTGATCAGCTGGACCAGTGACGTAGCCTGAATTTGAATGCACCCAAATTGTACTTCTTTTGTTGGCCATTACTGCCCTAGGGACAAAATGGTGGAATGGGTGAACGGTGCGGGGGGGGGGGGGGGGGTTGGCACTGTTGTTGGCTACGCACCTGCTCCAGTGATCCTCAACCATTCCAAGTCATCCTTAGCCATCCCCAGTCATTATTAACCTTCTCAAGTCGTCTTTAACCATCCAGAGATGCCTGTGCAATATTTGTTACATCCGATTTCAAGCCTTCTTAGAACATCTCAAGATTGAGAAATCAGCCTCACTAGGCGACCCCTAGTCCATTTAGACACCCCAGAGGCTTTCCTTGAGCAGTCCTCAACCAACCCCAGTCATCCTTCACCATTTTGCCTTTCTAGAGCATCTCAAGGGCTTTCATGCAATAAAAGGTTATTGTGATTTAAAAAAAAATATATTTTCGCACAAAATTGAGCAATAATTTATTACACTTGATCAAGCAAAATGGATCGGTACCTTGGGGTTCTGGTATGAAATTACCTGTCAGAAAGGTGCCAACTTTTCTTCAATATCAGAAGATAACGATAAGAACAAGCATGTGAGATTACGTTGGAAAGTGCTGAACACGTATTTTACAGTATTAAGAAGCGTTGCCAATCTTGATTGCCACGAACGTTAGTAAATTAATTATGTATTACAGCTAGATCTGCGTCTACAGTGCATCAATGAGACCGCGGATGTTTTCAAACAATAATTTCTACATAAATTAGTCCAGATCCGAGGGAGTGTCGTGTGATCTGCTCGTTATCATAATATGATAATATTATTATCGATGGGTGGCGGAATTTGTCAGTAGTTCACCTGAGCTCTCCCAAACGAGCTCGACCGTTTCTGCGTAGGTGACTTCGTGTGAGTCGAGTATAGTGGCTCGAGATGTTCGTTTCCTTCTGAAAGTGAGAGAAAACGCGACCATTGTGTGGGAGGAAAGGCCACTTTTACCCGAGCTGGGCCTGTACAAATGAATTTTGACTACACAGAAAAGTTGTCGAGAATTGTATTCTGCATCGATTGATAACCACCAAAATTGGGGGTTATCAATTTAGCAATTATTGAATGAATATTAAATATACATACACATGATTTGTCTTTTGGCAGTGAATTCGGGATATTCTGGAACTGATTTTGGTATACAATTTGTTCGGAACTTCGAGTTCTTAACATCTTAAAAAAATCGCTAAAATTGGCTTCCTGCAAATTTTTTTTGGCCTGTGGTGACCAGCCTAATTTCTCTTGCCGCATACATAAAACGTCCAAAACATATAAATTTTATACATGTACGTGTCGTTCCTCAATCCAGGAGTATGTTCTGGACTCAACGATGACGTCACGGTTTACACCTTCCTATTTTTCCTCCGTGCCGTTGCGTTTCCGTTTTCGGCCAGAAACGGAAGGGAGGGATGAGGTTGTTTGAATTGTCCGTTTTGTCATCCTGTGGGCTGCCCATTTAGTACTGCTCAGTCTGCTCTAGTGACCAGTTCGTGTGAGAGGATTTCAAATCATGGAGAGGATTTCGCGTGCGGTTTTGAGCAAAGCATTGAAAAGGAGGAGGCTAGCTATTTGTGCTGCTTTGGAAAGTGAGGGTCTGCTTTCTCCCCCACCGAAAAAAGAAGATATTGGGTGCACCCTTATCAAGAACAGAGAGATGAAGTACACAATTTTGACGCGTGGTTCAATGACATTCGAAAGTACGAGGATAAATTCTTCAAGCATTATCGTCCACGTCCATTGACATGGCAAAAAAATATTTGGAGAGGAACCGACAGGAGACAACTAACCCACTTGCGACTACCTGATGTCCCCTTCCGTTTTCCTGACGGACTCTCACGACGTACCAAGGTGCGGTGGTTTCCTTCAGGGAGAACGGAACGGAATAAAACAGGACAATCCCAACAGGCCCATTAGGTTAACCTACACTTACCTCCCCAACCGGACCATTGAAGTCTCTTTTCCAGAGATGACGTCATCAATGACCCTCGACCCTATAACCTCCCCCTCCACCCTATAACCTCCCCCTCCGCCATATAACCTCTCCCTCCACCCTATAACCACCCCCTCCACCACTAATGACTTCCTCCTCATGCCACCGCCCCGCCCCCTCTCGCCAGTACACCCCTCCCCCTTCAACACTGATGAGTTACTTGACCACCACCACCATTTACCCATGACCACCCCGCCTCCCCTTCGCTCCACCAACACGCTTAATTTAGATACGAGACATCTCGTTCCTAAATGTAAGGTACTCCCTTAAATTAATATGTAAAATAAATGTTGAGGATACCGTTGGAAAGAGCGTTAGTTACAATTCTCCGTAACATGACCTATCTCACTTTTTGCTACTTTACGGGAGACACAAAAACTGCCTATTTATCTCTCCTGGAGTATAATTTGATTTGATAATATATTAGCAAATCAAATTATTAGGCAAACCAAATCAAATTATACTCCAGGAGAGATAAATAGGCAGTTTTTTGTGTCTCCTGTAATTTAGCAAAAAGTGAGATAGGTCATGTTGCCGCTTAAACAGCGATTTGCTATCTCACTGACATAAAATCCGAGAGACTCGTGTTTTAAAGAATTATTTATTTTTAAAAAAGGACTAAGTTATTTTTTTTAGAGAACCAACAATTTAATAAAAATGAGACGCCAAAAAACGAGTTTCTTGCTTGCCTATCAGGGAGGCATGGAAGTGTGACCATTCGATACAGCGTCAAAAAATTCATAAATTGCGATACTTACCGAACTCACTTCCATGAAGCATGTTGGCTTTTGGTGAAAACGTTGATTTTCACCTAAAACCCACGTTTTTCAGAGTTCAAACGTCATTATCTCCACCAATTTCACTGTGAAAAACATGTTTTTTATACCGTTGGAAAGCTAAGATACCTAAGACAAATTTTTAGGAGCCAAAAAACCTCGAAATTTTCGGAATGGTTTCAGTTTTTGCCTCATAACTTGTAAAAGCTTGGTTTTGTACGAAACGCCCTATTGGAATACCACGTAAAAGTGGAATAGCTCGTAAGCGTAAGAATTCTACTGTATAATTTGAATGAATAAATCTGTTACGATAATGAACTATTGAACTGCCACCTCAGTCCTGTGGTCACCCAGCAAATACCCACAGATGATTATAATCGACTGGCTCAATCCCGCGACAATATGGACCTCGCTTTGTGCTTGACTTAAAATTGGTGTTGTACAACTCAAATAAGTTGGATAACACCTCTAGAACTTTCTTTCGTATGACTTTCCTCGAGGGATGAGTGTTAGAGCCAACATTCTAGCCAAGAGATGGCTAAACCTTGAATTTCGAACTTTTTGGAAGAAGTAGCCAATTTTCGAAGCCCAATATCTCGTGATCTATTGTACCTACAGAGCTGGTGGGGCTTAAATTCTAGCTAATACTATCTAATTTTTGAAGAAAATCAACCTTTCACAAGTTAAGAGGCAAAAACTGAAACAGGCCCGAAAATGTCGAGGAATTTCGGCTCCCAAAAGGTATCCCTAGGGATTTCGAAGCTGCAAACTTGGTGTAATACTACTCAAACATGCCCTTACAACAAACCAAAAAATCAGCTTCCTACTGGCCTAAATAATTGAAATTCCATAATCACTTCATTTCGCTGTAAGTATTTTTTTATATTTATTCTGTTCCCTCAATAAATCGGTTTGGAAGTTATCGGTGTTCGAATCGTTATCGTGTTCGTATTGAAATGTCGATACAAATCTTGATGAAATCTTTGTTTTGACATCAATTCTCGTAGATGTATGTTTTCAAACAGCGACCAATACAGCGGAAATGAAATGCAACGTATCAAAACTTCAAGACACAAATATCGATCGAGGAATACACAGAAGAATAATAAGTGACGAAAATTGCTATTTTGGTTTCTTGGCTGTCTACAATGAGATAACCTAAATAACAAACAACTGGGGTCAAAAGAGGTCGCTCCGGAGAAGAAAGATATTGGCAAGTGGGTGTAGGCGTAGAGGGTACAAGTCTACGTACCCACCGACAGTTTGCCTTGGAGGATGAACAATACCAGAACAACTAACTTTATTTCCAGCTCCGTTTCTTACATATTTCCTCATCTAATTGATCCTTTTATACTTTCAATCAATTTGAGACAGAAAAGTGAATTCAGAATGAAAACACACGTTGAGTACCTACTGACATTAGGTAGCGTTACGTCAATTCCTTCTGTATGAGGTATCTTCTCTGTGCTTCGAAAAACTACGTTATGAGATGGTTAACAGCTTTTTTTTTTTAAACGTTAGACAAGGATTCGCTCGCATTATCAGAAAAAAAAACAAATTTTGAGGGGGGGTTAAAATTTTTTTTTCTTTGGGCGATTCCAATGGTTCATTATCGAAGATAATAAACCAAAAAGCTGAAATAACGTTGAAACGGCGTTCATTTAAGGTTATCTTTTTTCTGACCAATCCCGAGTAAGAACGCTTTTCCACCTGAGGAAATTGCTAAATACCATGGATCATATTGAATATTTTCCTGAGAAAAAAAAGCCACTATACAACAAAACCTGTTTTTGTTTTCTCAGTAATGAACTGCAAAACTGTGCGCTATCATTTCTCTCTTGAGAAAGTATACATGCATACGCTTTCACAATTTTTCTGTAAAAGGTCATACCGTAATGGTGTATTAAACTATTTCTTTACTCTGCAAGAATATTTATATTGACAGTTGAGGTTAATAAAGTTTACCTTAAAAGTAAAATGTTTCTATTTCTTCATATTAATAATATTATATTATGAATTCTTTTCAGTAAGCCCAATTATTGCTACCTACTAAAAAAATTGTTGATTTAAAATAACAAAAAAACAAAAAAACGAAATCGAACAATTCGACAAAAAAATTCAAATGAGTCCCTTTTTGTGCTTATTATTGAGTAGTGCAGTTCCATGCAAAAAAGGTACCTACAACTTCCAAAACGTTTAGAATGACAGATGAAAAAATCGTTTTTGGCTCTCATGTAAAATTTGGTAAATGAAGTATCGGTTGTTTAAAATATCATCAATGCAAATGTGCACTATCAGTATCAATTAAGCCCATAATATATTATATCTGTATCCTCTTCGTTGAAATAATTCTTCAACCAATATTCCTAAATCGAACACAAAATTGTATCCCTACGTGGCTCCAGTCAGTTTTCTCTACCAGAAAGGGGTGAATATTTTTCCGTTTAAAAAATGTCATTCAGTAAATAAGTTTCCTTATTTCTTACCAAGTTACAATCTACTTATTACTTTTCTGTGGTATCTGCTGGTACGCAATAAAGCCTTGAACTTGATGTTCGATAATCCATGGGTTACGAGAAATATTCAAGGTATTGTTAAACAACGTTCGTTATGATTGAAGACTAAGTACCTACAGGGGAAAAACGAGGTAACTCGATTTTTTTCCGAAAATGACTTAGGTATAGATATGATAGATATTTGGATGGCGGATACGATGGTCACGTCAAAACAGGGGAAAAACGAGTTTAAAGGGCCTCAAATCGCTGTCGAAAGATTAACACACATGGGAAAACGAGGTATCCGGTGAAGGGTCAGTGTAGCAAACTCCAAACGACTGGATCAGTCTTTTCAAAATTACCCTGAGTAAGCCCTTCATCATTTAAAAGTAGACAAGTACCTTGTTAGAAACTGGTGCGAATTTTTAAATCCGATCCATAGAAACAAAGCTCCATTAACGTTGAAGACCAAGTCACTTAGTGAAAATAGACGAAAATCATCCCCAGCTAATATACCACAGAACCACATACGGCGGAAACTACTACAGCATAATCATGATTCCTAATCCAAAAAAAAAACAAAGAATGAGCAAGACGTAGAGCAGTGCTTCCCAAACTTCTTAACTAGCGGACCCCTTTCACGGAAAAATTTCAAGTGCGGACCCCTGTCATTCAAGTTGGTGTTAGATCAGTACTTGTTTCTTTGAACTCTTCCAGCCAATAGAACCAACGAAAACAATTCTCGGAAGTCCAACAGCGCAGGACTACCGAGATTATGCTGTGGGTATAATTTGCTTCAAAATTTACATTTGCTGCGGACCCCCCACTTAGGGTTGGCGGACCCCTAGGGGGTCCGCGGACCACAGTTTGGGAAGGCCTGACGTAGAGAATCAACAGCTGCAAGCGAATGCTTTTATTTTTCCTGTTAAAGCCTATAAACGACGCCTCCCACTGTCAAAACCAAAATCCGACGACGTCCAATCGTTGAAGCCTTTCTGTACTCCATCCGCTTAAGCTAATTTCGCCAATTTGCCGAGCAATATGCCGTGATTTAAAAAAACTTTAAATTTCTCTACAAATATTTCAATTTTAGAGCCTATTGTGATAATAAATCGTCGTTTTGATTTTTAAATCACATTTTAATTCAGCAATAGGGTGTATGATACGTTGGTTCAGACCCGCATAGCACATAGATACCTCGTTGTTCCTCTGCAGAGCTGGACCTTTGAATGTTCCAATGCCTTATTGCCACCTTATTTCAAACTTTAAAAAAAAATTAATAATTCATCTCATTTTACACTGGAAAATGAATTTATTACTATTTTTAATGTCTTTAAAATTGGCTCAAGTGAAGAATACAGGCAAGTTCCGAGGGAAAATTGACTCTCCTGAACATTCAATTGTCTTTCTAGACAGTAGGTTCATTTAAGAGAAAAAAAACCTGTTCATATTCATGTTTCAACCACCAATATCAGCCTTATACAAGTAACTCGACTAGTGACTACGGTACTCACTCTGAGAGGGTGTTTGATGGTGTTGTAGACCATATAATTCGTCCACAAGTCTTGCTTCTTGACACGAGGGTCGCGGAAGGTCCTGAACCACGTATCGACGCGCCTTCTCGAAAACGGATTGTGCTCTACTTTGTTCATTATGACTTATTCAACAACCGAACTGTGAGTTATAACAAAAACCGCTGATACCACGAGTGAATATAAAATGAAATGATTTAAAACAATGACGAGAAGTGGGTTGCAAGTTGAAGGGAGGTAAGGGGATTCGGGATTCGGTAAATTGATTGGGATATTGGGTTAGGATCAATATACAATACGATTTATGAGGGTCAGGAATTATACAGTAAATAACTGGTATATATCTGGAATTTAAAAAAGCGTTAAGGTCTTAAAGGATGAGTCAGGATGGAGTCGCTGGTTGACCGAAAATACGACTGACCGACAAGACCTCCTCAAGGGGAAGGAGCGCCACCTTTGCAAAAGAACGTCGAAGTGGCCGAAGGAAATGAGGTCTTTACCGTTGATAATTGGGAAAACGTGGCGTGGTGTATGCGTTACGAAATAGCCGCAGAGGAAGGTGCGTTCCTCATGGGACGGCAGAATGCTGAATCCGACTGTTGAAAGACAAACCAACAAGAGCAATGACCTCAGGATCAGCAGCTTATTTTAGGGGATGCTCAGGAAGGTTGAATCTTCATAATCAGTCATTGGACACAAAACATTTTATCAAGCCTTGTAATGGCGTCTTTTCTCCGACAACTCGATAAGATAAACACCAGATTTTTCAAAAGTTGGTTTTGCACTCACATCAATCATACGGTTTTTTTCCTTCCCGTAAACATTGATTTCAGTATTATTAATAATTAATAAAAAATTATTTATAAATTATTTATACGAACATATTTCACTATTCTAGCAACACTATAATATAGTGTTGCTAGAATAGTGAAATATGTACGTATAAATAATTTATAAATAATTTACTATTATTATGCTACTATTACATATTATGCTACTAGCCAGCTGATGTGCAAATCTTCTTTAAAAAAACCATTCTTCTCAATTCTTTTGTCTACATTTTAGAAAAAGAATTGAGAAGAAGGAAATTGAAGAAGACATTTAAGATAGATTTAGAAGATAAAATTTAATTCTCAATTGTTGAGCGACTGTTGTGAAATTTTGTTTGCTCTTTAGGGTTCACCCAAATCGCTATTCTCAAACAAAAACTGTTTCAACTTATAATCATAAACCGAAAAATGCGCTGCATGTATTAATTTAAAAAGTATTTCTCATCTGACAAATCGAATACAACAAATGAGGCGTTTGCTATCAAAACCAGCTCATTCCATATTTTTCTGAAATCCACTTATTTGTATATTTTGAAAGTTTAGAGGGTCCTACATAACCTGACGAAGGTCTTACAGCTCAAATCCAGCTCATTCTAACCCAAAACTAGATGAAAAGGTTTGCCCTCTGGATCAAATCCAAGCTTTTGCAATCTCTGACCAGGAGCGTTCGCATCCACCTTGCAGATAAGCTTCCCTGGTCCTGTTGTTCTCAATGTTGTTCCGGTGTTCGCGGTTTGCTTGCTGTTTCCCTAGTTCATCGAAAGTGTTATCAACTAGGTACAGATTGCAATTTATGACCTTTTTCACATTGTGCCAAAGTATACACGTATACTTGTCTCAACTGACATGTCTCAACTATGAAATTTCAGATCGTTTGAAAAAGTTAAGTGGATGTCATTCATTTAAAACTCGTAAAGACACAAAATTTGAGCGTAAGCTTGAAGTCTCCAATTTACGCTTACAAATCTTTGCTCCATTGGGAAGAAAAACAGAAATGTAACTCTGTTTAATTGTAGGTGTAACCTCCTAGAATTTGATTAGTTTCTCATTTTTATTGCAAAAAAAAAAAACTAATCAAATTCTAGGAGGTTACACCTACATTTTTTTTTCATTTTTATTGCACCTCCCCACATTAGCCTACCAGGCAATATTGTGAATAAACTGATTGATTGAGTTGTGTATTTTTATTGCAGGTGTAACTGTATTTAATTGTATTTACACGAATTAGGTTGGAATGAGCTGATTTTGATGCAAAAACACGGGTTTTCATGCTTTTTCAGTTTTTTTTTGTTCAATTAGTTAATAGTGTAATTACGCCCAAGGTAATGCACCTGCAATAAAAATGAAAAACTAATCAAATTCTGGGAGGTTACACCTACAATTAAACAAAGTTACATTTCTGTTTTTCTTCTTCGGAAAATGCAGCAAAGATTTGTAAGCGTAAATTGGAGACTTCAACCTTACGCTCTATATTTTGATGATTTTTAGGATATTGTACATAATATGTACAATATTATGTAACCAAAACCTACGAATCAAAGCAGAATTTCTTTACTTTTTGATGAAGTTTCGAAGTAGAGTTTTGGGCTGTTACTCTCAGTATACAGTCTGCATCAACACCTCTCGTCATTAAATTTTACACATTCATTATCAAACCCACACAAAACCGACATGCAGTACTAATATGACGAAATCACACACAATAATTCTAATTGAGAAACGAAACCGGACTCTTCGCGAGCGTTAGCGACCGACTGGGAATCAAACGGGAACAACGAACGGCATACGGCAGAGCTACGTGATCGAATTTTATACTTCTCGGGCTTATGAGGGCGAGCGAAAATATGGGAGAAGGGACAAATGGACAAGGGGCCGGGGACCAAGGTGACACTAATTATTAACCGGGGTCAATTTCTGGGCGTCTTCGAATTGGCTTCCACGTAGAAGCAGTTGAGCTTGTTTAAGAATTATATCTTTTCTAAGGAAGGTTTAAAATTGAACGAAGAACGGAGACATAAATTTATAGCTACATCTGGTAGAATATAATCCCCCCAAAAAACACTCCGCCTCGCAAATATCATTCTTCAGAGGCCGGAAAAAGTTATGATATCCACTTTCCCCCCCCCCCCGCCCTTTTCCTCATTAACGAGCTAAGTATAATGAAAAGCTTAACCACTTCACAAGCACCGTACCCCTTTCGAAATCTCCCCTTGGCGCTATTGCGAGATGTTTTTATTACTTCCACAAGCAACTAATACTAGATGGTGGTGGTTAGGGGAAGGAGGATCAGGTTTGTAGGTAGTGAAAGTAATAAAAATACTACAAATACAAACTTTTTATACAAGTATTCGTAAACAGTATAATTTGAAGAAGAGCTTGAACTGGCGAAGGCCACGAGTCAAGGTCCCAACTAGGGATGCAAATAATAATCGATAATTGGGATAATCGATTATTTGACCCTAATTAATCGATTATTTTTGATCGATGTTTAGTTGCCTATTATTTTTATTAATCGATTATTACTACTGACTAATCGATATTATGACTGATTAATCTGTTTTCGAATACGCCAGGATTTGATGCATTCTAATAATATTATACTTAAAAAATGCTTTCAAAATCCAGATGTATTCGAAAACCGATTAATCGATTAATACAAAATAAGACAAACGTTGTTATTGTTACTACCTTCATGGATGAGGAAAAGAGGTACCAATCGTTCAGCCATGGAGGAAGAGGTATCCTTCATCCATCGAGGTAGTAACAATAACACGACGATTGGTTTTCAACCCCGGGGTACCCACCTACCTTCCCCTGTGGTTGGAAGGGGCGGGAGGTCTAGATTTTCCTATTTTAATCTACCTACCGTTTCAAATGAATGTTGTTGACAATGGGATTTGAAAAATTAATGTTTTTGGTTTATTATCTTCGATAATGAACCATTGGAATCGCCCAAAGAAAAAATTTTTTTAACCCCCCCTCAAAATTGTATGTTTTTTATTTCATATTTAGATAGAGTTTATTCCTTAGAATTTTTTAAGACCATCCGCAGCTTTGTACGACCAGCCGTTCGTTCACAATGACGGCTTAAAGGTTGAGCCTGTCAACACGATTGTGAATGAAACGGTTGAAATACAGGTCAATTTTCATACTAACGAGCTGTTTGGAACATCATATGGCTTTAGTGTTGTCGAGTTTTTTGTTCTGAGGTACGTTTCGTGCTACGAAAATGAAGGTAATTTCGAATGTTTGTTGGTAGGTACTTCTTTTATAGAAACTCCAGAATTATATCGTATTAATTAATCATAATTAATAATAATTATTACTAATAATAAATACAACTTATTAATACCTAACAATAATTTATAATAATTTTCTCTAGGTAGGTACTGATACAATTATTAATAATTGGTGATAATTCATAATAATACCTAATAAATCTAACATTTAGCATCTAGACATTTAGACCTAGTGATCTAGACAGAAGGGTGATCTGTAGAAACAAGATAATGAACCGTTGTGTCAAGAATTTGCAGAGTTTTTGAATCATTGATGCTGACGCTGCGGGGCTGACGCTGACCCAAGAGTGGAACCGCTTGAAGGGTGATAACCTCTAAAAACTTTTATTTTTACAAGATGTCCCAAAACACAATTTTTTTAATGTAAACTTTTTATCGGTTCAATTTATGGTTCCCTCAATTTCTAATTAAAAAACTATTTTATGCAATTTTATTCGTTCTGGGATTCCTTCATCTTCATTAGCCTTGTAATTTAACAATAGGTTGTCACCTATAGACGGAGAAAACCATAGGAAATCAAATAATTATGCGTTTAAAATGAACGAACTTAAAATCGAATGTTTGCGTTCGATTAATCGAATTATTTTATTAATTTATTATTCAATACCGTTTAATCTGTTACATCGATTATTAGCTTACGATTAATCATTTGATGGTATGTACTATCGATTATTTGGTTCCGATGTTGCATCCCTAGTACCAACCGTGTAGTTTTTATCTTGTTATCACATACAACCTCAAGCGACTGATTCATTCTATTCATAAGAACACCTCACATTTATAATATGAGATTTGCCAGTCAAACAATATCTAACACAGCGTAATATCCTCATGCTCGCTGTCTCAATGACCATCAGCGTCTCCGACTCCCCACATAACCTTTCTCTGCGCCATATCTTTCCCATTGCATCATACCGCCATATCCGATCACACCTTCCACGCAAAGATCAGACGTCCAATCAGGCTTCCTCTTACAGTCTCCACAAGAAACTATTACGTTTTTTTTCTCAACTTTCATCTAGCAATGTCTCCAACCCATTCATAATATGGACATTATTAATGGTTACACCTTCCGCACAAGATTACGAAGTAGCAACCAACCATTCGAATGAATCAAACAACCCACAGATATTTCGCAACCTACCTGTCAATCCTACTGAAATGTCGAATGGTTCATCACTGTTCATCTGCTCTAATCTGATAACGGATAATTTTGACCTCACGTTCGTGTTCAGCGTTGAAGAATGGAGACATTATGTTATAAAACCAGTATACTGCCGTCCTAAGTTAGAACGTCCTATCTACAGTAAAATGTTACTGTAGATAGGACGTTTTAACTTAGGACGGCAGTATAATGGAAATATTTTACATAAAACCAGTTATTTATTGGAAAATTCGCTCTTATAGCCATGATACATGATGGGATTTTTTTTCTTTGTTCGGTGTTGGTATACCACAACTTTCTTTTCTCTTAATAATGAAGTTATGTTACGTGCGAAAGAAATCTTTGTAATACCGACGGTCTCCACCCACATCATTCGTTCCTTGACCCACCTGAACGACGAACAACTATCAAAGTGGTCGCAACGTAAACCTTAATCAACAGCACGTAACATTAGTAACTCGTACTTGATGAGTTACTTAGCCACTCATTAAAAATCCGGGAGCTACGGGGTTTGTGAATCTAAAGCGACTAATTTACCGGTCTGCTGCCTAAGCGACAATTTCTGCAAAATTATTTCCTCTCGGGATGCTTCCTGCTTTGCAAATTAAACGTTTTTACGATCGTACATTTCACAAATAGCAACTTTAACAGGGGGCAACGAGGGAAACTCACAGGAGTGTGAGATAGATTATGATTAATGTATTTGGGAGTGAAGTAAACTTGGAGTTCTACTCAAAAATGCTAATAATTAATTTGCTGTTTTGTCCATTTCCTCCTTGGTTGAAAAACCTTTGTCTATTTGGAGCCGAAAAACTTCTCCTTTTCTTTACAACCTCCTACAACCCTCCAAATAGACTAATAATTATTGTAATCATTATTATTGAAGAATAACCTGATAGCTGAGACCATGAATAGTACCTATCGTCCGTGGGTGAGGACGCTGATGTTTAAAGAAACAAACAAACGCCTAATCTGAATGGATACAAGCTGAACATCCAAACATCCACGATAGAAAAATAAACAGAACAAAAAAACGAGCGAAGTAAAGGTTTCTAAGGGTGAAAGAAAATGTTGTTCTTTGAGCAAAGAACAAAAGAAGAATTTGAGGAAAGTCGGTCCTCATACGGATCATTAGGAAATGATCCTACCCGAAATGATGGAATGATATTTTAGAGTGACATGGGAAAAAAACTTTGAAAATTCAGTAACACAACAGAAGAATGATCAATGTAAAATTTACATTTATATTTAATATAATACTATATATACCTACAGAAAACCAACTGACCAACCCTCAAGATCCCCCACCATAGTTTATTGTTGAAGTGGTCGAGATCCAGGTATCGTTATACCTACATGATTTTGTGTGTCTTCTGGCAGTAAATTCAGGATGGTCCGGAACGGATTTTGGTATAAAATTGTTTCGGCGATTTTAAAAATTTTGGGACCGATCTACCATAGCTTCGCTTTCTTCGAAATTTCGCTACAGATAAGAATCCCGCTGAGGACAACTTTGCAGCGTTCTTTTCTGTTTTAATCCTGGATTAGGCTCCCTGTGCTGGGAAGGACGAATCTCATACTGAGCCCCCTAGTCCTAAAAACGAGTATAACTATAATTCAGCAAGTACTTCATTTTTCTAGAGTTCAATGTAGAATGAGTGATTTGGCCCGAAGTAGGACATAGGTTAAAATCTTCACCTTTTGGAAATGTTTTTGAAGGTCACAACTCAAATTGTAGTAAATTATATCCAATTATATTAGTAAAAGGTATTTTTACTGACGAGACGCTCCTTTAGTGATTTGTTTGCTAAAACTGAAAAAAGTGTTGAGTGATCAATGTTACCTTGTTTTTTGAGTGTCGTAAATGACTGGCCTATTTATTGAAAACTTCGAGTTAAGATGACCTTCAGGGCCCCACGCTTGAAATGTCGCTCCACGGGGCGTGACATCCCTTCACGAACTTTCAGGGGGGTGTTGGGTAATTTCATCTTGATCATGAGCTATTGGATCTTGGAAACCATCAAGTCATGAAAAAGTGAGGGGAAGCCTCCTGGTTCAATGTCTCTCGTATTGATTCAGCTGCTGGTTTCCCCTTTCCCCTCCGCAAAACTCGGAAGAAAATTATATTATAATATATTTATTATAATATAATACATAAATATATTCAGAGAGAAAGTTATAAATATAAAGTTATTCAAATAGTAAACTGCAGATGTCGAAAGCGTTTTTCTGGATCTAACCGAAGCATAATACTATAATATAAAATATTATAATTATTATTATCTGCAGTTTACTATTTGAATAACTTGACAAAGAAAACCTCCGGTTCACGACTCGAGCACCGATACAAGGCCTGAATAAAGCTTCCAACTGCACTTTATAGTCCAGTCCCCAGGGGATTTGAGTTTAAAAGTTTTTCTCTCACTTGATCTTTATGATTATATGTGATGTTTGAATCTGATGTTTGCTACCATATAGGCAAAATCGCAAGTCGAATCGGGTATAATTGTGAAAAACAAGAGTATTTGAAAAAGTCGTCTATTTCCACTGAAATATGAGTACACCGTTAGGCCGGTTTCGGCGATTAAACCATCGTCAGTAACAAAATAATACTATGGCAAACAACAAAACTATTGCAAAATAATACTACTACGAACGGAAGTTCACAGGGCGTCGCTTCGTTAATCCCCGTGGTCGTCGTCTTGATCTGATACAGTCTTTTTCGACTAAGGTGTTTTGTGTCAATTCGACTAAGGGCGACGTCCGTGCCACAAAAATGAATCGGCTTCGGCAAAATATACGAGTCTTGCATCTCCAAGAGACACGGATGGCATCCGAATGGTATCCAACGTAAAGACTCCATTTTTTTGAGTTGTAGTAGCGTCACTATCTGGGTTGACAATTTTGCCGCCTGGTAGGTACCTCAAATACCTGACCTATGTTGACAATTTTTCCGGCAGAGAGAACATTCGCGGTAATACCAGGGGTGTGGTGAGCTTTGTGGGCTGTCACAAGATCCAGCTTATCGTTGATCATCACTGTTAGGTCAACGCCACATACAGCATGTGCGGACCAATTCCTCCCTTACAGCGGTAGTGGTGGCCATTTTCAAGGTTGGTGGGTTTTGGAGGCAGATGAGGTCCCTAGTGGGATGTAGTGAAGAGTACGAGTCCACGTACCATTCACGAGCTTCGCCTTGGGAAGACAGATCAAAAAACAGCTTCCTTCTTACCGCTTGTTTTTTACGAGTTGACGGTGAACTGTGATTAGGCTGCGATTTTTTTTTATCGTAGTCCTTGTGAAGACCACCCGGAGCCACCATTTTAAAATTAAAATTTTAAATTAAGCGACTACTGTTCGAAAGGTCATCAACGGGGGTTCAGTTGAGAGGAAAACCCTTCTACAAAATGACGTGAGAGCCTATAAACTGTACTTTAAAAAACACTGCAGTCACCGCTCCATCGTCCCTCAAGAAGTTCCTTGTGGCTCTGTTGCTGTGAAGAAAGAAAAGCCAGCTGACGTTGAAAAGTTACTAAAACGGCACTTTCGGGACTACTGGATCGAGCTCGAGTACTTCACAAACATTCTTCGTGCCCCAGAAGATGCTAATATTTCACAGGAAGACGATCGAGAGTATGAGCCTGATGATGACCATGAATACCTCCGAGTGTGAAACTGAAGAATCTCCTTTTAATTTTCTCAGAGTTTTGTAATTTTTTCAACCTACTATTTCAAAAAATTTTTGATTCGTTATCGTATCTAGAGTTTTAATGTTATCCTATCCCAAAGATTTATTTTCCAAACTGGTCATGTCCGCGCTGTCTTGTAGCAAAACTTGGTTATATCCTCACTTTGGTTTCAAAACTGGACAAGTCCAAATGTTTTGATCATATTTTGCCTCATTAATGAGAGCTTTTAGTTGGCATAATTGCACGTTTTTGCGGTTTTCTCAAAGTAGGGCAAAATGGACTTGGCCTGTTCTGCAATTGAGCGCCTCAGATAATATAAATCTAGGGAGCAACGGTCGCACAACTGAATGAATGAATGAATGAATGAAGAACATGTTTATTACAATATTTTTTTTTGTTTAGTAAGTTTCATGCATGAGGCGCTTTGGTCGCAAGACCATCAGCGGAGCCCCGTCTTTTAGTAGGTACATACAAAAATCTTAGCAAGAGATACATGTAACATAGTACTGGTTGTTGAAAAAATAACATGGGAAAGTAAGGTATAAATACTACATGTAATTTGAAAGGGTAACAACAATTGTTTAATAGCTTAAGCTAAACCTATAAGTGACTAAAAAAAGAGAGAGAAAAAAAAAGAAGAAAAAATATCTCTGGAGGGATCTTAGTAGGAGGAAGCTAGGTATCTGGCTAGCTAGGTATATGATTTCTAATTGTTATAATTAAATTCGGAAACAAGGAAATACCTGTATCGCCAGGCCTCACGGAAATATGAGAAGAGACTTGACCAGTTTGGACCGTTCAACACATCGACCAGCTCCTCCCTAGATAGCGTCCTACGGCCGAAACACTTGGTACGGATGAAGCCAAGAATTGGGCACTCAGCGAGGAAGTGCTGTACAGTTTCATCCGCTCGCAGGTTGCACATAGCACAGAGATACGGTCGCACAACTGTAATGTGACTAAGTAGTTCGTTCGTAGAAGGAAGATGACACGTACAACTAGCGCAGAACACCAACCTACCCCACGTCACTACCGGTTGGTGAGAGAAGAAATGTAAAAAGTCCCTTCCTTCCTGCCATAAATATAAACCTGGAGGACCTCAGATGAGCCTTCAAACCACGTGCTTCCTACCTACCTCGATCTTTCACAGCCCCAGATGTCGTCACCGCGTAGACACTCACTTCACAACCTTCAAAGCCGGCCTGGCGAAGCTTCTCCTCTTTATTTTACTAGATAACCATTTTTTTGCGTAAATAGCTTGCTTTGCAAGTTATAAGCTGAAAACCACTGAAAAACATGATTTTTCGATGATTTCTCATATTTGCCGAGTAAATGTTTGTTGGACAATTTCAGATTCGTGTTCAGCACCCCAAAAAACATAGAATATACCAATAAAAACAATTACACCAAAACTACCCACTTCGGCCCCTTTTTGTGCACCGTTTCACTAGCCTATGGCAGTAGAGGGCACCAATTGATTTGTATACCACAGGGTGAAACCTACCTTGAGGTTATGAGCGATCTGTTTGATGTAGAAGAGGTCGAGGTCTTGAAGAACTTCAATACGTGAGGCGGGAGCAGAGGGTTTGGGCGGTGAGCCGTGCAGGCTGAGCGCCGCCAGGGGCGGGAAACACGAATTCATCTCGTCCACTGAGTCGCTCGTTTCTCGCGTTACA
This sequence comes from Stenodema calcarata, assembly GCA_963920205.1. Classification (NCBI taxonomy): domain Eukaryota; kingdom Metazoa; phylum Arthropoda; class Insecta; order Hemiptera; family Miridae; genus Stenodema; species Stenodema calcarata. The sequence continues at coordinate 20,031,889 of OY986062.1, forward strand.
TCGTAGAACTACAAAAACCAATCCCGAATGCGGCTATTTGTAATACTTACTATATATTCAACATTGGTTCACATACTCAACTCATGATCCATCACTCTTGAAACGAACATAGACTGTCTTGTCTGATTATGTTACATTCGTTACTGCATTGTACAAATCGAAAGTGGTACCACCATGTTAAGGTGAATCAATGAAGTAGAACCTTCCATTTCTACTATTGTCTAGACACGCGATAATAACTACTTAATCTTAATTCTGAAAAATCTAGTCATGCAGCATGGCTATAAGAGCGAATTTTCGAAGAAATAATTGGTTTTATGTAAAATGTCTTCATTAAAGAACAAGATGTCCATGAAGACCATCTCAAGTATCAACCACGTCTCTTCATCTTCAAAGTGCTCCAGTTTGAGAACGGAATGAGATATTGCAATTCTGATTTTAGAAATTTTGGACCGAGAACATAGCTACATTTTCTTTGAAAATTCGCTAACATATTGAACGTAAATGATTAGATTTTATGGTATGAATAGCACCTCTTGCACGGCTCGGTATTTTCCAGTAGGCCACAGCGGCTTCGAACATCTTCGATCCATTTCGCTGGTGAGTGTAAATTATTATGCAACCAATTCCGTCACAAGAAAACTGATATAAGTCAGCATTGACTAAACCTTTCGAACCAGTCGTAGAAGTTACTACCCATAAACGCAATGCATTGGGAGTAGGTCTAAATCAGTTGATTTCTCAAAAATCCTGTCACTATTCAACTGCAAAAATAGTCTACTTCAATTCAAACAGGACGTAAAAGCTCTTTCACACGACCAATAATATTGGTATATTATACAGCTCGATACTGTGTCAAAAATCGCAAACAGATTAATCATACGGGACATTTATAATGTTTCACACGACACGACCTATAAATAATACAACCAGAACATTAAATGTGTCATTCAACATATTCATCTAAATTTGCTCAAGAGATCACGCTTTATGAGTGGAATTCGTAATCAACGCTATTCTCCCGGAAATAGATGCTAGCGAGAGACCGTGATAATTTACTCAGAACACCAGCCAATCAACAACCAATCAATAGTTTGATTAATATCAATTGATGAAAGTGATTCGAGACGGTACGGATACGAACGGTTCCAGACGGATCCCGAAACAGACTAATCCACTCAGTTGAAAATACGTTTGAGAGACTAACGAGTTCATCTGTCATTTGCGACTCAACAATTAAGTCGGGAGGAGAAACCCCATTTTGGGCCTCGTTAAGAGTAAAATGTTCCAAAGCATCATAAACCTTCGTGTTTTTGGGGCGAATTTATCAAAAAACAATTAGCCGATGATTTGTCAAGTACAAGTACGAGTAGACGTCAAACAGGTAATAATTGTGAGTATTTGTTTTTTTCCGAAGAGGGACGGGAAGAAACTGAGAAGAAAAATTGTGAGTATGATTACACAATCAATATAATTTGACGGTCAATTTCAAAGGTGGACAGCTGAGGAAACATTAAATTGTGAAGTACTTGGACTATTGCTCTTTACTTTGTACTTAGGTGAGGATTCACGGGGTCTAATATTCCACAGTCCCCATGTAGGTAGTCCATTAAAATCTATATAATATTATATCATTGTATATTATTACACGGCAAAACATCGAGACAAATTTATTATAAAACCAGTAAAATGCAGACATTTTACATAAAACCAGAAAATTTTCTCTTACAGCCATGCTGCATGAGTGTGGTTTTATTATTAAATTTAGAACTAGTACCTATATCTTTCCTGCACAATCTACGGTAAACTCCATTTTTCAACCAGCAAAATCTCTGGGGGCGTAAATATACTGGGTTTGTCGTACACCTTTTGAATCTCCCAATTTCATCTGAGATAAGTATTAACTAATTGAATTTTACTTCTAGTTTGGTCACCTTTTCTTTGGCATTCAGGTTCATTTCTCGGAAAACAGTGATTATTGAAAAAATATATTTTTTGGGGTTGAATTGTTGATTTTATTATTTGGAAAATTAGGCTTGTGTTAGAAGAGCCGTATCTTAAGAACTAATGTTCGTATAGAGCTCGCTCTGGTCTCAAATTGTAGTAAATTTAGTATATACCTTTTTTTAAATGAGATATTGAGTAAAACCGAAAAAAGTGCCAAAATGTAGTGGTTTTTTTGTGATATGGCTCAGGTCATACTAGTCTTTGAAAGCTGCTTTTCTGGGTTCTTACTATTCATTTGGGTCCCAACAACATATACAACATTCATAATTACCTTTTGCAAGGACGAATGTATCTATATATTGTCTGAACTGAAGATGGAGTATAATTTTAAAACGGTCGAAGAATTCTTTATTAGAAACCAACAGAACATCCTTGAACAAGTCTCCGAATAAAAATATATGCCCCACTTTACAATAAAAGTGCATATTCCCGAGTATCATCAGAGATCGGTTTCAAGAATAGGACTCTTGAAGAGGACACGTGGTCACGCATCTTGTGATTAGATTAGATGGACACAGAGGCCCCTGTTACACGCCCGCGCCATACACGCACTGAAGGCGGACCTAAATATATATATCGCTCTGACAATCGTACAACCGTCAAGCCCTATATCTTGAAAACTAGACGTGTGAGGGAAAAACTGATGTCAGATTTGGATTCAACGCACCCGTGCTGGAATTTTCCTTTTCTTAGGGCCGGTTCATCAATCAGCCGCATAAACCGACGGGTAACAATTCGCCGAATAACACTGTTCGACGAATAAAATAGTAGCAGTGTTTATAACTGTTCATCCAACGAAGTTTATTGAACGAATAAGTGTTTGTCGAATAAGGTCAGAATCGATTTTTTTGTATCGAGAAGGTGCTGTAACCATAGTGTTACCTTCCAGTTTCTGTGAATTCTGAGTAGATTGTTGTTTACTTTCTACGTTCGGTGGTTAGTTCGTTGCTACGAAAAAGTTTTAATTTGAAGGAAGAGAACGAGAACACCACGGACAAAGGTATGTAAATTGATGTTATCCAGGTCGAATCGCCCTGCTCCGTGTACAATCACCTACGTAATATTTCGATAAATATTCTGCTTGGCTTTATTCTAGCGAAGCGGCAGAGATCGGCAAATTTTTCAGAGGCTGATTCGAAGCTATTAGTTAAATTGGCGAACCAGTTCAAGCATAGCTTCGAATCAGCCTCTGAAAAATTTGCCGATCTCTGCCACTTCGCTAGAATAAAGCCAAGCAGAATACCTATTTATTGAAATATTACGTAGGTACACGGAGCAGGGCGACTCGACCAGGATAACATCAATTTACTTACCTTTGTCCATGGTGTTCTCGTTCTCTTCCTTCAAAATTAAAACTTATTCGCGACGAACTAACCACCAAACGAAAATAAACCACCACTTTTATCCTTGAAAATAAAAAAACGGACGCGCAAACGAACAAATCGAAAGCCAGCTCCTCGCTGCTCAAGCCGATCTTCGCATCAAATTGTTACAGGAGGAGAAGTTTAAAATGAATAAAGTTTCCTATATTCTTTCAAGCCATGATGTTTTATTACTTTTTATTACATAATATACAAATAACCCTATACATAATAGGCATAAGCATAATTATTACATTATTGGCACTCAAAGTGCCGCCATTTTGACTCGTCTGTTCGCCGAATAAAGCCTTGTTCGGAGGTTTCAACGGTCCAATAACTTTATACTCCGAATACATCCTATTCTCCCAATAACTCAACTTGATGAACAGTCATATGAGATCTATTCGTAGAATACGGCTACTCGCCGAATAAGATGGCGCTATTCGTCGAATAAATGCCATTGATGAACCGGCCCTTAGTCGATTCTAATGGTTCATGACGGAAGACAATAAACTAAAAAGCTCCAAAACAACGAGCTTCATCAAAGGATCGATTTGTACCAGAAACTTTGAAACGGCATTTAACGCAAAGTACGACAATTAACATTTTAAGCTGTGGAGTTGATCGCACATTCCCTTATTGAGACACCTCTAAGATTCATTAGATATCACCTCTAGGGTAAGAACACCAGTGAATATATTGTAGCACTACCATAAAATGCGTTGGTATTAAAAATACCCTAATTTTTATTGTCATGTCGATTACATATCTATTAAATCTCCTCCTGGCCTCTTACCCACAGTTTGATTTTTTCAACTCCTCCCTTACAAATCTCAAATCTATATTGTTTTTTATAAATTCACTTGGTATTAGCTTATGCCATCATGATCATCAGCCCACACCGCTCTCCCCGGAAAGCAGTTTTTGACCAAAAACGGCAAGACATAAATTGTTGGCACATCATCCCCCCCCCCCCCCCACCAATAAGTGAATTTAAAAAATGTTTTGAAGAACGGACGGATCAATTGCAGAGGTACGTTGAGGTCAAGGGAGAATACTTCGATATAACAATTATAAGAATAATAAGAATAAGAATAATAATAAGAATAACAATTATCTATATTGTTATCTTCCCATCTTTCTTTTCAATAATTTAATTACTTTCTCTTCATTATGTTTCGCTTGCTGAAATCCTCCATGTATATTTGAATGACTTATTAAGTAATCGTTTATTGGGCTTGCCCGTGCTTCTAATAAATAAATAAATAAATTAGACAATATGCTTATATGGTTTTGATTGAAATTAGAATTTGTTTTCTTTTGACTTCTACAAGAAAAAGAGATTAACTCTTTCATAATTTGGAATGTCACTGGGAATATGAGTTAATGTCCCCCATAATGATACAAGTTATTCAGTGGTCACAGTTCAATCATTTGGGTCTGGATGTCCTGGATTATCCGGTTTGAGTTTGGTAATAATAGGATTGAACGCTCTTTTCAAATCCACGAGCAGGAGGGTATTAGAGGTAAGAAAGGAGGTTTTTGTGGTTAGAGGCCGCCATCAGCTGTAGGCCAACCAGTCTGGTCTGGCGTTCGGAAGTCACTTCCTTATTTTCGTCTCCACCGGCGTTTCCTTTCTTCTAGTCTCCGAATGGATATTACAAGAGCTCCTCTAAAGTATCCATTCGCATTAGAATTAGGTGCTGTTTATGTTATGACTCGATCAAGGAGTCTCACTTTTTTCGAACTAGCCCCACTAGTTGTTTAGAATTCATCGAATGTACAGAGACGGGGACAACCAAAGACCCAAACCAAAGAAAATTTTGGATAACACCATTTGAAATGACCGATTAAGACTGATTGCATATAAATTAAATAACTCACCTTTCAAGTAGGCCGGTCAAAATATGATGTAGTATGTTGATTTTGTAGTATGTTGTTTAGTAAATTTGTTATGTTTATAATAACATATTCATCGTTTTTCACAATAATTGCATGATGTTATTTCCATTACCAACCCGATAAAACAAAAGATAGGAAAGCTTTTGTAACATTTCTGGCAAAATACGATTTTACCTTATAGGTTATTTTTTTTAGATTATGAGAGAACTACGAGGCCCTGCTTTGAGCTGAATTTGAAGCTAATCAAATTGCCTACAACTTCTAATCCCCGAGTTTTACTCGTAGGATCATTGGTTTAGCCGCAATTTAGGTCTTAAACTAAAATTTCCACTTTTTTTTTAACGGCCTATTTTCAAAGTGCTGTAATATGGGTACTAATTAACCTATAGAGCTCCGGTTTATTGCTCTTCAAAAACGTGTATAATGGCTTTCGTCGAAAAATGCACAGTTTAGGAGATAAAGAGCAAAACCTCCTTAATGGGCCCAAACAACATGCTACAAAATCAGAGATTTTGGGATTTTGGGAGATCAGGGAATTTGTGAATATAGCGATTTTTCGTGTTGATTTTGACTGACCTGTAGGATTTTATGTTAGGGCACGTACAGTATCGGTTGAACTACCTTTAACATTGAAGATGTGGCGGATCCCTTCGTAACGCCAAAGGGTTCGGTGGCTCTTATGATCTCGTGAAGGGGAGTGAGAAACTCGATTTCGATGTGTACGAGTATATTGTGTTTATACAGAACGTTGCATTATCGCCGGTGAGGGGTTCCATATTTACATAATAATCCTCCATGTGAACCCCAACTTGGCGCTTCCAGTGGTTTCCACGTCCCCTCGGCAGGGTTAAATCGATTGGAAACACAGTCGAGACGAGAGTGACGGATTTGAATGATCATTTCATCCTATTGCCGAAGGTTACATGATTGAAGATTCCATTAGAAGATCTGAGGAGTTCTCGTGTTTTTTTCTCGGGCAACTTGCTTGTCGTTTAAATCACATAAAATTATACACACTCGTACTATCAGAGACCAGTCAGTTAATAAATCACGTAACTCGATATTAACAGTTTCATAACGGAAGAGAAAACATCAATACTCATTCAAATCAAACGCTACTCATTGAGTTACGTCACGGGTAACCGCAAGATAACCTCCTTTCCATAAAAAAAAAAGGATTGGGAAAAACGGCAGTATGTTACTTCGGGCCTAATATTTTTACTCCGCCTTTCACTTGCAACCGGGCACAAAAGTGATCAAACGTTATTCTTAAATGCGGGCCAGTACTTTGATCAGTTTGAAATTCTCCATGAACTTGCATTCTTCCAACTTTGGTTGTTTGTTAATCGGACATGAAATATGAAACTTTGATATTTTAATGTTTACTTCCAGAGATGAGTAGGTATCAAAATCGCGATGACGCCGCTACCCGAAGAGTTTACGTACCTTCGAACTATACTCCAAATGCCGAGGTGGACATTTTGGTGGGTTTACGCTTCAAAACACTTCGTACATTTGTCAGTAGGTACGACTGGCAGGCCTAATCATTTTTGTAATTATATATAATTTTTTAATTATGTATAATTACAAATTTTGTAATCATATATCAGCTGTATTAGACCTGCCATTTAATGTTCAAATACGAAATGTTTTGAAGAGCTTGTTGTTTCGGATGTTTTTTCGAGACAAGCGTCAAGACGTCTCCTCTCTCATCCTGGAAGACATCGGTCGTGAGATAGTACGAGGCCCCTAACGAGGTTTTCGGCTAAAAGGAAAAATAGGGTGTGTTGTTGTAAGGGAGGGGTCTTGGGAGACAAACATGTTTCCGGCGAAAAGCTTTGACGAAGGAGTAACGCTCATAACAAATGACATGTTTTATGAATGCCTGCCTGATTTTCGGTTCGTAATTTCTAGCGTATGGGAGTCTTACAAACTATACATTGTATACAACTACAAACCGAAAATCAGGCAGGCATTCATAAGGCATTCATTTATTACGGGAGTTACTTCTTCGTAAGACAGCAAAGCTTTTCGCAGGAAAACTTGAGAGAGAGAGAGAAGATAATGAATAAGTAAGACGAGTTAGTGAAAACCATTTTTTAAAAAAATGCCTAATCTTATTTTGAGGTCAAATTGCTCATTACTAGAGCTAAGAGAACCAGCGTGCCATCACGTAACATCAACTTGTACCCCCTCATCCAAAACTTTCGATGAGTCTATTTGGGAATTTGTTTTTCGTTCATTCGTTTAACCTTCGTTGTCTCGAACATACCATCTTGGACTGTGTGTAGTTGGTGGTACCTTGATGGAGCGGAGTGACGGAGCGTGGGAACCAAGAACGTCACAAAAGATCCCCCTGGCGGAACTAAAGGGGGATGAAAACTACTTGATGGTAAAAGACGCGAGGAGACCGACTCAAAACCTTGTTGATGACAAACTCTACTCATTTGTCGTATACCTCCACCATGTACGTACCTTTACATACAATGTATGTCATAGTACACATTACTTCGGACTAAGTACCGAGATTACTATACAGGGTGTATCGCGAGTCGATGACAATACGCAAGATGGAGACTAGATCAAAAATGTAGTTAAACGCCGCCAACCGAATGTTTCTATGTCATTCAATTCCACTGATGTGCCCTTTCAAAGGTTATTTCGAGGAAATCGTGTTTTTTATTGAACACCTCAATTTTCTCTGCTTTCCCACATTTTTCAACGTTTCATCACGGATTTGAAATCAGCATTAAATTTTCTTCAAGTCTAATGCACTTTCAATGTTCACAAGTTGCTTTTCAAACCGCGATAACAGATCAAGAAATAAAAAGTTTAAAAAAAAGTGTAGTTAGCGACAAATTTTCGAAGACGTCTACTCTTTCAAAAAAATCCTGCAAGCTGCCGAATCTCACAAAAGTTGTGAAATTTAATTACCTTTCCAACAGTGTACCTACTCAAAACTGCAGTTATAAAACTAGTTAACTGCAGTTTGAAAAGAAACTTGTGAACATTGAAAGTGCATTAGACTGGAATAAAATTTAATGCTGCTTTAAAAATGTGATGTTACCTTGAAAGAAAATCGAGGAGACGAGGAGACGTCGAAATTACATTTTCACGGATATGAACATTAGAACGGCAAGTGCGGCAAAATTGGAATAATAACCAAACATCATTACTTCATATCTAAAGAGTAAAGAGCAGTAGGTATAGTACAATAAGCGCTTGGAGAAAACAAGGTTGGTTCCAGTAGTCAATAACGTGGATTATAGTTTATTCTACTTCACTCTAATTAGCTGTAGTAGTTGGAATTTCGCTGTTACTCTCTTCAAGCAAATTCTTTTCGTAGCTCTTCACTTGTCGGGAGATTGAAGGGGAATAAGGCCTGCCTCGCCTCGCAAATGGAAATCGGAGTTGCAAGGGAAAAACTAAAACCAAGGGCACCTCCTCTCAGCTTAAGGGCGTTTCCATGGCGATGGCTTGAAACCGTAACGTTATCCCTGGAGGCGTCTGCTCCCCCCCAACGCAACGCTCAAGTTTTCCACCGAGTCGACGACCGAATGTAACGTCTGTCGGTCTAATTTGAAAATGCTATTTATGTCCGAGCAATTACTTTCGATTTATAACGAATCCTTTCTAATTAGCTAACTTGACCTTCTGCGATAGATTTTCCCGTATCTAGCGGGGGTCGACCACAGTTTTCTCTTGTTGGGTTGAGAGTTGGCCAACAAGAAATGCCATTCAGTTTCAATAGGAAAGGAGAAACTGCTGTACCTTGGGGCGAATTTTTTGGGAATTATTTTTCTCCGTTTGTGGTTTATTATCTTCGATAAGGAACCATTGGAATCGCACAAGGACACAAAAATCCCCCCCCCCCACTTCCTCGAATATTTGCCCAGTTAGCGTTGAGCTAAAATTACCAAATTTGGTTTACGGGTTTTGACCAACCCCATAATGACCCTTGAAACTTTTGATAACCCTAGGTGAATGGAGAAGAGTTCAAAAGAAATTTTGAAATTTTAAACACGTATCTCGAAACATTTTCAGTTGAATGGTGTAGTTTTATGGTGTAGCCACTATAGAAGCGCCAAGTTATATATCAATAATTTATGTATAATATTATTAAGAACAGTGATCCAGGCAGAAGAGTAAGCTGTGCAGATGATAATAAGCCATTATCCAAGAATTTGAAGAGGTTTTCAATGCAGTCTCATAGTGAATTCAATTGACTATAATTTGTGACTCAAATTGTTCCGGTATGTTAGAGAATTTAGAGAATTGTTTAAGACTATTCGGAGATTTGTACCACCAACCGTTCGTTCACAATGAGCGCTGAAAGGTTGAGCCAATAAAAAGTAGTCAACATATGCGTGAATCATACGGCAGCACGTCAGGTCTATGTTCATACTGGCCCTGCCGATTCAAACAGCACCATGTCATGGTTCTGACACATCAAGTTTCTTGTTTTGCGATAGTTTTTGTGACTTCAGAAAGAAGATTATTTCGGATATTTGGTGGACGAAAGTACAAGAATAATCCAGAATAATCCCTGAATTATATGAATACAAAATAATTCCTAATACTTTATCACCAGGTTTGATGATAAAAGTAGGGTTATCTGCACAGAAGATAATAATCCCTTGCCCTTTGCAGCGTTTTCGTTGTAGTTTCGTGGTTCGTTTTCGTTTACAACCCCCCCCCCCCTTGATTCGTACAGTTGTGGAATACAAGGGTAAACTGTACAGAAGATAACAAACCGTTGTGGAATAATTAGCAGAGATTTTGATTCGTCGAGGCCCGCGTTTGGAGATGGACAAAACTTTCATTTCCTTCCATTTCATTCCTTGGTGCGTCACAAGAGGCGGTATGTAGGAGTATGTGAATGGCATTGACTGCGCTGGTAAGTGATCGTATTGTTTTTAGTTGAGTACTACAACGTCCATGGGTCTCTGTTGGGGCCGATATAGCGTGGGAGAACAGGACGGTGCAAGTTCTGGGAAGGACGGTTTGCGGAATCCGATAGCCAGGAATGCGGTTCGATCGGCAAACTAACAACGGATTATCTTCTAAACTGAAAAAGCAAAAAAATGATTGCGTGTAAATCTTTTATTTTCCCAACACAAAGTGAATTTCACTAGCGTTTTAGAAACTCCAGAACCTCCTCACACGATTTGAAGTGTAAATGTTGAATGTTAGATGATTATCATGCGGCTTTCGGTTAGTCATAAACGAATACTTGCACACAGGGAACCAATGTTAACATAAAGACGTTCTGTAAACTATCTTCTTGGGTTGAAGCTGATGTGTCACTTCTGCAACGCGTGAAATATCTAATATTAACAAACATTATAATATAATATTATAACACATTAAGTATGGTATTTCTTCATTCGATTCGCCACGAAAAATTCATTTAGAACCGTAAAAACACCAAAATTACCAAAAACTGAGATCGTTCGTGTTTTCATTGTAGCGACTATGTGTACCTGAGGAATGTTCACCCGTGAGCCCAACTATCTTGACAAAAGTATTCTTCATAGTCACTGTGCGTAACAACTATTCGGGGATTTTATAGGTTCCACACCGGCTTCCGCATTTCGATTTATTATTTCGGCCCTCTCCCACCGATTTTGATTTAAGGTCAGTTCATGGGCTGTGTTGAGACCTCTTTGAGTAAGTATAATATTTGCCGCAGCGCTAGAGTCGCGAGTGCCCAGAACAGTTGCCCTCGTTCGTCTATGGAGCTCATCCATGCTTCCATGCAGCGGCCATTACTTTTCTGTCCGTCGAATGTGGCGTTTCGTTCTACCGTTTCTGTTCAGTTTTTATGAATAAATTCAAGTTTTAAAAGTTTTTATATACAGTCCATTTTTAGCTCTCCCTTATGTACAACACGTACAAAATGGTCCTTCGAGCCGGATAAGTTATCAGTTGTGAGTTAGAAGTCAGTTTTGAAGTTCGGCATCTCCAAAAAAGATCGCGACTTCGCCTGAAAATTTCAACTTCGATTTCGGCAACAACCGCCTCGTCCAAAGATCTAGGAGCGAAGATAATCGTCTTCCGGCCTAAATTACGATTCTCACGGACTTGAATTTCATCAGGAGCGAAGTATTTTCCACTTCAGGCCTACTAGAAGTTCCCGAGTTTTCATCGCCGAGTTCAGGTGGGACGCTCGAAAAAGGTACGTTTCCATGTGCTCTTTTGATGTGACCATTACCTACCTACTCAAATTTATCAATCCTTGCCGATCCTATTCCTCAAATTCCTTGTCCCGAATTTATTGTTAGGATCTACCATTGCCAATAAAGTTACGTTCACAAGTTTTGTTGTCATTTTGGAATAAGATCGATTCAACATGACACTTTCCAAAAGTCAAACCGAATCTTTGATGAAGGCCATTCGCAAGCGGGAAGTAATTATTAGTTCACTTGCCCGATTTGGAAATTTCGTTGCTACACAATCAGTTGATCCAAAGTCACCCGATTTGAACTTGATTCGTGTCAAATTGGAAAGAATAGAACCACTGTGGGGTGAATTTGATGAAGTTCAGACGGAAATAGAATATTTGAAGCCTGAAGAATCGGATAACATACGTTCAAAATTCGAAGACGAATTTTGCGAATTCGTCAGTAAGGCTAGGATTTTATTGAATAGCCAAGAAATCGATAATGTTTCTTCACGGTCCTCGTCTCATGGGGAAACAAGTATAAAATTACCCGATCTAAAACTTCCTAGTTTTAATGGTAAATACGAAGATTATCAATCGTTCAAAGAAGAATTCAAGTCAATAATCGATTCTCGAGATGACTTGGTCCCTGTTCAGAGATTCCGCTACTTGAAAGGGTGCCTGAAGGGTGACGCAAATGCTGTTCTCAAAGGTATGGAAGTCACTAACGATAACTACAGGTTAGCTTGGGACACTCTTGATGAAAGGTTCGATAATAAAAGACGAACTGTTGCCACACATATCAAGGCAATCATTGAGTGTGAAAAGGTCGAAAAGTCTATACCCATCAAACTTCAGAACATGTTGGATACCCTATCTTCAAATTTGCGTTGCTTAACGTCACTTGGGTTGCCCACTGAACACTGGGATGCAATTTTGATTCATATTTTGGTCAAAAAGTTAGACCCCCAATCTCGCCAAAGATGGGAACAGAAGGGCAAAAAATCTGAATTGCCTACTCTAGCTCAGTTTGTAACTTTTCTACAAGAGAGAGTTGACGTTTTAGAGACTCTTGAAGAAGACAAAACTCCGACTACAAAATTACACTCTAGTCAAAAATCAAAAGTTTTGAACTCGCAAAATAGTCCGACCCAGGAAAAAACATCGGGAAGTCCCATGAAAATTTCATGTAGTTTTTGCAAGAAAAATCACAAAATCTATTTTTGCAGACTGTTCAAAGCACTTTCAGTACCAAATAGAAAACAAGAGGTATTGAAGCTCAGATTATGTGAGATGTGTTTAATCCAACACACTGATCCTGATAAATGCCCAAAATATGCTTGTCGCATTTGCTCTAAACCTCACAATTCATTGCTACACTCCGACGATGATTCACACGGTGAAGGTAGTTCTACTTCAACTTGTGCACTTGCACCAAATAAGTCTACCAAACCTAAAGTTTTGTTGTCCACTGCAATTGTGCACATCCAAAAGCCTGATGATACAATTGTACAATGCAGAATTTTACTGGACAGTGGCAGTCAATCGAATTTTGTTAGCAGTGCTATGGCTAAACTACTCGAATTCCCATTGAATTCCACAAATCAGTCCATATGTGGAATTGGGGGCGAGGAAGTTGGATCTCTCAATTACTCAATGAATTGCTCTATCAAGTCCCGCTATGAGCCCTTTGAAACCAACCTAGAATTTTTGGTTATCCCCAAAATAACACTCCCTGTACCTGAAAGCCCGATTGACACATCCAAATGGGATATTCCTCCTGATTTGTTTCTGGCTGACCCTGAATTCGCTAAACCTCAGAAAGTTGACATGTTGATTGGTGCAGAACTGTTTTTCAACATATTGAAGGGAGACCAGAGGTCACTTGGAAAGGACATGCCACGCATGCAACACACGAACTTTGGTTGGGTCATAGGAGGAAAGGTAAAAAATAACACAGCAGCAAAATCAGTTTCATTGTTCAGTGTCAACACTTGCACTTCACTTGATGAAAGTCTGCGGAAATTCTGGGAAGTAGAAGAAGGTTTTCTACAACCACGCTACACACCTGAAGAAAAGGCGTGTGAAAAACTCTTCACTGAAACAACAACACGTGATGAAACTGGTCGTTTCATAGTTCAACTACCTAAGAATGAGAAATTCGCCAAACTTGGCAAATCAAAGTTTTCTGCTTGCAGGCGATTTATAAATTTGGAAAAAAGGCTGGATAAGCACCCTCAGTTGAAGACTTCCGACTCAGCGTTCATGGATGAATATTCCAAACTAGGTCACATGGAACTTGTTGATAAAGAGGATCTTGGCAAGTCAAACTACTACCTGCCTCATCACTGTGTCACCAACGCTGACAGTTCCACTACAAAGCTGAGAGTCGTGTTTGACGGTTCAGCCAAAACCTCAAGTGGAATTTCTCTCAATGAAACTTTGATGAATGGTCCAACCATTCAGGAAGATCTAATTTCAATTATAATCCGATTCAGAAAACATAGATTTGTGTTGACTGCGGATATTACGAAAATGTACAGGCAAATAAAGGTACATGAAGATGACAAACACCTCCAAAGGATCATATGGAGAGAATTTTGCCTAAATACTGTGACTTATGGCACCACTCCTGCCTCATTTCTAGCCACAAGATGCCTCCAACGTGCATCCGAAGATGCTTGTGATGAATTTCCAAATTCAGCTACTGCGATAAATCAGGATTTCTTCATGGATGATTATCTTGGTGGACACGATGATTTGAGTGTGCTGGAACAAACTAAAATTGGCGTCATTTCTATTCTTGAACGGGCTGGCATGGAACTACACAAATGGTGTTCCAACGAACCTAGGTTGCTAGCTAGTATTCCTAAAGAAAAACAAGAAGCAAAATACATCCCAGATGACAAGGATGTATCCATAAAAACTCTTGGGATCTGGTGGAACCCAACTGAAGATCATTTTAAGTTTTCAGTGAGGATTGGCGAATGCAACGATAAGATCAATAAGCGAATGGTTCTATCAGATACAGCTAGAATATTCGACCCATTGGGTTTAATTGGTCCAGTGATTGTTAAGGCAAAAATTTTCCTACAATCTCTCTGGTCTCAAAAACTGGATTGGGATCAGAATCTCAAAGAAAAGGATCAAACTGAATGGAAGCTGTTTAGAGAAAACCTTCACGTACTCGTAGAATTGGTTGGTGATTCATCAGCCCAATCATTTATAGCAGCACTCTCCCGATTTGTAGCTCGCAGAGGAAAACCTCAGCTTTTAATATCCGACAATGGTACGAATTTCACCGGAGCAAAGAAGATACTTCATCAAGAATTCCTAAAGGTAACTCAAGACAAAAGGGTTGCTGCGTATCTAGCTCCTGAAAACATGGAATGGAAATTCATCCCCCCTTACTCGCCCGAGTTTGGTGGCCTTTGGGAAAGGGCGGTTCAGTCCTTCAAGTACCACTACAAACGAATTTGTGGTGATAAAATATACACATATGAGGAAACATATACGTATCTGGCAATGGTAGAAAGTTGTTTGAACTCTCGTCCTCTCACTTCCTTGAATTCCGATCCTAATGACCTATCTCCTCTAACCCCTGGTCACTTCATTATTGGGAACGCGTTGAATGCCTTACCACAACCTGATCTGCAAGATGTAAGGCTTTCTTCTCTCACTCGATGGCATCGAATTCAACAAATGTTTCAAGCATTCTGGTCAAGATTCGCTAAAGAATACCTCTCTGATCTTCAAGTAAGATCTAAGAACCTCAAGAAAGTACCCAATGTGAAGCCTGGACAACTTGTAATAGTCAAAGGTGAGGATCTTCCACCTCTCAAATGGCCTCTAGGGAGAATCTTAGAAACTCACCCAGGAGCAGACGGCCTCACCAGAGTCGTCACTGTAAAGACTGCTTCCGGTATTTACAAGAGAAACATCTCCAAGATCTGTCTTCTACCCATTCCCCAGGAACATGATAAAAGTGACTCTTCTCAAGATTAAAATTGTGTTTGTATATTTGAAGTTATATATTGTATCTTTTTAAAACTAAATTCTGTTGAACTTTATCTGTTCAAGAGGGGCGATATGTTGAGACCTCTTTGAGTAAGTATAATATTTGCCGCAGCGCTAGAGTCGCGAGTGCCCAGAACAGTTGCCCTCGTTCGTCTATGGAGCTCATCCATGCTTCCATGCAGCGGCCATTACTTTTCTGTCCGTCGAATGTGGCGTTTCGTTCTACCGTTTCTGTTCAGTTTTTATGAATAAATTCAAGTTTTAAAAGTTTTTATATACAGTCCATTTTTAGCTCTCCCTTATGTACAACACGTACAGGCTGTCTGTGATTTACTGATGAGGATTCCTTCTCGCATCCTCGAAAATAAACAAGGAAAACGTGAAACGAGACGTGAGCGAGAGAAACGGACATAAAAATCCAACCGAGCTGTACTACATTTACCGGTTCCCATAGTCGGGTTTTATACGACGAGTCCCACAATAGCCGTAACCTCTTCCTACTCTTTTCCCAGAGGATGGAAGGTTTAAAAAATGAAACACCAACGATATTTGTATTTTTTCATCCCAAAAAAATCGAGTGTCGAAGTAGCGCATTCTAATGGTTGCAAAGTTTCATTTGAACCGCCTTCGATTAGCATAGACCAAAACACACCACATACAAGGAATGTGGATATCATAACTTTTTCCGGCCTCTGAAGAATAATGATATTTGCGAGGGTGATTTTTACACGGAGTGTTTTTTGGGGGGATCTCTCTTACACGAGACTATTACAAAAATATTAGTAAGTATACCAAAAATTGTGCGTATGATGGGTCCCGAAATAACAGAGAAGCGCAAACTGAATCGTGTCACTAGCCCCAATGGAAAGACTTTAACTGGTCTTCGCTAGGATGCGTTGTTTAGGAGTTATAAGCGAAACACTGCAGAAAGTATGAAAAAGGTCGAAGTTTTCAAAGTTAAGCTCAACCCCTGGAGAGGTAAAAACTCAGTTTTTACTAGTTTTCAAGACTAGGTACCTTAAGGTTTTAGAACGATTTCCAGTTTCAAAAGCAGTCAGGTCAATTTTACTTGCCTTGTAAGTCCCTCAATCAAGTAAATTATAATAACATTGAAAAGAGATTTCACTGCTGTGAAGGTCTCATTAAAAGGAAGTAGTATAGTTACTAGACAATGTCACAGTATGTCATACTGTATGTAACCTCACATGTAATATATACAGTATCAAAGGTTATTAATTAACCTTTTATTATTATTTAGTATTAAATAACCAAGATAAAATGTTAGAAACTGCCTAACATTAAATGAAAGTCCAAAAACGAATCAGGGATGAAATTTTCATCCCTGATTCGTTTTTGGACTTTCACAGAAAAGCCACGGTATCTGAATAATAATAATTTAACGTGCACAGATGTCATTATTAATGAAAAATAATAATATAAAGCGGGTCAGGTTCTATATACTAGATCAGTCCCGCCTTGTACCTTTCCGGCCTAAGCTAAATACAATGAGCCCGACAGACCAGCTGGACGGTTATCAGATGGTGCACGAGCCGTCCAGGCTACCGACTAAGCATTAAAGTCCAGGAGCCTTGTAAAACCAATCGGGGAGTGCTTGAATCAATTCCAAAGTTGACGAAATTTTGAAGAATTGTTTGGGTATGGTCGAGTTTTCCACTACGAGGACCCTAAGCTTTTTACAGCAGGGCAGGGCAACAAACCCGCGATTTTTTTCGGACCGTTATTGGTTTTCTGCTCATATCTTCTAAACCATATGGTTTTGCGAAAATCCGGGAAAACTACGTGAAAGAGCATTCAATTTCCTTTGAGATTCACTTGTGAAAAGAATGTTTGGCCCAATAATAACCATGATATAGGCTGTAGAAAAAGGTAAGATGGACATTTAAAAAAAAATTGAGTATTTATACCCTTCATTACCTACTAATAGTGTTTATAATCGGCAGTTAGTGTAATAAGAGACTTTATTTAGGTAAAAGTTGGAAGTTCCTTGATTTTATCATCTTCTTTTGGTTCCATCTAATAACTAGGAAAATACTGAAAGAATTGCGCGAATAAGGACTCCGAAAGTTACTACTCCTCGTCAATGCTTCATTCAGATCAAGGTGTCATAATGATACCAAAACCAGGCAAATCATATCGCCCGATTTCTCTCTTGCCACATCCGAGCTATTTGAAAGGTTACTCCTCAAAAACTGAAACCTTTTACAAAAGAAAGAGACCTGATTCCCTCCGGTCAATTTGGATTTAGAGAACAACACTCCACAATTATTGTCTATTATAGACCTGATACACAGAATCACGGATCTGACAGAATGCTCGAAAGAAAATAAAATATGTTCTGCTGCCTTTCTAGATGTCTCGCAACCATTTGATATGGCATCAAGGATTACATACTAAACTGCAAAGGGTTCTTCCGACCCAATTCTTCCAAACTCTGAAGTCATACCTCGCAGATTTATTCAGAGTAAAATACGATAATGAGTATTCTGTTGATTCGACTATTCAGAATGATATTTGCGAGGGGGGGGAGGGGGTATTGAGGGGATATATTAATCACCCCCCCCCCCCCCCGATTTTTACACGGAGTGTTTTTTGGGGGGTTATTGAGCCTACAGGACATCGTCACAACTCTTCAAGTGTAGAGTGATGTGTAGTTTAAGTAGGTAGTGATCTATAGACCACAAAAACTCTCTGATTTTTTAGAAAAACGTTGCTAGAAGTTGTAATACCATTGTAACATGAATAAATAAATAAATTGAAAATATTAAAAAAACTAAAAAAAAACTGGTGAGATACCTTAAGTCGAAACAGCTCACGTGAAGTAGGTGATTTTCCAACGAATACCTACCTACATAAATTGTAATTCTGAGAGGAATGAGACCAATTTCAATCCTCGACAACTGAGAGTTTCGGAAATTTTGGATAAAAATCGATCACTAAATAAGCGAAGATTTGCTACTTATCCACAACCTTTATTTTAATTGAATTCTATTCGAATCAAAGTCGACGATCTCGCAAGTTTCATAAGTAATCGATTAACGACTTCGTGCCAAGAATTATCTTGTGTGGTAATATATGGTGTAATCCACTGATTACTCTAGAGCAGACTACAACTGATTCAACCACTGATAAGCTGGTATTGTTGCCAACGATGCCGGCAGCTCAGAATCGGAACCCTGTTCATCCGGCTAAAACGCCTCTAAACCAATTACGGGTTATTCAACTTTCGCCCTTTTTCTGACGTAAGGTCAAATAATTCCGTGAAGACCGCCCAATCCAACCTTCACGCTCGTTTTCAGTCGGCCCTCGACAGCAGGCGCGGGTCTGAGGAATCACGAGAGGTATTTTCGTTTGATGCCACTTGTTTCACGCGATTCGTCAAACATTATGGTCGTTGAAGTGTGTTATTGGCGATAGGTACTGACACGTCCTTCGGCGGGGTTGTCGTCCTTTCGACTCCTTCGCCTTCATCCGCGCCGCCCACTGGCCCAAGCCCATGAAGGACTTTTAAATCTGGGAAAGAATCCAAGAACAAAGAGTCTTATCGTCCGATATCACTACAACCAGTTATATCCAAGCTCTTTGAGAGATTACTGTAACAAAGATTAGAAACCAATCGTTCATGAGAAAGAGCTAATCCTCGACCACCAGTAGGTACTCTACCTGATGCGCGACTCCCAAAAGTGCTAGCAAGGGAGGTGGTTGCAGCAGGAATTTACTAGGCTGACAATTGGAGGGCTCGAGCATTGCGGCATCAAGTGAATGACAACTTAGCTTTGAGCCAGAAAAAAGAGCGCTTTAGACTCTTCTGAGTTCTCCACCCTGTACAGGGAATTGGATCCAGAGATCAAGTGTGCGAGCCTCGTGCTGGATGTTTCGTCAGAGTCTATCCATGCAGGTTGATGGATCTTTAGGTTTCCTACAGAGCTATTTCCATTAAGTGCGAAGCCGTACGTTTCAGGTCAGCAGGAGGAGTGCTCGATGTGCAATCTCCATGAGAGGGAAGACATCTTTCACTTCCTTTGCGTGTGCCCTGTACTGTCGACTAATGTCACAGAATCGCCGTAATAATTTGCAGTGTTGAGATGAAATCCAATTTTTTCAAGATAGGTACAAATTATAAATGAACCGTTCCTTCATCCTCGAAACGTAAGGTCGATGGCCCAACGATCGATCGCCCTGTTCCATGTGACACGGAAAACTCCTTAGCTTAGCGATCATCTCACAATCCCATTCCCAAACTTCATATCGCGTGACTTTTGAAGTCACCTTCAACAGTATGACGAGTGAACTTATAAAGACCCTTCCGGCTTCGTGGCGTGATTCAGTGCGTTTACCTGCGAAGATGTGCCTAACTTTTGAACTGAGAAAGAAATTTGTTGAAAAGAATGATACCTAACTAGAAAAATCGACCGACCGAGATCCCCAACCCTCAAACTTCCTCGAATTTGTTGTCGAGAAAACATCTGCGTACTCTCCTCTTTACGAAGAACTTTTTTGAAAAGATCGGAAAAGTTCGATTTCATTGAACGGATTCAGAAGTTTTTGACGCTTTTGAATTATTATCTTCAATAATTACCCTTTGGAATCGACGAAGAACCATTTTTATAGTTACGGGACTCACTTGGATGTCGTATACAGAAGTTCTGTTACAGAACAGAGATCTAAACAGTAGGTTGATGTGGATTTATACAGAAAACAATAAGCCGTTGTGAAAGTATTTGCAACGGTTTTTGACATTTTATGTCTTTACTTTGCTACAATGTCATAAACTCAATTGATTGATTGATTGATAAACTCGAAAATGTAACGCGGGAATGTAACGCGGGAATTAAACGCGGGACATGTAACGGAGTTTCTGATGATTTTCGCTTACAACCGATTCGTTGCTACGGAACTTTATCTTCGCCAGTTATCATCGTACAAAAATCGTTCACCACTCGTTGGATAGCTCTCGATTTACCTAACCATATTACGTTAACCACTGCGGAGAGCGTGGCCGACAAGCTGCGGTATGAGCGTGATTGTTTAAATAATTGTTTACACACAGGTGATCATTCTCAATAATTTATATTGTCAACACGAATGCAAGCTTCATATAAGTTTCTGATGGGAGGGGGCGCAAAGACATAAAATGTCCCTCGTGGTTGCGTACTTGTACGAAAGCTGTACCCACCGTTTGTGTTTTATTTTTTGCTTTTGTAAGATTAACCATTTCACCGCTAAAGCCGCCCAGAAGGGGCAATATACCCATACCTAGTGCAATTCACCGTTTACACTGACATCGCCCTTGTTTTGATACTTAACTGTTGTAAGTTTATTATTACACAGCCATACAAAAAAAAAAAAGTTTCCACCAACGAAACCTACTGATCCTTAATTTTTTGGGTCGCTGAATCCGAATCTGGGGAGGGTTTACCTTCATCAGGTCACGTTCAAGGTCATTTCAGGCAGTTTAGCTGAAAATAGGGAATTTGACCTCGAACTTGACGTGATGAAGGTCAACCGACCCCAGATTTGGATTCAGCGACCCAAAAAAACTAAAGGGCTAGTTGGTTTCGTTGGTGGAACAAAAACTGGCGAATCTGTAGATGAGACCAAGCGCTCTATGGGCTGCAAGGACAGGCGAACGCCCAGAAGAACCCCCAATGTCACCCTCTCAAGCAGTTTACCGCCTAGATGGTAGTCAAAAGTGACTTCCCTTTCCACATTTTCCCACGTTGAGCTCGTCTACCTCTTAAGTTTGGTGGAAAGAATGAAGGATGGAAACTACTAGCATCTACCTTATCAACCTTAATTACAGAGCGACAACAAATATGCAGTTTGTTTCTGCCGGTACCTAGATGATGTCTGGTAGTTTTCGTTCGTGGTAGTTATAGCTGGCGGCTTCGTGCAACGGTGTAGAAATAGTCTGTTGGTTCAAAAATGGGGAGAATTATTAAGAACTAGGTAGACTCCTGAAAAGATTAAAAGCAAGTTCCGGAATCGGCATTGGCCAAAATCGAAGTGAGTGCAACTCCTCTGATTTTGGATCAGGGATGGGATATTGGAATCCCAAAATCGATTTTGCACTCGATTGTGACTCATTTCTTTTTTTTTTTTTTAAGAGCAGCACTCATTCAGCGTCCAGTGAGGTTTCAAACATTGAAATCGGTTCAGCCCTTTATCCGCAATCGTCCGTCAAAGATAGGCGATTTTGTCCAACTTGGCTAAAAAGTTGACAACCCACCACAATATCTAAAGCCTGTAGGTCGAGAATGACTGCTCCGATTCAAAATTGCCATAGGACCAAACTTGTAGGAAATCCGATTTTGTATCAGGTGCTTCGTACCAGATAATTTTGTATGAGATTTTGAAACTTGAAATTCACTCTCTCCTGGGCTGAGATATGGAACCAGAAAAATTATAGCGCCAAATTTCCGCTTTAGTAGCTGCAGTAGCCTTGTAAAACAATTTTTGGAGTGTGTTGGACTCAATTTCAAAGCTCTGTATGGGGGGGGGGGGGACCGCGATTTTTTTGATCTGAGAATAATGAAGACGAGGGCGACGCACTGGTATTCCGACTATTTGATCAGACAACTCCTCGTAATCATTTTGATGACGGGTTAGTCGTATATAATAAGGATGCGTTTCGACAAAATTAGGACATAAACCGGTACCGTAGTGTTCGAGTTCCACAATCTTCTCATCCTACGACAGACGACGTTGTGGGCTTGAAACGAAAGCGCCTGTCATTATAGTACTTCGGTATAATCACGGTGGTTTATGCTTTAAACGTTGGTGGCGCCTCGAGTTGAAAAAAAAAACGACGATATATAATGACGAGGACGTGTCACAATCAACTTCCTCTATTAAACTGGACGTGAAACTTCCCTTCAGGAGCTCACGCTCACAATTCGAACGATGTGAGAAGTGAAAATGATGTTGAAACTCAAAGTTTTTTCTTTTTCTTTTTTTTAGGTACCCTACCTCACGGACGACACTACAAATTTTATAACGAAGGGAACGCTGTTTACCGTCAGGACATTGGATTCGATAAATTATGCGCTCAAATGCGTATTTTCAAGAATTGTAAAATTCTGAATTATGTCAAATTAAACACTACTGTGCGGCAGTTCTTAAGTAAACAAATGGCGTAGGTACAAAAACAAGCCAAGTCCAATTTTTTGAAACATTACATAATATTACCCAGCGGACTGTGTGTTGCAAAGAACATGATTTACTAATGCTGAGGTAACCCAGAATGTTTATCAGGTGGACTTTTTGGTAGTTTTTCTTAATTGTGGTTTTTATCAGACGGCAACCAAGTAGAATTGGAGTAGTAGTACATACTTGTTAAAGGTTTTGATCAACTGAACCGCACAAGAGGTTCCTATCATTAGTTTGAGTAAAGCTTGGTGATTTAGGAAATCATTTCAATATAAAGAAACCAATTATTTACATTCATTTAAATAATTAATTTAATTTAATTTAAACAATTAAATGTAGACCTAACCCGTAAAGGTTTATGTTAAAACAGATATAAAAAGACTTGATGCGAACGGGATACTTCTCATTATAAAACCAGACAATAACAGAACAGAGAGAACTGTTATCAGCCAACTGTATCAGTTGTATATCAAAAACACGTTTTTCGAAATCTGACTTCACCATCGTGTTCCAAGTTTAAAAAAAATTGAAATTCAACGACGACAGACGATATATCTATAACTACAGTTATACTCATCGTGAAAACAAAGAAGATCAAATATCACTGAAAAGACCAGTAAAATTAGACCTGAAAGGAGGGGGTACCTTCCTCGAAATAAGAACATAAGCAGACGCACCAACTCTACGGAGTTGTTTGAAACAGTCACTGCTTGATAACTGTACATGTCAACACAAGGTGTCTTAGTCAGAAGCTTCATAATTATATTGTAATTATTGCAATTATTTTTTATTCTTAGTTACATTAGAACCTGAGTCCCAGAGCACACGATAAACGCCGAGAGGTTCATTTAATTCAATTAGCGACCGCTAATTGATCAAGAATTGGAGGTCAATTTCATGAGGTCAATAATTATTACACGTGAATCTGATCCGTTTCCGTTCAGATCAATTATTACTGAATGAATAGTTTGATGACTATAAATACAACAATGGAGTCACGTCATAGTTACAACTTGTTTATTTGTACCTATAACTACAAGCTATAGGTACATCCATGTCAACTTATAAAAATAGTAATTTTAATCTGGGATTCCTTTTACTTATTACTCACTTAAGTTCTATACTAACTGCTACTATAAATTTATAGTTGAATAACTTCCGATAGTTGAAATCGTATGCATTAAATATTGAGGGACGAAAAACTCATAATTAATATTGTATAATAAACTACGACCAACATACGATCGGCATTTTATTATATTATAATAAAAGGCCGATCGTATGTTGGTCGTAGGTGGTGGTTACAGGACCTAATATGTTAGGTCGTAGGTCGGTCGCACTTACAGGAACTAATATATTGGGTCGTAGGACGTACTTACGGGGCCTAATACTTTTTAGGAAGTAGGTCGTACTCCAAGTACCTGATATAAGATTACAACGATTGACTTCTAACTTCTGAGTGATTTGTAAAATTCAAACCCATCTGATTTGTAAAATCCAAAAACTAACACTGCAACCAAAACCGTCACTTCCTGCTGTGTATTTGTGAATTTCAGTGGAACGTCGCACTTATACGACCCATTATGTTAGGCCGTACTTAGAGGACCTAATATGTAAGGTCGTACCTCAAGTACTTCAAGTATTATAGGATTACATCGATTGACTTGTAACGTATAGATCTTCAATTCCTTGTGATTTCTAAAATCCAAAAACTAACACTGCAACCAAAACTGTCTCTTCCTGCAATACCAAAAGCCATTTGTATATTTCTATGCACCTCCTAATGACATCGGCGCCAGTTCAATGCAAGACTGCATTATTTGGAGTGCATTTCAACTCAAAACACCAAAAGAACATTAGAATACCTTCGATTTATGCGGTTTTGGGGAAATTTATAGGTTTCAACTATTTTAATTTACATATTGGTACAAGGTTAACACAGATCTTGGATCAAGAACCACCCAATTGGTGGTATTATTACGATCTAAAAATGGATTCAAGTCAGGTATAATATTTCAAGAAAGATATAATTTAAAAAAAGCTATGAATCCCTGCGTTTTAGTTTCGAAAATAGGATTTGATGTCATTTAGATTATTCAGTAGGAGTAGGTAATAAATAAATAAATTACGATAGAAAAGACAATAAATAATTAATAATATTCCGGATTATTGACATTCTACTGTATTTAAATTAATTGCAATTATTGCAATTAATTTAAATACAGTAGAATGTCAATTTACGTCCGGAAAAAAATATAAATTCCAAATGCAACTACCGTAGTACATAAATCAATTAACGGCTTTTTAAGAGCCCTGATAATGTATAGAGTGTTAATATTCTTCAACTTCCTTACTGTACAGTTTTTTTCTTACTGTACTGTGCTTCTCGTTTTGTGCTCCATTGTATTCTGCATTGTTTCAGTTTCGTTAACGTGCAGTAGGTACTAAGTAATATACAGCAGCTTTAACTTTATTTATCTACTGTACTTGTTTACATACATACATATTTAAGTGAATTCTCAAGGTTTTAGTTCATTTTCTATCATTTTAAAGCATAAAAACAGCAAAATCGACGCTCTACTGTAGATAAAAATCATTCAACTAATGGACCGATGAAGTGAACAATTCACAAACCCAATACTGAGACAAAAACTACCAGTTCCTGGGATGATATTTGAATGAACATGTGTAGCTTCAAATAGTGGAAATATAATTTAAATACCTACGTCACAACATTTGATTTTGGAAGTGGCTGTGTATTTTACAGCTTTTTTCAGTTGATACTGATCCGTCCGTAACATAACCTTTCAATTAGCTAAAAGCACTCAGCTAGAAATATTTCTTCGATCTAAAAGTGAACGTGATTCAAGACAGTGTAAAAAGAAATGTACGATAATCAAGAGTGATGGAATATTGTGATATCAAATAACTTTTAAATCATATTATTACATACGTTTGTGAGGAATGAATCGTATTTACCAGATTATCACAAGACGATTTTGTATACACAACACTATAACGTAAAGGGCCGCGGGCCGGCGGATACTGAAGAGAAATAAGGCTTGAGGATATGGAGGGGGGGATGTTGGGGGCGATCCGGGAGACGGTGCATCTGGAAGGGATGGGCGGGTACAGAGTGCAGTGGTGCCAACATCTCTGGGAGGCGACGAAAAACAAACAGTCCCGGGGAGTCGCAGACCTCGTCAAAGCGA
This sequence comes from Stenodema calcarata, assembly GCA_963920205.1. Taxonomy (NCBI): domain Eukaryota; kingdom Metazoa; phylum Arthropoda; class Insecta; order Hemiptera; family Miridae; genus Stenodema; species Stenodema calcarata. Next base: position 20,057,718 of record OY986062.1, read on the forward strand.
TGGAAACCGCTCAGGACTGGACCAGCAGTCCTAATACGTACAAACACTGTCCCTTTTGTAACGACAAGTTCAATGTTGAGTTTGTGTCGAGTTCAATACCGAGGACATTCGACATAGGGCAGTAAAAGGGGTTCAGAAAAGGGGTCTCCTTCTCAATAATTCCTAACAAGCTGAAAACGAATTAAATACCAACAAGCTGAAAACGAATTAAATACCATCAGATGGTCCTAAACAAGGGTAACCTTTTCGGAGTTTTTTAGTTTTTCGTGTATTACTCAAAAACGAAGAATCCTAAAGAAAAAGTCACTGAAAGTGAAGGAAAACATGAGTATTTTTGAAAAATCGTCTATTTCCACTGAGATATGAGTACACGGTTAGACCGGTGATTAAACCAACGTCAGTAACAAAACAATACTGACGATGGTTTAATCACCGAAACCGGTCTAACAGTGTAGGTACTCATATTTCAGTGGAAATAGACGATTTTTTAAAAATACTCATGTTTTCCTTAACATGGGTTTCCACGATTTCGTCACGAGTGATATAGTTCGTACTGAGAGTTAATTTTAAAAAACCAAATTCTGCGTCGATTCAAAATATCGAAAAATCTAAAATTGGTTCACTGGTACATTCTCTATGTACGAACGAAAATCACATATTTTTTTTGGGCAAATCTTCCAAGAAGTGTGTTATACCTACTTTCTAATTGATACCGGTCCCACTTTTAGAGAAGGAGAGCATTAAATTTTGGTATATTCAATGAGCACCAAAATTTTCTAATTGCGTCAAATTTCGATTAGGTACAAATAATCAGGATAATGTATTGATGCAGTGGAAACCGGTGAGAGTGAAATTGAAGGGGGCATTCATCATGAAATGTAATGACGATGCGACCAATGTACGTTTCCATTTACTCTGTAAACATTTACGAGTAAATTCCTCACGTATGTGAAACAAGTGAATCTTAATTTTGTAACTGAACCTCACAACTATAACAACTGAAACACTTCCCACTGTAACCAATTAATCAAATAGTCAAACATTCAGCACCTTCCGACAAACAGGGTGTCCAGGATCTGAGGCCCAACCATCAAAAATCGATTTTAACCAAAAAACATAATGTGAATCATACATTGGTGAATGTTTTTATTAGCTAATTATGTTTTAATATGTTATACGTATTATGTTTTATTGGCATTGTTTTTTATTACATTCAGCCATACAATCGTAAATCGTATTTACAACTTACATGGAAACACTATTAATCTATTAATCAATAAAATCATAATAATCCCATTTTCTGTTAGGAGCACCTTACCAAATGCAAAACTACCAACTCAAACTACGATGTTACTTGAATTTAAAAATTAATAGATTTCTTGCCAGACTTCCAACTGAACGGGTTTGATAACCCTTCAATCGTTTTAAACCAATGCGAAAAACATTCCCTTGCTACATTTTTCAAACAGTGCCAGCCATTCACATACATTTTGGGCATTCGAGATCATACAAAACTCTTCGTTAGGCAATTTATATACAGTGATACTAAGCCAACATGAGATCGAACCCACGCAAAATGTATGCTCACTCCGTTGGCCTTACAATGTACAAGTTTAACCACTAAAATTAAATGGTTCTTATATTCAGAAAGGTGTGGTGATGACAAGGACGTAACGAGCTGAGCGAATCTGTACAAATAACATTTTGGCACGGTTGATGGGTTAAGGAAAGAACGTACTTAAGGGCTAGACGAATACTAATCAGTTCAGCAGAGAAGCTGCTAGTTCCCTTTAAATAATTTAAATTTTACTACCTCATCCAAGAAAGCTGCCCCCACTAGCCCTCCAGTTTTGAATTAGTACTCCATTTACGTTCGATAAATTCCGCAAAGTTTTCATTAATAGCGTTCCGGCCCTTCTCTGGGGATAAACGAATGTGTATCAATGTAGTAACTAGTAAGTAACTGTAGTACTAGTGTAGTAAAGTTACTATAGTAATAACAAATCCCCAGTCATGCAGCATGACTATAAGGGCGAATTTTCGAAGAAATAATTGGTTTTATGTAAAACGTCTTTATCAAAGAACATGATGTCCATGAAGAATATCTCAAGTAACAACCACGTTTCTTCATCTTCAAAGTGCTCCAGTTTGAGAGCGGAATAAGATAAAGCAATTCTGACTTCACCATCTTATTCAGCGTGTAAAAACCTTAAAAATGAGGTGTCACTTGACAGACCGTTTCATTTTTGGAAGTTATGGGTGAACATCCACACCCCACCCCCACCCCAAACCTCCAAACATCCCCTAAACCTACCTCAGCTTTTGGACATTACAACGCTGAACACGACGGAGAAGTGAGTATTGCGATATCACATTCCGTCATCAGATTTGAACAGATTAACCATGAAGAACGTAGGTATTCTTCATCTTCAAAGTACTCAAGTTTGCGAACGAAATTAGGTATCGCAATTCTGACTCGATCGTATTCAGCGTGTAAAACCCTTTAAAATGAGGTGTCACTTGTAGAACTTTCATTTTTCGGATGACCCCCCTCCCCACCACCGCCGTCAAACTCCCCAAAACCCCCCCTCAGCTTTTGGACATTTCAACGCTGAACACGATGGTGAAGTCAGAATTGCAATATCGCATTCCGTCATCAGATTAGAGCAGACTAACCATGAAGATCATTTCAAGTAACAACCACGTTTCTTCATCTTCAATGTGCTCCAGTTTGAAATTGGAATGAGATATCGCAATTCTGATTTCACCATCATGTTCAGCATAAAAAAAAACTTCTAAAGGATGTTTCACACCTCAAAATGTTCCATTTTGGGAATTTATTAGGAATTTTAACTAACAATGTTTTCACTTTGGCGTGATTTTTCACTTACTAAGCGCGTTCATAAAATTTTTATTATGTATTGAGAAGAAAGCAAATTTAACGCTCTTTCCAACGGTATCCTCAAATTTCATTTTACACAGTAAATTTGGGCAGTTATGGTAATTTTAGTGAGTTAAGGTCGGAAACACAAAAAACATCTTAGATGTAAAAAAAGTCGGATTTTCAGCGGAGTTTAAAAAAAGTTATCGGACAAAAGTTGTTGCGAATTAGGTGTAGAATGGATCCCTGATGTATGGACCATTCATACTGGGACACCGTGTATATTTGCCTCAAGAGGCGTAGAGTCCTATAGTCCTCATCTGGGGGTGGTTTGTGGTGAGGGTTCGATATTGGGGTTAGTAGGAGGGGGGGGGGGAGAGAGAGAGAGAAACGACTGTTATGGGGGTGATGAGAGGGCGACCTATGGGGGGGGGGGACAAATGGGACGCGTCTGATGAGTGGGGGGGCCGATGGGGGCGGACCATATTGGCGTGACAGGGGGGAAGATAGGAGGCCGCGGTGGCGTGGCTGCGTTCACGGGCGCCGTGGGCGTTATATGGTCAATCAAACCTCGATTTGTCCGTTCAGGGCAGAGGGGGGTATCACGTACCCCCCCCTCCCCCCCATGAGGTACCCATATGCCTGTCACCTGTGTTCATACACGCGTGCCATACACGGACGTTCTTTCATTTCCAAAATCGCGGCGTTTCAAGAATCTCTTGAGTGTGTCGGTAACCCTATTCATCAATTAAATAGTCAACAATATTGATCAATAAAAATTCATGTCACTAATATTTATTAACATTTTATTTATTTAAAATAATTGTTAAGTATTTATTAGTGACGTGAAATGTTAAAAATCAAAATGCACCCATGATTCAGAGAGTGTTACTTACAGTAATATTCGGTAACTATTATCCTTGAACTAATACTAAGAGAAATAGCCTACCGTAGGCGACTTACGGCGGTGAGATCGTCGGAATGCAATTTAGGTGTCACGTACCTAGAAACAGAATATAAATTTATTAGATTACCCTTACCGATATAAACAACAATTATTGTTTGATACAATACACAATCATTATAAATATATTATCTCATCTACCCTACTGAAAGGTACCTACAGATAACACGGGGACACTCTCTCCATGTTAAGAAAGGCTGATCAAATAAAGGTTTGGATATTAAATATTATCCATATGCTGAGGGTACTTCAAACCAGTGAAAAGGGATGGAGGGGGTCGAGAAGAAAGGCATTGAGGAGGGAGATGAGGGGATACATAATTCGTGTACTAATACGTCGATATATAATATACATATTATGTGATGTGTAAATATAATTGTACTATGCCAGAACCTGCTTTTTTCCACATTTTGAAAAATTTTACTTTCTTAAGACTTAAGATTATTATTAGGTCAACAAAATTGTTGACCAAGGGATGATAAAGGAAATTAAATGTTCGTTGACGTCGTTTATTTTCGCTCAAGCACATGGCTTAGAAGATATGAGCAAAAAATCAATAACAAGAAAAACTTTTTGTCCTCTCTCCCCCCCCCCCCCCCCCGTAAAGAGCTACCATCCCCAAACAATCCCTCACATTTTCGTGAACTTTTGAATTGAGTCCAGCACACTCCGATGTGTTTTACAAGGCACTTGGACTAAAGCGGAAATTTGGTGCTGCTTCCTTTTCTGATTTATAATCCATTTCGCACCTATGGAGTAAGCAAATTTAAAATTTCAAAACGCATCTAATTCAGATTCGGATTTCCTACTACTTTGGTGCTATAACATTTTTCAATCGGAGCAGTCAATCTCGACCTACAGGCGTTAGACGTTGAGGGTTGTCAACTTTTCAAGCGAAGTTGATCGAAATCGCCGTTCTTTGCGGGCGATTGCGGCTGAAAGGCAGAACCGATTTCAATGTTTGAAACGCCATCCGACGAGGAATTCGGTGCTCATTAAAAAAGAAACGAGTAAAATTGTCTGAAGGATGCGTACTTTTCGAGTTATACACAAAAAACTGCTAAGTGCGACAATTTCGACAACAAATCTATGAATTTTGCAATGGAGCAGGGGACCCTGCATATTATGCGCAATTCAGTTATATACCACTGATGAATAATTAGCCAGAGGCCTGTCATTGACATTTCCTCTAACTCCATTTATCAGAGCGGACGCCCCATCACACGTGTGGACGAAACGGAAGAAACAATCGCCATAAGACATTTGCCTTCTACATATGTGGGACAAAACCGAAAAAAAAAAAAAAACAAACGTCGCATTGACCCGATCGTCCCACATGTGGGCACCCACCGCAGTGTCGGATTCGAGTGCTGACTGGGGATGTTACTTCAAGGGGAGTCCTGGATCTGGAATCTTTAAATTTGGTTATTCGAACTATTCAAAAAGCGTACCTACCTACTTCAGTAGTGTCTACGCATATGCACACTTAACATCCACATCTTATGCAATAATGACGTGTCTTCATTCAAATTTTCATTGTAGTTGAGGAATGGACGAAGCACGGACGAACGTAAAATCAGTATTTTACTGCTGTGCTAAGCTAGACTGCAGAAAACCATTTTTTGGTTGTTTTGACTGATGACCCTTGGGAGGTTCATTGGTATCCAATCGATCATATCTATGGCATCCGATGATAACCTCGTAACTCAAAAATGGGTAATTTTACGGAAGAGCCAAAAACTAATTACTTCCCGGATACGAGATTTTCATTTCATTTTTGAGATATGAGGTTATCATATCGACCCTGATCGATATCTTTTGAAAAATGATCCGAGAAAATACTTGTGTACCTCGCTGATTTTTGTAGATTTCAAACCTAGTCTACATGTTTTTGAAAATGAAGCCATTTCAGGGACGTAGCCAGGGGGTGGGTTTAGAGCCCCCCCCCCCCCACCCACCCACCCACACACCTTTTGGGTTAAGAACTGTAAAGGGTTTTTGCTGTGTTTATGCTATGAGAGTACCTCCCAATGTTGATTTATCCTTGGTAATAAAATTTTAGTTGCGAACTCATTGCTAGTCTGAAATGCAGAACCTCAAAGCAATTTACTTAATTTTCATGCCTTGAGGAGGAATTGATCTACCACCCCCCACCCGCCGCCATCTAAATTCTGGCTACGTTACTGACTGGCGATGGTTAAGGACTGGTCAATTGTGGTTTTGGACTGTTTAAAATGACTAGAAGCGCCTGATGAGGCTGAAGGGGCCTTGAGGAGCTCAAGATAGGCTTTGAATGCTGAACGATGACTGAGGATTGTTGAGGACTGCTCAACGATAATTTAAAATGCCTAGAGGCGCTTATTGAGACTGAGAGGCATTGAGATGCTTGAGGCTTGGAAACATCTAAGGTTGGAATGGTAAACGATCACTGGCGTTGGTTGAGCACTGTTCAAGGATGCCTTTGGGCTGTCTAAATGGACAAGGGGACCCCTGGTGAGGCTGGAGAGGCCCTGCTATGCTCATGGGATACTTGGAATCATCTGGCATAGTGGCGTAGGGTATTATCCACGAGCATCTCTGGATAACAAAAGAGGACTTGAGAAGGTTAAGGAAGGCTGGGTTTAGCTAGGAAGGTGTAGGGTGGGCTTGAGGCTCGGGGAGAGCTTAAACTGGTCCAGGACGGCTTGGAAAGGTTAAGAATGACTGGGGATGGTTAAGGATGACTTGTAACGGTTGAGGATGACTGGGGGCAGGGACTTAGCCAGGGGGTGAATGGGTATGGGTCCCCTTCCCCATACCCATCCAAGGTTTTTCCCTATACCCTTCAGGTTTTCCGAATTCCTTGGGTGTACAGGTAAAACTATAGATACATTTCACATAATCACGCTTGAGCGTGTGTACTATTAGTTGAAAATGTTTTCGTTCATTCAGAGGTATTTGACCACACAAATAATTCATAATTGAACAACTCTCACAACTATTTACACTATTACAGAACGTGTGTAACTTGGCCATGAATTGTTCTTAGGTTAATAACAGCAAACATTGGATGAAACTGCGGAAATATACCAAGGGTAGTCCAAAAAGCATTAGCCTACAACCAATTCACAGAATTTAATTCTGTGCAAGGGTCATCAAGCTTGTCAAAACATAATTTTGCTCCACAGAACACATCGTTCATAACCTCGTAACGTTACACCATTCTCAATACATCGTAAGATCATTATTTTCACTGAATATATTCACGTTTTTCCTGACCCACCGGTAAATTATAATATTCATGTAGTTAACTCAATAACTCAATTCCTCAAATCTGCCTCTAATTCTTGTTGTTGGCTCACAGGTTGAGAACAGATAAATCGTCCGCGGATGGAGGCAACTTCAGGCTGCTCTTAGTTGCCAATAGCGTGACCGTATTTTCTCCTGGAACAAGATTTATACGATGCAACGCAAACCTTACAGGTCGTATTTTAACGTGCAACGGACGACAGGATTCGAGGGGGAACCTTTTCTCGTTTGGGGAAACCGACAATGACAACTTGATCTAAACGCAAGTTATTTATTTCAAGGATTTCGTAGATAACGACGTTTCTCAACTCCTTGACACATTCCTTCTACACACAGTACTTTTTATGTGTATACGTAGTAGGTATCTACGAACATCATGGTAGGTACCTGCTGGCATATCAAGAGATTGCAGTAGTATAAAAAGGCCAAACCATTACAATTCCCTCTCAACAACGAAAATCATCGAACCGAAGACTTAAAAACAGGCAATTGAATGATCAAACTACGAATTAAAGGAGAAGAGAAGAAAAGGGAGAATAAGATGGCAGAGGGCAGCTCATGTGGTTGAGCTGTATCCATGGATGGATTGCACTGTTCAAACTATTCATTATAGCTTGAGTTGTGTTAAGGCTCAAATAGAATTTATAACAATTTGCATTTAAAACATCCTAGTTCGATTAAGGTTGGTAAATCTTTAGTCAGTAATTTCCTACAATTCATTCCAACGCTTCACCTCTCATATCAGTTCAACAGTATCAGTGCAGGACAAGGAAGATAGCCCTTTTACCCTCCACATGAACTGATAATGCGGGAAGCACTAAAAGGCATTTCAAAGGTTTTCGAAAGGGGACGTGGTAACTTTGGAGATTATGGAGCGTCTACATGGAAACGACGCACGTGTTATGGGGCCGTTCAGGGTAGAAATTATTACATAATGACCACCGCCACTCACAGTGATTGCTCTGGGAGGGGACTGTAGAGGGGAGATGTGAATATGAACCTCGACGCGTTTTCCAAAAGCTTTTAGAAAATATTGAATAGGACACATTACTGGTGAAGTACGTCCTTGTCACGAGGAACATCGGTTTAGTTTTGATTTTCACTAGTCGAGACGGAGATTTTTTTAAACTATAAATTGCATTTATTTGAAAGGTACAAGTCCAAGAGGTAAAAGAGAAATTAATTGCTTAATGCGATCATCCCTCTTTAAGTTAGGAAACTTGTGCTGCGGGATGGAGTCACCTAACGCTACTATATAAATCCACCTCTAACTACTGAAGTCCATTATGTTATTGTTTCAGTACATTCAACTTGTTTAAATCCTACTTATCATAATAAAAATATTACCACTTTAGCAATTATTAAAAACATAAGTAACACTTCTTAATATTATTTTTAGTACAAATACTTCGATAATTAGTTTCTTAATTATCTTTTAAACTTTTAATAAAATCCTTGAAAATAAAGTCTTTAATATTCTTTTTAAAATTCTATCTACCAAGGCCAAGTTTAATGTTGTTCGGAAGAATATTGAACATTTTTACACCCTTATAGGAGAAGAAATTTTGCCTTTTCGCAGTTAGACGAAATGGAAGCTTCCGTTTAACAACATCTTCCAATCTGGAACTACCAAAACGTCTTTCGTACTTTGCCATGTTTTTAGCTATATGAAGGAGAACAATTTTGTTTATACATACGGCAACATCCAGAACATTGAAGAATTTAAAGGTTTGTGAGGTTTAGAATCTCACCTTTTTGTGTAGCAAAGTCTTAATTAATCGCTTTTGAATGATACATTAAGGTTCAATATGATTTTGGCAGGCAGATCCCCTCACAAGGATACTGTAAGAAATTACTGATTGGACTAGTGCGTGGTAAATCATGGTCGAAGGGTAGCAACCGACATAAAATCCAAGCACGTTGGAAGGATTCTACGCAGCTTGGTACATAATATAATATATTATGTACCAAGCTGCGTAGAATCCTTCCAACGTGCTTGGATTTTATGTCGGTTGCTACCCTTCGACCATGATTTACCACGCACTAGTCCAATCAGTAATTACATCAATCAGTAATTACATAGCCTTTTCTTTGCGCAACATTTCCGCCCCCAGGTTGGAGAGTGTTAAATGTCACGTCCCATTTAACTGCTTTTCAGCGATCTGCGATTGCCCAAGTGTTGGACAGGTGTCTCAAATTAGGAATTTGGAGGTAATGGTTGGCACGTGTATGACTTGGGCATGCCATATTGATAATATAATATTATTATATTATCAATATGGCATGCCCAAGTCATACACGTGCCAACCATTACCTCCAAATTCCTAATTTGAGACACCTGTCCAACACTTGGGCAATCGCAGATCGCTGAAAAGCAGTTAAATGGGACGTGACATTTAACACTCTCCAACCTGGGGGCGGAAATGTTGCGCAAAGAAAAGGCTATGTAATTGGACTTGCTAAAGTTCAGTTTCAGACCAACATCACCAAGCCATTTATTAATTGAAGAGGCAAAGCGCGGCTGCTCTCATTGATTCGTTCGATGTTCGCTGCGAGACAACAACAGCTGTATCATCAGCATAAGCGATGATATCTCCTTCAAGTTGAACATCGAAAAGACTGTTCATGAAGGATATAAATAAAATTGGTCCCAGGACTTTGCCTTGAGGAATTCCAAAAGAGAATGATGCCTTGTAACTCAAGGTCAGTCCTGCTTTTACTTTTTGGCAACGATCTTTCATCTTTAAAATAACTTTGAACCCAAATAGCAAATTCCTCCCCAATATTTGACCGAATACAACTGACTAATTTTTTATGTGATACACAGTCAAAAGCTTTACGAAATTCTAGAAATATTGCTACTGGCTTATTTCCTTGATCAAATTCGGAGATGACTTTTTCTGATAAGGTGGCAATGACATCCTACTCAAGGGCAGATTGAGGATTTTCATAGGGAGGGGAGTGGGGGGCAGATTCTTAAGCAAGGGCGGTTTTTAAAGCCAGTTTTAGTCCAAAAACAGTAGAATATTGTTTAAATAGTACAAAGAGTAAGTTCTCTAATAAGAATCTCTACTATAAAACTCAGCCTAAAATCACTTATTGTTAAAAAAAAAAAAACTTTTTTTGAGCCATTAAGGGGGGGTGGGAGGGGCTCTGGGTCCGCCCCTGCATCTACCCATGAAGGACATAGGTAGTGAAATTTCATTGGATTTATGTTTTATTTATAATTTTCATGAAGATTAAACGTGATACATCTCAAACCGTAGATCACATAAATTAAGTTGACCTGGCTGCTAAAATTACCGGTGGTCACGAGAGACTTTTGGATCGCGTTTAAACAGACCATGTCGTCATAGTCATAGTGACGTCACATAGGTCTCCCGTGTGCACCTCCTGTCAGGGGGGTGGCTGTGGGATGACGCTCTCGACGGTTTGTATTCGCTCTAGCGGTAGCGAGTGAAATTAATCTCAGTTGCCCGACCACCGTCCAGAAAGCGCTTGCTGTATTGACCCAATAGAAACCTCTGCTCTCTTCCGACGACGATTCGGTGATGAGTGAAGACCGGACTTCTATGTAGCATAGATGCCTCGAATATGCCATAGAATATGCAGTAAAAACTTATTAAATACCTATGCGACAAATATGCAACAAAAAATATTGTAAAATTCGAGAAATGAAGTTTCAGTACTTGGAAAAAACCACTCTACCAGTAAGTTTCAATAGGGAATGATCTGAATGAAATTCTCATTTCGTAAAAATATTTTGTAATCGCTGCTTTTACAGAACATTATTAAATAATTTAATAAATTTTGTTTTACTATTTACAAATTTTTGCAACGTTCACACTATTCGTTCTTAACAAAATCTCACAATCGGTGGCAATGACTACTCATGTTACTTTCACCGTATTATTATTTCGAAGTAACACGAGTGGGAATATCCACAGTTGGGAATGAGTATCCTCTTCTGTAAGTACATACTTCTTTCAATTATAATCGAAGTTAACTGGCTCAAATTCTATTATTTTCGTGGCATAGTACAATTTGAAAATGGGATACAACAGTTTTAAAATAAATTTCTATCTTTTTCATCTTCTTTACAGATTTGCCAATTTTCCGTAATTAATATTTACAAAAATACACATTTCAAGGTTTTCTTGAATGAAGTTGTGACGACGGTCCGAGAGAATGTGTTTGTAGACGGAAAATTGCTTGAAATAACTGGGCAAGAATGCTCCGTCAGTTCACTGGGTACATCCTCTAACATTAAAACCTGGTGTTTCTAGACCATTATTTTTCTGCAAGAGTGAGGACCACTTCTATTGTAATTTCATCCCATTTGTACCAGGAATCACCTGCATTTTTGCGGAGCATTCCTCGATCAACTCCAAACTTTGTCTCAACTCAACACCACCTTCCTCTAACCTAGTTATTCGGCCTTTATTATGTACCATTAAATTTTAGTATCAATGGTATGAACGACAAGTGGCCTTTGATGACAAGTGGCCTTTGATGAAGACTAAGGCGTGAGAAACGTGGGGATTTCTGACCAAATCCAAGACTTTTTCAACACTTTGTGATCCGACTCAAGTGATCAAAATCAATCTCTCCGTCTGATTTTCGTACTTAGGAACTTTATTTTATTGTCTTTCCGTTGTCAAAAATCGTTAAACGTTATTGATTATCTATAAAATATGCAGCATTACGATTTTTCCCCGAATGTGCAAGAATATGCAGCAACGTCCGAATATGCAAAAATGTGCAGAATAAAATTCAAACCAAAGCATCTACAGACGGCAACTCGGATAAAGAGAGAATTTGCGCTCGCCTTACATGAAGCGAAATGGATATGCAATTGCATAGAAATCCGGTCTTTAGTGATGAGGGACGTATTCCCGGCGTATCAACGAAAACGCCTTGTAGCGGCCAATAGGTACCTAGTCGACGAGGTTTGCGATCGCATACTAATCTTCCGTATAATTACAAACATCTGCGTTAATTGGTTGACATACTCGAGGAGAAGAGAATATGAAATATATCAATATTAAATTAAATAAATCAAAATTAGATTAAATAGAATATTAAATAAATAAAGGGCCACTAAGGTCAGGAACAGGGGTCTTACCCTATTAGTAGAGCAGGAATAGACGCATATTAAAGAAACCAGTAATTTAAAATATTTACAATTACCTAGCAAATTTTCGAAAAAAAGAAGCTATTTTTCTCGGTTCAAAATTTTCAAAACTCGAATTTCCATTTGAAAGACCATCCTGAATTCACTCCCAAAAGACACCAAAAATTTTTATAGCGTGTGTCATTGTAGACGAAGTGTGATAAAAAGTTCGAATTTGCACACAAAATCTGTCTCGGCAATCGAAAGGCTAAGTTCGTAGATGGGCTGAATCTAAGAGGGTTTTAAACGGGGGATTACCCATAAATTCCAAAATGAGACAGTCTGTGGAGTGACGCCTCATTTTTTTTAAGCTGAACACGATAGTGAAGTCAGAATTGCGGTATCTCATGTCGTTCTGAAACTGGAGCACATCGAAGGTGAAGAAACGTGGTTGTTACTTGAGATGGTCTCCACGGTTCATCTGCTCTAATCTGATATCGGAATGAGATACATATCGCAATTTTGACTTCACCATCGTGTTCAGCGTTGAAAAACTGAGGTGTTTCTCGGCAAAAAATGGAGACAAAATTTGTTACGTACCTACCTATTCAATACCTACTCTTCTGGTATTCAAGACATTTTTGATATTTCCTGTTTTACTTATTCGTACGAATACCTACTGCTTCGAAAACTCGCTCATACGATCATGCATGACTGGAACTTTTCCTTAGTTTTGTTTTCCTTTGTTGGTGGAAAAGATTGCACTATTGATGACATGGTTGGCTAGGGACAATGGAAAATTGGAAGTGAATAAAAGCAAGAGCAACTTGGATTATATTTAGGTGGGAATTACGAAACCCAGCAGAGGGAGTGTCACGTTATGCGGTACTTTTTACCTCACATTTACGTTCTATCATTTTTCACTATTTTTGGGTTTTGAAATAATATTTTTAAACCCAAAATTATTATATTATATTTTCAATTAATGGGATGGATACGAGAATGTGTGTCAGATAATGTAGGTACCTACTTACCTAGAAAATATAAAATTCAAATTTATTAGTCACATCAGAAAAGTAGTTGATGAGGAACATTTGTGAAGGGGGTTTAAAGGATTTAAAGGGTTTAAAGGTTCTAGGAATAGCACAGATGTGGTATGGAGTACTGCTCAGCGTCCACTGGTGGGTTTAAACTGAATCCTTATGGGTGAAATGAGTGAGTCATATGGTTTTAGAAGGCTGCGATACGTTAAACCTTACAGGTCTTGTTTACAATAATTATAATATAATTATTAATAACTGACTTTTTAAAATTATTATGAGTAACATGAGTAATGCCATATTTTTGCATTTTCCTGAACGAAATTGCATGTGCAATTGTGTCGAAAGCCTTAGCCTGATCCAAAAACATTGCCAACGGCCTTTTTCCCAGCATCTAGATCTTCTAGATCTTTGAAGTGTTTATGCGATTGGATATTGCCTTTATTACTGCATTGTAGCCGAGCTCTGTCTCTGAAGACGGTTAGTATGCCAACTAACAGATCGACTCCCTCGAGCAGTCAATCACGTACTCTATGAAGCATCTTACCAACATAAGTCAACCCCTGGGGCCGAGCTCTCAATACATGTATCGTTCAATATCACCACAATGAACGAGGATCAATCCACGGCCTCATAGATTGTCGCCAATCTCATTACGAGACGCTTCTCCCTTAACAATAAGAGAGCCCTGGGGTTGACACCAAGTCCTGCCGTATCGAATCCTTCGGATTCAGCTTGAGCAGTAACAACATAACACATGCTTCATCTACTATGTAGTAGTATGTTTGGGACTTGACCTAGAATAATGTAGATAATGATTTGATTGGAATGCAACTTAAGATATATGAACGAGATCTGCTGATCATATCATTTAGTTACCTACTAAGAAATCATTGTGGTACGTTCCAACAAAAATCGACCATAAATGGTTTTAGAAAACATGAAAATTTGCTAAATTTAAATCTAATCAATTGTGATGTGAAAACTATACCGCTCAATTTGAATTTTGACATGTTATGTCTTTGCTTTGGCACATTAAAATAAAAAACTCTGCAAATTCTTGACACAACGGTTTATTATCTTCCTTGTGCAGATCACCCTTCTGTCTACACCAGACTGTGTTGCAAATCGGCACCATACCATATTCTCACCGTACTCATACCATTTCTTTCCTATCATACCGTACTGTACTATACTAAATCATACATACAATAATATACCATATCATACTCATACCACGTCGTACCAAAATTCGTTTTGAACCCCTTCCCCTTGACCTAGGGTTATGAAAAGTTTCGAGGACCATTGTGGGGTTGGTCGAAACCCATAAAAAAAATTTCGTAATTTTAACTCAACGCTAACTGGTTGGCCTCCTGCCAGCCGTCTTACGTCATACGCTCGTGCGTCATAGGCTCTGACGCACTAGTTGGTCTCCTGCCAGCCGTCTTACGTCATTCGCTCGTGCGTCATAAGCTCTGACGTACTTGTTGGCCACCTGCCAGCCGTCTTACGTCATACGCTCGTGCGTCATAGGCTCTGACGCACTAGTTAGCCTCCTGCCAGCCAACTTACGTCATACGCTCGTGCGTCATAGGCTCTGACGCACTAGTTGGCCTCCTGCTAGCCGTCTTACGTCATACGCTCGTGCGTCATAGGCTCTGACGCACTAGTTGGCCTCCTGCTAGCCGTCTTACGTCATACGCTCGTGCGTCATAGGCTCTGACGTACTTGTTGGCCTCCTGCCAGCCGTCTTACGTCATAAGCTCGTGCGTCATAGGCTCTGACGTACTTGTTGGCCTCCTGCCAGCCGTCTTACGTCATACGCTCGTGCGTCATAGGCTCTGACGTACTTGTCCTCCTCAGGTCATTCAAAAGTGAACTAAAAATTACACCGTTTCTTGAGAATTTTTAGAGATATGACATTGTCGAAATTTCAAAGTTCGTTTTAAACCCCTTCCCCTTGACCTAGGGTTATGAAAAGTTTCGAGGATCATTGTGGGGCTGGTCCAAACCTAGAAACCAAATTTCGTAATTTTAACTCAACGCTAACTGGGCAAAGTGGCGCGGACGGCGTACGGACGGATTTTCGGTTTATTATCTTCGATAATGAACCATTGGAATCGCCCAAAGAAAAATTTTTTTAACCCCCCCTCAAAATTTGTTGGTTTACGTTTCAAGATACGTAGATTCAGAAAATCGAATAAAAAAAAACTCTGCAAATTCTTGACACAACGGTTTATTATCTTCCTTGTGCAGATCACCCTTCTGTCTATACCAGACTGTATTGCAAATCGGCACCATACCATATTCTCACCGTACTCATACCATACCATACGAATTTCTTTCCTATCATACCATACTGTATTATACCAAATCATACATACAATAATATACCATACCATACTCATACCATGTCATACAAACCGAGTGAATAATGAAATGTCATCCATTTCAGACCTATATTTAAAATTTCAAGTATCTAGCTCATCATCAACATTTAATTTGGTTAAACAAATAGGTATTATTTAAACAATTTTACAGACAAGAAACCGAGTGAATATTGCATTGTGATCCAGTTCTGACCTACATTTAAAATTTCAAGTCAATAGCTCATCATCAAAATTTAATTTGTATTATTACAAAAAGGTATTATTTAAACAATTTTACAGATGAGAAACCGAGTAAGTATTGCAATGTGGTCTATCCCCGACTCACGGTTAAAATTTCTAGACTGTAGTTTACCGGGAAGATTTAAAAAGGTAGTTTTATTCTGGGCGTCTGGGGGCTGGGTCACATAACGGCCGTTTTCGACGCGAAAGTTTAGTGTTTTTCCTAAAACTTTGCGCGGTCACTGTGAACGAACGGCTGGTCGCACAAAAATCCAATTGGTCTTAAAAGATTCGTAATTTTTCAGGTCATTCAAAAGTGGACTAAAATTTACACGGTTCAGTTAAATATTTGGAGATAAGACATCGTCGAAATTTTAAATTTCGTTTTGAACCCCTTCCCCTTGACCTAGGGTTATGAAAAGTTTCGAGGATCATTGTGGGGCTGGTCCAAACCCAGAAACCAAATTTCGTAATTTTAGCTCAACGCTAACTGGGCAAAGTGGCACGGACGGCGGACGGCGTACGGCGTACGGTGGCGGCGTACGGGTGACGGACGGATTTTTTTTTATTCGATTTTCTGAATCTACGTATCTTGAAACGTAAACCAACAAATTTTGAGGGGGGGTTAAAAAAATTTTTTCTTTGGGCGATTCCAATGGTTCATTATCGAAGATAATAAACCAAAAATCTGCAAATTCTTGACACAACGGTTCATTATCTTCTTTGTACAGATCACCCTTCTGTCTAGATCACTAGGTCTAAATGTCTAGATCCTAAATGTTAGATTAATTATTATTATCAATTATCACTAATTATTAACCATTTTATCAAGTACGTAGTGAAAATTATTATAATTTATTGTTGGGTATTAATAATTCGTATTTATTAATAATAATTATTATTAATAATTATGATTAATTAATACGATATAATTCTGGGGTTTTTAATACTACGTCGGTAATAATTTTTCTATAAAAGAAGTACCTACTAACAAACATTCGAAATTACCTTCATTTCCGTAGCACGAAACGCACCTCAGAACAACAAACTCGACATCACTTAAGCCATATGATGTTCCAAAGAGCTTGTTAGTATGAAAATGGACCTGTATTTCAACAGTTTGATTCACGATCGTGTTGTGAGGCACAATCTTTGAGCCGTCATTGTGAACGAACGGCTGGTCGTACAAAGCTGCGGATGGTCTTAAAAAATTCTACGGAACAAACTCTATCTAAATATGAAATAAAAAACGTACCGTTTTATATGAATTTTTCGAGATATGAGATTTTCAAATTTTCAAAATTCGTTTTGAACCCCTTCCCCTTGACCTGGGGTTATGAAAAGTTTCGAGGATCATTGTGGGGTTGGTCGAAACCCATAAAAAAAATTTCGTAATTTTAACTCAACGCTAACTGGGCAAAGTGGTTAACTGGGGGGGGGGTTAAAATTTTTTTTTCTTTGGGCGATTCCAATGGTTCATTATCGAAGGTAATAAACCAAAAACTCTTCAAATTCTTGACACAACGGTTCATTATCTTCTTTGTACAGATCACCCTTCTGTCTAGATCACTAGGTCTAAATGTCTAGATCCTAAATGTTAGATTAATTATTATTATCAATTATCACTAATTATTAACAATTTTATCAAGTAGGTACCTAGTGAAAATTATTATAATTTATTGTTAGGTATTAATAATTTGTATTCATAATTAATAATAATGAGTGTGTGTGGTTTAGGTTGACCGTCAGTAAGAATGATGTCGAGGGATGTCGGTCATTTGACCGACCCTCGACATCCCTCAACATCATTAATAATAATTATTATTAATTATGATTAATTAATACGATATAATTCTGGGGTTTTTAATACTACGTCGGTAATAATTTTTCTATAAAAGAAGTACCTACCAACAAACATTCGAAATTACCTTCATTTCCGTAGCACGAAACGCACCTCAGAACTACAAACTCGACATCACTTAAGCCATATGATGTTCCAAAGAGCTTTTAGTATGAAAATGGACCTGTATTTCAAAAGTTTGATTCATGATCGTGTTGTGAGGCACAATCTTTGAGCCGTCATTGTGAACGAACGGCTGGTCGTACAAAGCTGCGGCTGGTCTTAAAAAATTCTACGGAACAAACTCTATCTAAATATGAAATAAAAAACTATATGAATTTTTCGAGATATGAAATTTTCAAAATTTCAAAATTCGTTTTGAACCCCTTCCCCTTGACCTAGGGTTATGAAAAGTTTCGAGGACCATTGTGGGGTTGGTCGAAACCCATAAAAAAAATTTCGTAATTTTAACTCAACGCTAACTGGGCAAAGTGGTTAACTGGGGGGGGTTAAAATTTTTTTTTCTTTGGGCGATTCCAATGGTTCATTATCGAAGATAAATAAAATAAACCAAAACTGTCACGAAAAAGTGTCCTCGAAAAGCGTTACCTACATTTTACGATAATTTTCACTTACAACCAAGCCGTTGCTGGGGAAATGAAACTTCTGTATTTTTCATCGGACCAAAATCGTTCTCCATTCGATCGAAAGCTCTCGAATTATAACGCATTTCTTGCGTACCTATTTGTTCTTGGTGTTTATGTCAGACTTATATATATTTTTATGTTATAAATAGATATAGTGAACACTGCCGCTTGTTTTGTGATCAATTGCGTGAGGTAATTTGTTACTGAACGGTTTATTAAGATTGGATATTATTAATATTGACATAAAATGTCCCAATGTGTTGCAGACTCGTATGCAAGCATTTAGTTGTAAGAAAGTTTGTTCCCTGCCAGAGTGATGGCCAGGGACTTATGGCCCACAGTTCTCTGCAGGTCAACAAAATAAACAGTCAAACATTCTCTCCCTCTCCACCCAAAACCTCGCCACAACTGCTTAAATTTAAATTGTGGATGAATGCGATTGTGGAAGTGGGTGAGAAAGACGAATACGGGCAGATGTGGGTGGTTGATGAGATGATGAGGATGCGAGATGGGGGGGGATGTTTGATGAGGGGGAGGCGGGAGTAGTCTCCCTTATGCTCTCCCTCTCCCCCCCTCGCCAGAACTGCTCAAATTTAAATTGTGGGTGAATGTGGAACTGGGTGAGGAAGAGGACAGCGGAGATGTGGGTGGTTGACGAAGTGATGAGATGTGAGAGGGGGAGGGAGGTGTTTGACGAGGGGGAGGCGGGAGTAGTCTCCCTTATGCTCTCCCTCTCCACCCCTCGCTGCAACTGCTCATATTTAAATTGTGGGTGAATGTGAATGTGAAAGTGGGTGAGGAAGAAGAAAGCGGACAGATGTGGGTGGTTGATGAAGTGATGAGATGTGAGAGGGGAGGTGTTTCATCTTGTTTTATTTTTCGAGATACGTTTTCAATTCCACGCCGGTTCGCCCTGTTGGCGTTGCCCAGAAATTATGAAATCTAGTTTACAGCTTCTAACCAGCCAAAGGATGATCCTTGAAACTAGGTTTCTTGTCTGTAAAATTTTTTAAACAATAGGTACCTATTTGTTTAAACAAATTGAATTTGGATGATGAGTTAAAGTCTTGACATTTTAAACATAGGTTGAGAATGGATGACAATGCGATATTCAATAGGTTTCTTGTCTGTAAAATTGTACCTATTTCAATAGGTATGGTTTAACCTATTTGCTTAAACAAATTGAATTTGGATGATGAGTTAAAAGTCTTGACATTTTAAACATAGGTTGAGGATGGATGACAATCACTAGGTTTCTTGTCTCTAAATTGTTTAAACAATACCTACCTATTTGTTATATCAAATTCGGATGATGAGCTAGAGTTTAATCTATCATTTCGTTAATTAGATTAGAGTGATCTGCTCAAAGAAGATAATAAACCGTCGTGTCAAGAATTTGCGGAGTTTTTCAAATTCGGTTTAAAATCCTCATCTGCCCTAATCTGATAACGGAATGAAATATCGCAACTCTGACTTCACCATCGTGTTCAGAGTTGAGAAATCTATAAAATGAGGTGTGTGATGAATGTGTTATAAAACCTGTCAAAAAGAGACCTTTTATATAAAAGCAGTTATTTCTTTTAAACAATTCGCTCTTATTGACTGTGGATTTATTTTTACTTTTTTCGTCAATCCCAATGGCATTAGGAAGAAATGTGGGGATGAAAGGGATCCTGAGAGAATTGTGATGAGTGATATCTTCCAAATGAAGTAGCTCATAGAAGAGATAGATGGAAGAGATCAGTTTGGGTATTCCGAAGAGATGTCCTTTTCATCTTTGCCGAACTCTAAACGTACTGAATACAGGCCAAAGTGACGTACGAATTTTAGAATCAGAGAAACCACTCAATTTCTGTGAACGATCCGAATTTCCCTCTCGTTCGCCTCTAATGACATTCAGCCGTTTGAACATTCAGGAGAGATGGCGAGGATGGACGTCACGTTCCGCGCTGCGGAGCTTCGTGATTCCAAAACGCCGGGCGATGATTGAGCGGGAAAACTCAAGCTTAATGGGGAAAGCAAATCGCTCGCGACCAAGTGACCTTCTCACTGTCCGTGGCCTAGAAAATACCGTAGTAAAGGTGCGAGTATTAGCTGTCGGGCTCCTGACTGCGAGATGACTGTGAGATGAATGAAAATTGATAAGAGGTCTCATGATGACACTGCGTCCTTGCTACGCCCGTAAAGGTGAATGATGTGACATCGATTCAGTATACAACTAAGACTTAGACTTACTGCAACTCATGGTTTGAGTATTTACTACTTCTCATTAATTTATTCACTTAGTCGTCTACTTTTCCACAATTTCACATTCTATTATAACTCACAGGAGTTCTTAGTTTTTACATTAATCAAAATGTCTCCTGCAGCACATTCTTATACCTTTCCTATGTGCGTTATAAAAGAATGTTTGGCCGAAAGTTTGCTGAACATGTAATGAAATAAAGAATTGCGATGGAATTGAGATAAAAAGTTCAAATTTGCAAAAAAATCTGTCTTGGCAATCGAAAAGCTAAGTTCGTAGATGCCACTCTTGTGATCGTCCTTTGAGCGTCCTTTATTTTGTCAGTTAGGCTCGACACTCTTATATTGGCAAGTCGAGATAAATTTAGGGTTACACTGATCCTGATAAAGAGAAAGAGGCAGCTGGCGATTCGCCAGAGGCGAAGGGTGCGAACGGAATAGGGTGAAGGGATATTGACCAGGATATTGCCGGGGACAAATGAGAAATGGAAATGGTAGTAATTAGACAGGAGGAGGAACGTACTCAGGCGGAAGGAAGAAGACCATTTTTCGAACATATGCCACATGGAATGCCTGTCTGGGCAAAATTGGACATATATGTATATATACTGCCGGATCAAATGCACCTGAATTTGGGTGGCCAGGAATCCTCAGGAGCAAATAATAGTCTTGGAAGCCCGATGCCTCCCGAAACACTTTCGAGACCCTCCAAAGCACAGTTGAAAATCAACACATTTAATGGAATGGCGTACTGGGGTGCCTATCGTATTCAATTCAAGGATATCTAGAAGAGCCGGTGGGCTGTTTCCGTGAGGATGGCTGCAATAGAACCAAAGTTGGTCGGTCCGGCAAAGAAGATCCTACTTGAGATTTTAGCTTTAGAAAAGCGGTTCGGATGAACGAAACAGCACGCTCAGAGGTACATGACAGAGCTGGTAAGTTGATCACAACATGCCAAAGAGAGTGACAAGGAGTATCATGCAGTTACTTGCACTCTTGCTCGACAGGCTTGACCAGGGGCTGATGCATGCCGAACTTGAGAGGACGATCGTTTATAATTACATGCGGGGGTTAAAGGATCCGGTGCTGCGAGAGAAAGTCGTTACTAGTCGTTTCATGGGTTTGTAGCATAAGTCACTGGCTGCTGCATGCAGTTCGAAACCGCTGCTCAGATAGTCAAAATCAGCTCAATAGAGGGAAGAAGTAGTTGCGATTAAATTATCCCCATCTCTCTTCTTCAGGATTGCGGTTGCCATTTTCAGGTATTCTGAGATTCCTTTCACTAAAGTATTGTGACCTTCAACAATGAACCAAACCAATTATTCATTACAGGAATAATAACCGTTGCAGCGCTTTTAATCGAGTTGTTAAAAGAACTAGGCTGGAAGTAACCACTAGACACAACCTGACGGACGAGACACCCCAACCGGCCGAACCCTCTAATTCCGAATGATTCCTATCTATTGTGATCCAACTTGAGCCCGGTAGCTCTGCGATTCCCGACGGGCCGATCCCCGAAAAGAGACTGCGTCCTTGGGAACTGGGGGGCGGGACCCGATTGTCCTGCAGCATCTTCGGTCCAGTCGAAACACCTCAACAGGAATTGAGGACTGAGAGGAATGGGACGATTACGACCGTCGAAGGCCGGAGGAACATGAAGCCAGAACTCGGAACTGACGAGCGAAGGTTCCTGATGTTGAAGAAAAGTTTTTTCTTTCTATAAGATATTCATTCGGTTTATAAGTTGTTGAATTCTCTCATTCAATACCAGCAGCCAATAACACTCTGACAATCAAATATCACTACTTACAACATAAACCATTTTTTGTACTTTATTTTGATGAATCCAAATTAGGCCAAGAGCAAGGTGGTATAGATCATCCGAAATATCATCACCAATCAGACGTCCGTTCACCCAAAACATGGACGTTATTCGAGGTTTTCGATTTTGAATCCAACTTCCCAAACGATCGGTCACTGCGTGAATGAAACATTAACTGTGCAAAAAAGTTGGGAATTCATAGGCAATGGTTTATTATTTTCAATAGAGATCAAACTTCTGTCTAGATCACTGCTGTGTTTTATTCTATATAGTTAATTAAGAGCAATCATAAATTAAACATTTACATTGATGAACAACTATTCAGAATTAATTTGTATTTTTCTGGGATTTGTACCTATGTCCGCAATTATGTATAACACGAACCAAATGTATTCAAAATTATCTTCACCCTGTAGATTTTCTCAGAACAAGCAACTCGATATCTCAATTTGAATCACGCTGTTTGAATCGGCAGGGCCAGTATGCACAAAGACCCGCCACGCTGCCATATGATTCAAGCTCATTCATGTTGACGAATGGCTCGACATTTGAGCCCTCATTGCGAACAAACGGCTGGCCTGAGAAATCACCGCATGGTCTTGAAACATTTTCTGAATTTTGAGGGGATTAAAAAAAATCCCAGTCATGCAGCATGGCTATAAGAGCAAATTTTCGAATAAATAACTGGTTTTGTGTCAAATGTGTTGTTTGGAACTTTTCATTCAACCAATTTTTGCCGAGTAACACCTCAGTTTATAGATTATTCAACGCTGATCACGATGGTGGAGTCATAATTGTGATACCTCATTCGTTATTAGATTAGAGACGATGAACCGTAAAGAACACCTCAAGTAACAACCACGTTTTTTCATCTTCAAAGTGCTCCAGTTTGAGAACGGAATAAGATATCGCAATTCTGACTTCACCATCATGTTCAGCGTAAAAAATTTTAAATGTGGTGTAACTTGTCAGACTGTTTCATTTTTGGAATTTATTGGTAATGGGATGGCTGTAGGTTTTTCGAGAATGATACCTATATGGATCACTTTGCTCACAAGCATTATTGGCCAAGTACCTACCTTGAATTGGCTACATTTCCCTTGTTTCATCTAATGATGGAGATTACACACATAGAGGATGTTCAGATAACATAAACTCCCAGAAAACCTCTGAAAATATTATTTCCTCCCCTACCCTCTCTGACCCTCGATACTCATAGAACTTTCCCAAGTACTTATGTACAGAATTTTGTTTTTGTGTTGTCTTGCAACCTGATTGGTGTATAAAAATATTATACACCAATCATACGTTCCAAATGTGTATAATATAATCCCACTCGCGTGACTCTTTTGGATCAATAAATTCGAAATGTTGATATTTTCAGCGTTGCTAACTATTGAATTAAAAAACTAGTCTAATTTGTACTACCTAATTAGTCCACTAGGATTGACAGGCGATGTGGTTGTTTAATCCACATATTTTGCGGAGAACATCATTTCTTGGTCGATATCTTGGGATCGAGAAGTTTAAAAAACGCTCCGATCGCGTAACTTAACCCACTGCTCCTCCACGCCTCGTAAATTACCATAATCTTGAACGGGTAGTGAGAGTGGTTGGTTCCATTGAGTTTGTCAGTAATCGACAAGTACCGTTACCGTCGGCTATAAAACAGCTGGGTCGGCTCACGGGGTGAATTCTTCTCAAGGTCGCCCATCTTGGCCTACCAGCCAATTGGCCGTTTCCTGATCAGTTGCCCAATCATCGGAGACATTGGCCTGATTAACCTATTGACTCGATAGATAGGAATAAAATAGTAGGAACCAATTAAATACAGACGATAAAGATCGACCGATTTCATCGATTCTTACACCTGCACGTAGTTCCGCGAATCATAGTATTTAGGTGGCTGTACCCTGGTGTGGTGACGACACAATTACATGAGCGGTTTCACAAGTCGGACAATCCAGTTGTAGCAGCTTTTTGAAAAGCTCTCACTGAGATCTCTCATGAAGACACATAAAAGGAGAAATATGATTATATTCCATTTATTAATTTCTTCCATTTCCTCCGAATGATGACAGAGTAATATTTGTTGTACTTAACTATTCAGGTTCATAGCTACATAATGCACAACAAGGTTGCTGTGGGTATGACGTAACTACCTTGAAATATCTAGACCCGTTCCAATCAAGTACTCTTTACAGCGCATTTCTTCTAAACCTTCTAAACTTCTATTTAATAGGACCTAAAATGTCTATGAAGACCACTTCTTTTTCATCAATCCAAGTGTACGTTATTGAGTACCTACGTGGTGGGGTACCCAGTTTTTGAATTGAAGAAAAAAGTGGTCTTCATAGAAATGTGTTGGCCTTATCACCCAAGCACGTAAAAGCGTGTTCGTTGGTCCTTTAACTCTATGATTCCAAGTGGGACCCGTGTAGCAGCTATAAGAGCTCAAAAGATACCTAAGACACGGAATAAAATGATAAGCGGCCAAGCGTAATATTCCTTGAGAAAAAATCTCGACTTGTTCAGTCAGTCCGGCCATGTATGTACCTACACTTCAAAGGGACCATTCTTTCCACACTAGAGACAAACTATGGAAGGAACGAATGTCAAAACATAGTTTCACGTTCTGTTAGAACGACTGAGTTGGTGGTACGTGTAATCTAGAAACATGTACACCGGATGAAGGGATGTTCCCTAATGAAACGGCGTAGGTTAGAATGTTATACAAAGTCATTTTTGAAATTTGCCCAGTTTTAGAACAGAAGTTCCGACAACATTAGATGTGATTGAAGAATCAACATTTACCATTTCTTACATCACAAGAGTCCAAGGCATAACTTGTGTCATTAATAAACTTATTGGATAAATAAAGTGCGCTTGATGAAATCAAAGCAAATGTATAATATCTAATGGCCACATGAAGCTGAATTATGCCTTACTGCCTTGTACCTAACTTAGTATTGCATTAATTAAAATCAAAATTCTCTAAATATTTCAAAAATTCAGGTGGTGTCACTTCCGTTCATTTGGAAGGTGAACATTTCATCACAAGTAAAACCTCAGAATGTTAATAAACTCACAATCAAAAAGTTGATTTTCACTAGTTTAAAGCTGGATGTCTACTGACTATTTTAGTACATCCCATCTCTCAGTTTCTTTAAAGCCGCGTGAAGTAGCCCCTTTGTAAATAAGAATTGAGTAATAGGTACCAGGATGATTACAGGCGGTCCCATCCTGTGTCGTCATTTCCATGCTTAGCTCTGGAGATGAGCCATGAGCGTTGGAAACTTATTTGAAACAAGTGTCCGTGAACTGAAGTCGGTTCAAGGATGATCGATAACACAGGTCTGCAAAAAATATTTTTTGAAAAGCTGTTTTGGTTAATCAATCTGATACCCATGTTTTTTGGTGCGCTGAATGCGAAAATGACTTCCATTTTTTTCCAGGACGTCACAGTTTCGAACAATTTCAGTTCCATCATCAGGGGTATATATTCCTACTGAAAAGAAAACTGACGCTTGTAGGTGCATTTTTTTAATTGCAAAAACGTGTAAAAACTCAAAATTTAACTTTAAACTTCACATTAACATATTAAAACCGGTTTCTCTTTCCCTCGAGGCTTCTCTTGGTACATTTCCGCTTGTGGGCAGCATCTGGAAGGTCCCTCTGCAGCATCCAGCAGTAGTCGGCCATCATCGTAACGCTCCATCTTCCTTGATATCTCTTCTCCATCTCCTTGATGTCCTGGTGGAATCGCTCACCCTGCTCTTCACTTACAGCTCCCAAATTTTGGGGGAAATAGTCGAGGTGCGAATGGAGGAAATGCACTTTCAAGCTCATCAGGCAGCCAAGAGCTTGAAATGCCTTCAGCATTCTCCCCACAATCTCCCTAAAGTTAGGGTCCTTGTTATTTCCCAAAAATTTATTGATGACCTCAGTAAACGCAGTCCAACCTTCTTTCTGAGGTGGAGTCATTGTGGCGATGAAGTCCGTGTCTGCTATAAGCATTCTGATATCTGGTCCAACAAAAACTCCTTCCTTTAGTTTCGCTTCGGACAGACCTGGAAACTTAGTACCCAAGTATTTGAAGCATTCCCCATCTTTCGGGAGGGCTTTCACGAACTGCTTCATCACTCCCAATTTTATATGGAGAGGTGGCAATAAAACTTTATGGGGGGGTACCAAGGTTTCCCTGAGGACATTTTTTTCACCAACTGTGAGCTCCCTTGTGGGCCACTTTTTTTTCGTCCAGTGAGCCACACGGTCTCTGCTGTCCCATAGGCATAGGAAACTTGTTGACCAAGGAGCATGCACAAAACCTTGAAATCTCCGCATACCAGCCAGCCATGGTCGCCGTACTTCAACTTTTGAAGAACCATTTCCAAATTTGTATAGGTCTCCTTCAAATGTACAGAATGACCCACAGGGATAGAAGCATAAACTCCACGGTTGTGCAGTAGAACGGCCTTTAGACTTCTTTTCGATGAGTCAATAAAAAGACGCCATTCAGTGGCATCGTACAGAATCTTACACTGGCCCATTAAGCCTTCAACATCAGTGCAATAGACCAGGTCATCCTCCTGAGAAAAGTAAGGCACGAAATTCTTCTCTCGATGTCTGTACCACGAAAAAGACACCCCTCGCGATAATAAATTCTTGCTTTTGAGCCTTGAACCGAGTAACTCAGAAGCATCTTTCGGAAGATTAAGGTCCCTTACTAAGTCATTAACCTCCTGTTGAGAGAAAGGTTTTGGTTCAGTATCATCTTCGAAGTCCGAACTTGATTCATCGACTGGCTCAGGTATCACTACTTCGTCTTCATCGGAGCAAGGGATTTCTTCCAAGGTGGCAGGAGGGTTGGGTACCGGGATATCAGAACCATGTGGGATGGGGCGAATGGCAGAGGGAAGATTGGGGTAAGAAATAGAATGCTTCCACTTGGAATTATACCCTTTAACATCACAGGAGCAAAAGTAACAGTCGTCACTATGGTTCTTTTGCTCACGCCATACCATCGGAATCCCAAAACGAAAAGCTTTTTTCTTACCCTTGAACCAATTTCGAAGATCTTCGACGCACCGCTTGCACACTTTATGAGGCGCCCAAACCTTATCTTGATCCCCAAGCTTTAATCCGAAATAGGCGAAGTACACTTTTTTCACAAAATCCGTGATATTAACCTGCTGCTTTAACACTGTATATTCACCACAGATGAAACAAAAACAGTCAGGCGAGTTATTACACTTTCGTGGAGCCATTTCACTGATTTGGACAAGCACAGTTGACGGTCAAACACGAACTGAAGAGAAATTAAGACAAAAGAAGACGAGAGATCAACATTTGGATCAGGCATAGGCATGCCGGAGCCTGCACGAACAGGTTGTAACATGTTGAATCTGGTTGTCAACTGCTTGCGCTGGGTGCGATTTTTCTTGTTTACCTATTTAGAAACCCCTTCTAGAACTTGCTTGAGCATCATCCTTCTTCATCGATTGATTTTGTTCAAGATGAAAGTTGAAATAAAACTGCTGTACCTACAAATTGGACCTTCGAAATTCCATTTTGGTACTACTTAGGATTCGACATAATTTGGGAGTTTTTTATTTTACTGCAGACTTCAGATGTGCTGTGAATTCGTTTATAGTCGTGTTTATGGTTATTATTTGGTCATAAATAATATTCTGCGATTAAATACAGTCGAAGTTAACAGATTTAGGAAAATACGCGAAATCGCGAAAAATCGCGATAATGTAGGAAGGATTTCACGATTTGTGGTCAAACCAGACGTCTAGGATTTTTTTCAGTATTTTTTTCGTTTTCAGCACACCAAAATACATGGGAATCAGTTGAAAATAATCAAACAGCTTTTTGGTTGCAGACCTGTGTAATGCTCGTGACGATCAGGACCGGTAATACGCAGAATAGCCGGAGGGTGGTGGCGATCTGTGCGCGTTCCGGGATGAATGCGATGAGATGAAGTTGAGAGGTCCTATTTTCTTATCCTGTTCAAATGTCCGACATTTGAACAGGATTAGAAAATCCGAAATCCGACATTTCAACAGGATTAGAATATAGGGTTGGATTAATTGAGACAATACAGAACCCAACCCGCGTGATGCTTGAACCATTTCATCGAGACCTGACCGAAGTTTGGATTTTTATCCAAGAGGGCTTCTAGACGTGGAATACGAGTATTTCTCCCGATTTCGGAGTGCGAGTTACCGGATCACATGATAAACGTCGAAAAGTGAAAAGACCGCTGTACCACATCAGGGAGCTCTCCCCGCGAGTTTGTTGCCTGGAGATGCATCAGCACGTGCGACCAACCAAGCCATTATTCGACAGTAACAGGCTTTGGATACCCCCACCAATCATCAAAGAGCGGGCGAGACATGGACTAATTTTAAAGAAGATCCGAGATAAATTCAACTCGGAATTAGTTGAAAATAAAACATCTTTTCCCGAAAATTGATGACGAAGCGGTCGTTGCAGGGGCCTCGAACTATCTGCAGGTTGTTCCCAGGCCGGTCAGGCAGGATTCCACCGTTCTCTGACAACGTGTTGATCACTTTTGCCTTCCATTTTCCCCTCTTTTTTTCCCCACACGTTATTCTCGAGGCAACTTAGTACGAACGACCTAAATTGGATTTAACAGCACCCTAAGTAAATACTCCAGAGTTCGATGATAAATGCAATATTCATTACATCAATAACTGCGAAGACTAACATTGAGCTATTCAATGACACGATATATGTATATGTTAAGACTAGTAGAGTTTGGGGACTCTTGACATCAAATCGAAGCCTTTTTAAATCTCTTATTAATGTGGAATAGAAGAATATAACGCCTTTTTTGTATCGAGCCGATTTCAAGTCATTACTTCCACCATACCGGTATTCGTGGTATTGGATTTAACATTCAACATTGTCGCGACAATGTTGAATGTTAAATCGAAAAAGTCGTAATCTGTGGGAATGATAGGGCCCTCTGTATGGAACTGTGCTATACTGAACTTCGTCAATCAGCTGATTTGGTGATAGTAGGAGTGAGGAAGAAGGTTCGTACAACAACATGGACTAAATTGGAATAAATGGTGATATTGTATGACTAACATAATATTCTCACAATATTCATTCGCTTGAACGAATTCAAACAACATCGTAGTTGACTATTTGATTATTGGAAAAGTGGGAAATTTTGCATGATATTCTGCTCACTATTGTATTTATAAGCGTCCGTTCAGAAAGTAGTAGTGCACAAGAAGAGATTAATTACGTGAAAACTAGATACATATTTTACCCTCATAGGTTCGCTGATCTTTGAGGTAACGGTCATTATCAAAAGTTTATTCCCCTCTCAATAAAACCCTTCTTATGTTTTAGTCTTGAGCAATTCCTTCACAAAAAGAGGGCCCCATCTCACAACGGAGTACGTGGTTGACTGGAAAGAATGGGGGCCCGGGGCCCCTGGGGCGTAACGCAATGAAGAAAGGGCCCCATCGGCTCTGGACGGAAGAAATAAGAAGAACATTGATAAAAGCTGGACGAAAGAGAATGAAGAACTTCTGGATAAAAGGGCTGTCGGATGTTATGTAGTTACTGCTGTTGGGGGGAATCTCGCCGATGATGGCCGCTTTGTTTGAAGGCGAAGATGCCGCATCACTGCAACGGGAGAACGGGCCGTTCAGGGCAGCGAATCCACGGTCACAGCAGAGTTTGAAAATTACTCGGTCAGCTTTCAGCTTATTCGGGATTCTTCTGTACAACCAACACAAATCTCGGGTCTCAAGGAAATGTGTTGAGACCATTAACAGCCAAACCACATTATGGGTCATTCTCCCAGAAAGCGACATTTTCAAGAGTCAATGTTGAAAAAAATAAAAATGCTCCAAAAAAAAAAAAATAATAATAATAATTAAAGGTAGGTACCATTAATCTTAGAATCACATTTTCGATACAAAGAGTCCAATTCCCCCTTTAAAGGCATGTTCAGTTAAGTAGATCGGTTAGCTTCAATTGTATACTCGTATAATGACTAATTAAGACAGGAGATCATCGTAGTAGAGATTTTAGTAATTAACTCGTTATTTCGCTGCATGAATGCAGAAGATAGCAAGTACATTAAAGTATTATAGATTATTTTTTAAATACCTATTAGCGGTCAAATACTTGCACCTTTAAACGTTTAATTAATGACTTATTACTTGAATGATTAATTACTAAATAGTCAACGTTCTACACATTCAGTCTTAAAAAGCCAGTCGAGCCTCAAACTCAAGTTAAAAGTAAACGTTCTTGAACTTTAAAAGCAAAAGTGAAGTAGCTTTTAAAACTATAGCCGATAAAAGTGATTATTTACATCATATTGTATAAAAAGATATTGAAATTTAAATATCAATACAAACTATTTTTTACATTAAACCACACTGGAAAGACTGGATGCCATATTTTCACATATTTGACAGCTAAATTGTTTGTATTGAAATATAAACTATTCCATGATAGTTCTTTCACACCAAAACGAAGAATAAAATTTGTTTCCAACACCTAACGTGAAATCACCTACGGGAGAATGACAGAGGGTGATTGGACTGCCACGTCCAAGACGAGATAATAACACGTTCACGCTTTGAGAGGAACTGAAACGAACTGTTGACCAGTATTCTGAACAGCAGAGATGCGCGGGAACCGAATGGCGGGAGAAAATTAGTGGTAAAAAACAGCTGTGTCCGTCAAAATTCAAGAAACATCTTGAACGAGGTTACACGTGCAACAGGTCCGGACAAACATAACTCGGCGCTTCGCGCCTCGCCAGGGGGGCAAGCCCCCCTGGACCCCCCGGATCTTTTCTCTTCTATACTTTGTATAGAACGAGGTATTTGCTATGCAAAACATGAATAATGTTTTTGCGTCCCGTTTCCCCTTTTCCTTATCCCTTTTCTTTGTCTGTATGGAAAATATTGAGAAATGTGCGGAAAATTTATTAGAATGTTGTTTACAGTTTTATTTACTCAGGGCTGTATCTCAGCTTCTTCGATATTTACAGCGGTTTTGGCAGTATATAATTTATGCATAAATTAAAGGCTTTCCAACGAATGGAGAACGATTTTTGTCCGTTGAAAACTAAAGAAGTTTCATTTCCCTAGAAACGGCTCGGTTGTACGTGAAAATCATTAAAAATCTTCGTGACATAATTTCGTGACTTAAACTTCGTTACGCTTTTCAACTCTGGTAGGCCACCGCAAAAACATTATTCATGTTAATATGTTTATATAAAAGGAGAATATTATTCTCCTGTTGATTTTCAAAATGTCGCTTTCTGGGAGAATGACCATTATAATTGAGTTGAAGAAGAAAGAGATCGGTATTCTTACTTATATAGAGGGGTTTGTTTTCTTGAACGCATGTTGTCTTATAACCAGGCTTTGTTGTTCTTTCAACACAAACTTATTTATACGTTGGTCATAGGCGAATTATCCAAGAAACCTGCGAAATAGAGCTAACCAATGTCGTACTTTAATCACTTTGAAACGTGTACTTATCTGTCATACACGTATTAACTTGACTTGCACCTGTGGGGGTTTCATGTGGATTTTGATCTGATTTTTATGTTCTTCTGCAACTGACCAGCGTTCGAAGGATGTTGGCGATCAGTTGAGAGACTCGGTCCGTACCTACTACTGCCCTAAAAACGAGGGTGCACTGAGGAAAAACCACTGGCGTAGATTCTTGAGCCATCATGGCTCACGAACCACAGCTTAAGGCCCGATGGTGGGCTATCATGTACGTTTCTGGCCCACACCCTGCATGGTAATCTTTCCTTGGATGACAGGCTGCAGCTGGCAATACTTGTCATAACTCATTACAATGTAAAGAGTTATGACAAGTATTATCTGCTGCAGCCTGTCATCTATTTTACAGTGTGAACATTGATAGCCTTGTACAGCAGAATGCAGGAGTTTGAAATGTGGGCGTACCGCAGTATTCCCAAGATGGGTGGGTGCTCATGTATCATGTCATGACATGTTATGTCCAAGAAGTCTAACTACCGTCTTTTGATGGAGTACAAGAACTTCTACATCCTTATGTAACATTCGATACATGAACACCCACCCATCTTGGGAATACTGCGGTACGCCCACATTTCAAACTCCTGCATTCTGCTGTACCAGGCTGTCAATGTTCACACTGTAAAATAGAAGGCTGTACACAGCACCTCAGCAGACGCACCCTGAAGGCTAAGGATAGGCCTTCCTC
This sequence comes from Stenodema calcarata, assembly GCA_963920205.1. Classification (NCBI taxonomy): domain Eukaryota; kingdom Metazoa; phylum Arthropoda; class Insecta; order Hemiptera; family Miridae; genus Stenodema; species Stenodema calcarata. Next base: position 20,090,432 of record OY986062.1, read on the forward strand.
ATAGTGTAGAATGCACCATGGATACCAATCTCAATTCCACAACGTACCTCCTGTGCAATATCCCAATCCTCATAGATGCGACAACCAAGGAAGGTTGTCGAAGGATTCAACTCTCTCCATTGTTCGACCTGTGAAATAATTTACTGTCACTCCATTCACCACTGAGTCCTCTGTTCTTTCTTCAATATAACACAATAATTGTTATCAACAACACGATAACAATTGTGCTATATTGAAGAAAGAACAGAAGACTCAGTGGTGAATGGCGTCATACTAAATTATTCCCACTACGAACCTCATAGGTGGGAATAATTGAGATTAACGAAAACTTCAACATTTATTAACATGTAATAAGTAAATCTTTTATATCACTAAATGAGATATTTCCACTACAAACTACTTCGGAGTTATCCGCTTTTGACTCCGAAGGTCTCACTTATGCTCTGATTAGCTGGGAATGTGAGTTGCAAGTGTCTTTGTCTCTGGTCGATCTTGGAATGGTCTGGTGGAATGATACAAAACATTAGAGCCACTTTGGTATCCCAACTGTCCATTGGTGTGGGTCGACTGTTGATATTGTGGAACAAGGTGACCCACTGCGGGCACCGGTCAGAAAACTCGGCCCGAAAACGTTTCTCAACGATTGAATCATATCAATTAAACCACCGATAATGAGATGCAAGGAGTCAGAGCTGGTTTTAAACCTCGTTGAAAAATTCACTAGGTGCTTCGAAATTCTCATGGGACGAGGCCACCCATTGAACGAACTAGTCGAAATCAGTTGGTGCCCAGATCAGCGTGCCAATTAGAAGTAGAATCGTATCCTTAGAACGGTTACAGGTAATTTGGTGGTCTGATTTGTACGCACTAACATTATTCATATTCAGTCAATTTTGGTTTATTATCTTCGATAATGAACCATTGGAATCGCCCAAAGAAAAAAATTGTTTAACCCCCCCTCAAAATTTGTTGGTTTACGTTTCAAGATACGTAGATTCAGAAAATCGAATAAAAAAAACTCTGCAAATTCTTGACACAACGGTTCATTATCTTCTTTGTACAGATCACCCTTCTGTCTAGATCACTAGGTCTAAATGTCTAGATCCTAAATGTTAGATTAATTATTATTATCAATTATCACTAATTATTAACAATTTTATCAAGTACCTAGTGAAAATTATTATAATTTATTGTTAGGTATTGATAATTTGTATTTATTATTTATAATAATTATTATTAATTAATACTATATAATTCTGGGGTTTTTAATACTACGTCGGTAATACAGTTTCTATAAAAGAATTACCTACCAACAAACATTCGAAATTACCTTCATTTCCGTAGCACGAAACGCACCTCAGAACAACAAACTCGACATCACTTAACCCATATGATGTTCCAAAGAACTTGTTAGTATGAAAATGGACCTGTATTTCAACAGTTTGATTCACGATCCTGTAGTGAGGCACAATCTTTGAGCCGTCATTGTGAACGAACGGCTGGTCGTACAAAGCTGCGGATGGTCTTAAAAAATTCTACGGAACAAACACTATCTAAATATGAAATAAAAAACATACCGTTCAATATGAATTTTTCGAGATATGAGATTTTCAAATTTCGTTTTGAACCCCTTCCCCTTGACCTAGGGTTATGAAAAGTTTCGAGGACCATCGTGGGGTTGGTCGAAACCCATAAAAAAAATTTCGTAATTTTAACTCAACGCTAACTGGGCAAAGTGGCGCGGACGGCGTACGGCGGACGGCGTACGGCGGACGGACGGATTTTTTTTTATTCGATTTTCTGAATCTACGTATCTTGAAACGTAAACCAACAAATTTTGAGGGGGGGTTAAAAAAATTTTTTCTTTGGGCGATTCCAATGGTTCATTATCGAAGATAATAAACCAAAATCCGTCCGTCCGCCGTACGCCGTCCGCGCCACTTTGCCCAGTTAGCGTTGAGTTAAAATTACGAAATTTTTTTTATGGGTTTCGACCAACCCCACAATGGTCCTCGAAACTTTTCATAACCCTAGGTCAAGGGGAAGGGGTTCAAAACGAATTTTGAAAATTTGAAAATCTCATATCTCGAAAAATTCATATAGAACGGTATGTTTTTTATTTCATATTTAGATAGAGTTTGTTCCGTAGAATTTTTTAAGACCATCCGCAGCTCTGTACGACCAGCCGTTCGTTCACAATGACGGCCCAAAGATTGTGCCTCACAACCCGATCGTGAATCAAACTGTTGAAATACAGGTCCATTTTCATACTAACAAGCTCTTTGGAACATCATATGGCTTAAGTGATGTCGAGTTTGTTGTTCTGAGGTGCGTTTCGTGCTACGGAAATGAAGGTAATTTCGAATGTTTGTTGGTAGGTACTTCTTTTATAGAAAAATTATTACCGACGTAGTATTAAAAACCCCAGAATTATATCGTATTAATTAATCATAATTAATAATAATTATTATTAATAATAAATACGAATTATTAATACCTAACAATAAATTATAATAATTTTCACTAGGTACTTGATACAATTGTTAATAATTAGTGATAATTGATAATAATAATTAATCTAACATTTAGGATCTAGACATTTAGACCTAGTGATCTAGACAGAAGGGTGATCTGTACAAAGAAGATAATGAACCGTTGTGTCAAGAATTTGCAGAGTTTTATTTCATATTTAGATAGAGTTTGTTCCGTAGAATTTTTTAAGACCATCCGCAGCTTTGTACGACCAGCCGTTCGTTCACAATGACGGCTCAAAGATTGTGCCTCACAACACGATCCTGACTCAAACTGTTGAAATACAGGTCCATTTTCATACTAACAAGCTCTTTGGAACATCATATGGCTTAAGTGAAGTCGAGTTTGTTGTTCTGAGGTGCGTTTCGTGCTACGGAAATGAAGGTAATTTCGAATGTTTGTTGGTAGGTACTTCTTTTATAGAAAAATTATTACCGACGTACCTAGTATTAAAAACCCCAGAATTATATCGTATTAATTGATCATAATTAATAATAATTATTATTAATAATAAATACGAATTATTAATACCTAACAATAAATTATAATAATTTTTACTTGGTACTTGATAAAATTGTTAATAATTAGTGATAATTGATAATAAAAATTAATCTAACATTTAGGATCTAGACATTTAGACCTAGTGATCTAGACAGAAGGGTGATCTGTACAAAGAAGATAATGAACCGTTGTGTCAAGAATTTGCAGAGTTTTTTTTTTTTTTTTTTTTAATTCAGTCAATGGGTAGATTTTCACACTACAATCATAACTCCGGGCTTTCCTGTAAAGTACCTACCCACTTTCAAAGTCCACACACTCAATATTATTATTCATACAATTTACGGACTTACATTAAATGTAAGGTACCTACTCGTAAATATGATAAAACCAACTTTGGCTTCCTTTGGCTCCTATTGCATTGTTTGGCTTTTAGTGTATTCACTCATTTTGGAGCCATTTTTTATTTTCAATGTAATAATGCCATTTATTGGACAAGGAGGAATGTGACAAAGGACAAACACTCCCCTTTTACTCACCGGGCTCAGTCCAGTGTCGTTTTCGTACCAATAAACAGTTCTCTACCGTACGGATCCGTTTCCTTAATACACTTCAATGTAATCGGGCTCTAAAAAGGTCCAACACTGCTGCTTGTATTGGTATTTTTCCTAGGACATTAGTCTCGTTTCGGCGTAGAATTGAAACAACCAACTTCGATGTAAACAAAACATATTAATATCGGTAATCCAGTAAATTTCGACGTTACTTCGGAAATTCGGGCACTATTTCATGCTACAAGACAGAAAGAAGATCAATGTATGCAGAATTTGAAGAAAAAGCGCTCTGTTCTCATAACCATTCTCAATTTTTAGCAGTAAGCAGGGGCGTAGCGTCCCACAAGAAATGAAGAATGTAGGCAGAATTTGAATGGTGAAAAATTTTAATGAGAATAACAAAATATGTAAACATTCAATTGCAAATTTGAATCGCCCGCTCATTATGCCACAGTTACCTACAGCTACCTACCTTTGATGGTTGATTTGACTCACGAATCCAATGACTATGACCGGCATAGCCAAAGCCAATACATCTACGAAGAAGAAGAAGGATTTCAAATATCTGATTACAGTGAGGCCACCTACCAGTTGAGGCCTCAGGGGAACCGCAAGATTCTAGTTGGTGCCCATGACGTCATCCTACAGCGTGTGTGTGCGTTCGTGTTGTATGTCTCCTGACTGTGTGAAGATTGGGCGGGGCAGCGCAGGCGGCAAGCGCTTCCCAGATGTAATGCGCAGGCGTCGCTTTTGCAGGAACGCAAAGGCCGGAGGATTGATAATATTCATGCTGATGTTTGATTTTTCGTAGTTTTTAGTTGTTCGTGTATTGTTCATAGTTTCGCTTACAGTTTTAGTTTCGTTTTGGTTTATTATCTTCAACAATGAACCATTGGAATCGACCAAAGAAAAAATTTGTTATCGTCCTAAAGTGGATTGTCGCTACATCAATGGATTGTTCAACGCTCGTTTAGTTTGCGAAATTTCAGCAAACAATTCGACAGGTACCAGATCTCAAAGGCTCTTGAGTACACTCGACATTGTAATGTTGAGAACTACAAAAGATACCAATCGTTATCAGGGTGTAGTTCAAAAATCTTTTATTTTTTCCCCCATGCATTTTGTTTTCCTATGAAAAAACATTATTGTGTAGTAGTCCAGGGCTCTAGCTTCCACTAGCAGTTTCTATAGGCTATTAGACCATGATGTGAGGTATATCGATCTGACGACGGGTGTACAAAAGGCGTCGATGTTCGTCCTGCGCTGGGTTTGCAGGGTTCGTGCCGACTCGCTCAAGCTGAATTGCAGGCCGCACACTACTAATGAAGAGCAAAATGTGATATGCTCCCTCTGCAATACGGGAGAACCTGAGGATCTTGAGCACTTTCTGGCGATTTGTCCGTTCTCAAGGAGTTCCGAATCAATAATTTCGGGGTACCCATATTGTTTCGCTAGGTCTTAATACGCATATTAAATGGCTCAAGATGGTTGGACCTTGCTAGGTTTTGTCAAGCTGCCTGGTGTTTCAGAGCAGAATTGATAAGAGAGTTTAATTGGGAGTATATGTAAAATAAGAATGCAAATTGTTGTAAATTAATTAGGAATAAGACAATACATAGTAGGTACGTTAAATTATCTTTAAAAAAATAAGTAAACAGATTATGCGATTCTCTGTCAGACGGGCATAGCCCATTGACTATTCATGTATCTATAAATGTCTTTTTGTCGTTAATGCTGTTTAATAAATGCATGTTTCTCTCTCTCTCTCTCTCTCATTATTGTGTAGTGGCTCTTCTAGTATTACACACTTGTCGAATGCTGCTCAAAAACACCAGTGTTTTCTCTGCGTTTCCTCATAATTTCCTCTGTTGCTTCATTTAAATTTGGGAAAAACCCTCGTATTAATCTTTTGTAGGATTGCAAAGACCGCGCAAATATCTCTTCACAATGGGAACGTAAAAAAAACTCTGCAAATTCTTGATAAAAAGGTTTATTTTCTTCTTAGTGCAGATTACCCTTCTGTCTAGATCACTAAATGGTAGATTGATTATTATTATTTGAAGTATGCAAATGTTGTATGTATAGGTAGGTATGAGAATAGGTCGTAAAGTACGGGGTGATTTTTACACGGAGTGTTTTTTGAGGGATATAATTTTGTGTATTTTTATTAGCGTACGTCACTTTTTACAGACATCCTTGAGAATTAATGTCAAATTCCACGGCGGGACGACGAGCGTTGGTCGAGTATGAGCCACGACTTACAACTCGTGTCCGGAGGGAATATGGATAATCTTCTTTTTTTTCGTCCTTGATACCTTCTGGGTGTTGTGACCTCCGAGTATAACGAAAGTATTCTGATAAGTATTCTGCATCTGTCCATAACCTCCACACGAAGACAATTCAAAGCCATTCCATTATATCGACATCCGCAGAGGAGGATGCGCGGGTCGTGGACGCGTCGTGTACCTTGACCGCCGAGAGCTTATAGGCTCATATAAATATGTCCACATACAGGTTTGAATAGGAGATAACCACGCTGGGGGTTCTAGATTTTACGATTATAATCTACGAACTCAAATGAACGTTGTGACGTAGTCCAAATAAATTTGCGTACATTACATTATAATATTCATTCTACTTACCATTTAGTGATCTAGACAGAATGGTAATCTGCACAAAGAAGATGATAAACCGTTGTGTCAAGAGTTTTTGAGAGAATATTATGTTATAATATTGAGATATGTAATAAATTGTTATCCCACTGTCATTCATATTCCACTAGATATGGAAATATGGCCTCTTTTGGGCGCACTCTAGTGGCGGAACGGTAAGTCTTACAAAAAAAAGTTAGGTATGAAAATTATAGGAAATAAATAGTTAAGTCCACTTGAATTTAGTATTGAAAAAAAATTGGTTTGTCAAAAAAAAACATTATTTTTTAAATGTAGGCCAAAACCCAAAAAAGTGCCAATGTTTGGTCAAAAAGAGCCTGAAAAACCAAGTTCCAAGCCAAATTTGCGCCCGCAAACTTAAATTCGAGTTCAGAGACCCAAAAAACAAAAATCCACTGTCATGCAGCATGGCTATAACAGCGAATTTTCAAAGAAAATACTGATTTTATGTAAAATGTCTCCATTGAAGAAAATCTCAAGTATCAACCACGTTTCTTCATCTTAAAAGTGCTCCAGTTTGAGAACGAATATGGATATCGCAATTCTGATTTAACCCTGTAAAATGAGGTATCACTTGTCAGACTGTTTCATTTTGGGAATTTATGGGTAATTTGCCTCCCCCAAAATTTATGTATGTATGGTCTGAAACGGTTTTTGGTATCAACATTTTTCGGAAATTAGTATTAAAAAATTTTGGACCGAGAATAATAGCTTCATTTTCATCGAAAATTCGCTAAAAGGGGTATTGCTATTTATAAGTTTTATAAAGTTTTAACTTTCCTCAGAAAATCTTAATAATACGGTGAGCTACATGCGCAGAACAGTTTGGAAACATTCCGAACTCCACTGTGAACAAAATTGTAGCAACAGGGAGTGATTGAAATGAGTTCATCCAGAAGAGTCACCTTTAATCGACAGATGCAGTTGATTCCTTCCTAATGTCGTTATTTGATCCCTTTTCTCTTACTCTAGTTTGCTCCCACCCATTCACATAAACCTCTGTCGTATCTTTCAAAGATTGTTTGATAATATATTATATTATAATATCACTTTAATATTTCTTCGGCGGAAGGACCACTTCGCCGATTGAAAACGAGCTCAAACTCGTGATTTCCCCAAATCTGACAGTTCCCGGGGTAGGTAAATCCAACTCGCCGTGCAATCACCAACGCATTAGGGCAGCGGCCTAATCCCTTCTCCGGATACCGATGAAACCATCAGTCGGAACATTAAGCGACTCCTGAGCTCCACCCTCGAATTTTCCCCGAGGGCACATCCGAGTTGGACAGAAATGAGATCACAGTTCACTTATACGGTTTCATTGCTTGGCCGTTGCCCGCTGGACGAAACTCCAGCTCTTCTCTGTTACCGCCTCTTACCAGATTTTGGTCCATTATTTCATGGTACGTAGGTACACTCTTGTTCTCCGGGCCTAATCGGACTATAATAGTCGATAGTGGGGAGTGCAATTTCAAAAACTGCTAATTCTTGACACACCGGTTTATTATCTTCTTTGAGCAGATCACCCTAATCTAATGAACGAAAAGATAGATGAAACTCTAGCTCAACATCCAAATTTAATTTGTTTGATCAAATAGGTATTGTTAAAACAATTTTACAGGCGAAAAACTAGGTGAATATTGCATTAGAGGTGTTTATTTTTTTTTCACGAAGGTTCGAAATGTTGATGCGCTGAAATCTTAATCGGTTCAGTTATTGCAAGAAACCCTATAATTTGAAGAAAAAAAACCCTGCAATTTTAACAAAACAGATTATTTAAATTTAGTACGTTTAGTCAATGTATGATTACATTTAATGTAATCATACATTGACTAAACGTACTGTACTTACCATTCTCATATTTTCGTCCCTGAGAGATAAGCAACATTTTGAAAATTATTTTCAAAATTATAGATTTTGACTGCTCCAAAAATTGTTTTTTAGACTGAGTAGACCATTCCCGACAACTTATATAAATGCAAAAAGTCTCTAAAGTGGATACTTACCGCGTAAGTAATTACGTCAGGTCCAAAGGGGGTAACTACAAGTGCGTTGCGGGACCCCTTTTGGTGGTCCGAAACATCCGAAATAAATCCAGATATCTTAGTTTTCATAACTGAGCCGATTTAGATTTCAGCGCATCAACATGTCGAACCTTCGTTAATTAAAAAAAAAATATAAAAATAATAATAATAATAATAATAAAATATTGCATTGTCAAATAGGAGCCGAGACATACCTAGATATCGGGAAAACGCGTTTCGTGACGCCCGGTAAACATACACTCGGTACCTGCTGTTCGTTCTTCTCAACATGTTTGCTTGGCGGAACTGAACGGTACCGCGTTCCCAGTTTAGAGTTTTATTCAACTGACCAACCCTCAACCATAACATCCACAATCCATATCCAATGGCTGAGAGATGAAGGAGATGATCACAAAATATGAAAACCTCAGGTACTTGAAAGAAAGAAATTCTGGTACCTTCTCCCAGGTGTTGGCAGTTCGGCAAATCCCAACCTGCTCTTCTAGGAATTTACAGCCATTCAGACTCCGCTCACATAACGGAGTGTCTAGGAAATAGCATGAAAACAATGGAACTCGTTCGTGGTATTGTTCACATTGACGGTGAGATAAAAATTCCTCAAAAACAGGGTTTTGCAAACGGACTGTCGATGGAAAGTCAACCAGAGAATGTGGACAGGAAGGTCCCGCTCCTGTATTTGGATTTCATAAACGCTGTCATAAGGTAGTGAAGTGTAGTATTTCAAAAACCAAAGTCAAGACAAAGGCACTAAAAATAACCCGAATGTGACCAGGATCGTGCAACCCTGCTTTACAAATATACTACCATTTGACGATAGTCCAGTATAATAAGGGAAAGATCTCGAAGTGACCTGGGAAAAGCTGGAAATCGTTCTAATAAATTATTATATAGTAGTATATTATACTATATGTACTACTCAATACAAATAGAAACGAATAGTTACTGAAATAACTGAAATAACTATTATTATATAATAGTATATTATACTATATGTACTACTCAATACAAATATAAACGAATAGTTACTGAAATGCTCAGTAAGCAAGATGTACTTAGGATATTCAAAAACGACTATTTGTGGAATTTGGCATATAAGTACCTATCTTTAAAATGAGTGAAATTTTAAAATTTAGGTGTTTGAACTTGCCGTTAAACTTGCCGTTGTAGACAATTTAACGGCAAGTTCAAACACCTAAATTGTAGACCTACACCTTTGATTGCAAGAGTGTTTTGATAAGACCAGTACTTTTGATATTATAGACGACAGAAAGTCGACAAATGGTTTATAGGTATAAGCGAATATCGGAAAAAATGCCGTTTTGCACCCGTCGATTACTACCCTCTAAATAGGGCGAATTTTAAAGTAGGGGTTTTACACGCAGCATTTAACGCTTTTTAATTTGTTTCATGGTAAGGTTTTCGCAAGGATGCGTTGTTCGAGATTCATAAGCGAAAAACTGAAGAAAGTCCGTAAGTTTCGACGTCTTCGAAGCACCAACAGTTAAGCCCCTTACCGCTGGAGGGGTGCGAACTCAGGTAACTCGTTTTCAAGGTCTTTAACTTATGTCTTACGGTTTTGGAACGATTTCCCGATTTCACTTGGGTCTAATTTTACTGAACTACTATAACAACGAGTCACCAGTACTCCCACCTAGTTGGCATCGTACTTAACGTAAAGTAGGATAACTGACGTATTTTTTGTTGAAACCAAAACACAAGAATTTTAACCACACAATAGTTTAAGCTGTAATATGACCAATAAACCAAACTTCTTGAGAAGGAAAGTCAGAATCAGCTTCCAGCACTCCACATCCACGAGAGAAAGATCAATACCTGAAAGAAAGAAGACAACTGGTTAGAAATCACAAATAAGCCGTTTTCCCGCATTAACAATATGAAATGTTGTGAGTGAAATAATTTTGGTGAATGGAACTCGGTTCCGCACAGTCCAGGCAAATTAGTGCTCTGCCTTCCAAAAATTGCTCGAAAGCTAGGAATCCCTCTTGGAGGTCCCGAATAACGCGTATATAACAGCGTTTTTAGGCTGTGCTTCAGATTTTAAAGCCTAAAGACCGCGAAATTTTCGAAATGTACTCCACGTACATTAAATTCCACGTCGAATGGGGTTTCTGACATCAAAATCAGTAAATCCGTTCAGACGCTATCGCCCGTCAAAGATAAGTGATTTTTACCAACTTCGTTAAAAAGTTGACAACCGTCAACTCTAACGCCTGTAGGTTAAAAACTCTGCAAATTCTTGACACAACGGTTTATTATCTTCCATGTGCAGATCACCCTTCTGTCTACACCAGACTGTGTTGCAAATCGGCACCATACCATGTTCTCACCGTACTCATACTATACCATACGAATTTCTTTCCTATCATACCATACTGTACTACTCGTATACCAAATCATACATACAATAATATACCATACCATACTCATACCATGTCATACAAACCGAGTGAATATTGAAATGTCATCCATTTCTGACCTATATTTAAAATTTCAAGTATGTAGCATATCATCAAAATTTAATATGTTTAAACAAATAGGTATTATTTAAACAATTTTACAGACAAGAAACCGAGTGAATATTGCATTGTGATCCAGTTCTGACCTATTTTTAAAGTTTCAAGTCGATAGCTCATCATCAAAATTTAATTCGTATTATTACAAAAAGGTATTATTTAAACAATTTTACAGATGAGAAACCGAGTGAATATTGCAATGTGGTCTATCCCCGACTCACGGTTAAAATTTCTAGACTGTAGTTTACCGGCAAGATGAAAAAAGGTAGTTTTATTCTGGGCGTCTGGAGGTTGGCCCACCTAACGGCCGTTTTCGACGCGAAGTTTAGTGTTTTTCCTAAACCTTTGCGCGCTCACTGTGAACGAACGGCTGGTCGCACAAAAATCCAATTAATCTTAAAAGATTCGTAATTTTTCGGGTCATCCAAAAGTGAACTACAAATTACACGGTTCAGTTAAATATTTTTAGATATGACATTGTCGAAATTTTTTTTAGATATGACATTGTCGAAATTTTAAATTTAGTTTTGAACCCCTTCCCCTTGACCTAGGGTTATGAAATGTTTCGAGGACCGTTGTGGGGCTGGTCCAAACCCAGAAACCAAATTTCGTAATTTTAACTCAACGCTAACTGGGCAAAGTGGCGCGGACGGCGTACGGCGGACGGACGGATTTTTTTTTTTTTTAAATTCGATTTTCTGAATCTACTTATCTTGAAACGTAAACCAACAAATTTTGAGGGGGGGTTAAAAATTTTTTTCTTTGGGCGATTCCAATGGTTTATTATCGAAGATAATAAACCAAAATGACGGCTCCGATTGAAAAATGTCATAGGACCAAAGTTGCAGGAAATTTAATTCTGAAACAGCTGCTTTTAGGAATTTGTAATGAGCTTACTTCAGTGCTGATAGTGCATAGTGCACTGATAGTGCATCGTATATCAACTATCAGATATATCCTGATAGTACATCGTATATCGACTACCCGATATATCAGGATTTGGCATAGGCCCGACGGAACGTTGCACGAGTATCAATGATGCAACCTCGGATGCAACGGGGTGAAGGTACACGAAAATTGGGATGTCTGTTCATGTCAGAGACGATACGTAATGATGCCACGATCCTCTGCTTTGAATTTTTATGTAATTCTGGTCGGACTTTTATTTCTCGTTTGTAATCCTCCCACCTTGAAGAGTTCATCTATTTCGATCTGTGTTAGTGTCACTTTTCCCACGAGACCCCCCGCCGTCTGCCCCGTCGTTTCGACTTTTATCATAAACGGTCTCGCTATAGAAATGAAAATCCCGTTCCCACGCCGATTCCTCACCTCATCCAAACAAAAGCTAATTTCGACGAAGACGGTTTTGCGAGTCGGTATCTCACAGGTCGGGGGCTAATCACTAGGAGGTTGTGACGTAACTGAAGACGATCCGCGCACCTGTAGGACTTTACAAACTATTACGTCACAACCAACTTTGTACGCACACCCCATCGTCTTGCCAGCCTTTAATCGTGAGGTCGACTGACATCACTTCGGATTTGGAAATGTGTCGAATGTATCATTACCCTCATTATCAGGATTATCTTGATTTAAAACTGTCTTAACCCATTTAAGGAGAGACTTAAGGGGGTCCTTGGGGGGGAATCTGAATGAGACATCACTGTCTTGTTTTTCATTTGCTTCTGGACTGAGGCTTCTGGATGAAGTCATTTTCGGTTAAGTAGTACCTTAGCGATAAAAAGCCTGGAACTATCACCTATACATGCACATCCCATAAAGGACTGAACTGGGGAATTATTTCTGCAACAATCAAAGCAAAGAAAATCAAATCTGCAAAGCAATTGCAGAACATTTGGCGGATATTTTTTCTACAAACCCTAGAAATTAGGACAGCCAACAACTTGAACTAACAACTTCTTCGCAAGAGGAGCACGATATCTTTGCTCAAACTAGTGTTAGGGAAGTACAAAAAAATGATCAAAACGCAAATAAGAGCCAAAAAAGCTCCTGGGTACGATCTTACCACTAAGCAAGTACTGAAAAATCTATCCCGTAAAGCATTAGTCAAAATGGTACAAATTATAAACGCCACCTTCACTCTTCGGTAAGTTCCACAGCTCTGGAAAATAGCTGAAGTAATCATGGTCCTGAAGTAAACGCCACCTTCACTCTTCGGTAAGTTCCACAGCTCTGGAAAATAGCTGAAGTAATCATGGTCCCCCAAAAAACTCTCCATGTAACAATCACCCCGCCTCACAAATATCATTCTACAGCAGTCGGAAAAAGTTATGATATCCACTTTCCCCGCACCCCTTGAGATGTCCTAACTTCACAAGCATTCAATCCGTTTCGAAATCTCCCCTTGGCGCCATGGCGAGAAGATCGTTTACCATATTATACTAGCTAAAATTGTTCAAAAAATTGCTCCTTCAGCGTCCTTGTTATAGGTTTTTAAGATTTGTGTTGAATCTTAAAAAGCTATAACACTAAATCAGCCTAAATTTCCGGTTTTTTTTCTCTTTTTTTTTTTTTTTTGTTACTCAAATTTTCTTGGGTTGAGATACGGATCAATCTATGAATTTGCACTGGGTCATGTTATAAAGAAGGTCTGTGGAAAATGTATCGATTGGTCTTGTTACCCAGGCTGTCGACTCGAAATAGTGGACAATATTAGTCTAAAATTTCTGTTGTTTTGTTTCTAACATTTTTTTGAGTTGAGATAATGGGTTAAATCATTTAAAAGGCTCTGCAAGAGTAAGTAGTGGAGGTCCTGATGAAGACCATTTGAATGGTACAAGGTTAGCCTTGGATGTTTAGGTAGAATAGAATTGTGGTCATCAGCAGGAAGAGTCTGAACACGTTTGGGAGAATCATTCAACAATTAAGTACACATTGGTTCATCCTTGTCCACGTCAGACTGGCTGGATCCATCTTCACCCTCGTTCGCGGTTTTTGGGAGAGACAAGTAGGTACTTAGCATAGGGTGAGGGGGTATAAGGTATCCCACTGACACTTCCGCAGGTGTCTGTCAGACACCCTATACTCACAGACGGTTACTGTTGATGATTGCTGCACGTATTAGATTAGCAGCAGCCAAGTAATTGCACATTGTCGTATAGGAAGAAGAACGACGTTTGTATAAGTTGAAGCAGAATAAGACGGACGGGAGGATAAGGAAGACCAGGTTGAGTTATTATTGTAGCCACATGGCAAGAATGAATGAAGACTTATTATTCAAATATCGTTATAAGTACTTATTACACCGTTGTTGCAACGTATACAATAAAATATGAGATAGGTTCGAGTACTTTTACACAATGAATAAGGCATTATTGATTTCATTTACGAGTACAAGTGGTATTTGAAGACATACCAACGATAAGATGTTGAACTTTAGAACAAATGCTGTTTGATAAAGCCGTTAGCAAGCCTTTTCCGGTTCATATCCTTACTCTTCAAGTTATTGGCCGCATTGCGTAATGCAGGCGAGTGAAACTTGACCCTCTCTATTTCTGACTCGAAAACTCTGTATCTGGTTCGATGTAATTAAGGAAATCTGACTCGAAGGCAGTAAGTTGAGACTTTGGCAAAACGTAGCTATATCTCAAGCTATATAACTGGCTAAATCTAGAAATACCTGTATAGTATATCTGTTGTCATAATCAGAAACAATCAATCAAATAAATTTCAGTTCTACACATCTCTTACTTCTGATTTTGTATCATCTTCAGTCAGTATTATCTTATTATGAAAAGAGCTTTCCATTCTTTCATAAATGAAAGAGACAATGAAGTTCTTGGGGTTTCATGCAGTTGGAAACACCACACGTATCTCAGAACCTAACCACCCCTTTGTTGGAATGATAAGGATGATAACATGAATGGAATACGAGTATAAACATACTGGAGTTTAGAATGTTGGTCGTACAAAGCAGCGGATGGTCGACGTATCTTGAAACGTAATTTTGAGGGGGAGTTCAAAAATGTTTTCTTTGATCTGTTCCAATGGTTCATTATTGAAGATAATAAAGCAAAAAATGGTTTAACCCCCTCAAAATTTGAGGGTTTACGTTTCAAGATACGTAGATTTGGTTCGGACCAACTCCACAAAGACCTTGAAACTTTTCAAAACCCTAAATCAGTGGAAAGGGTTCAGAACAAATTTTGAAAATTTGAAAAATGCATACTTATCTCGAAAAATTTAGTCTTTCCCTACATGTTACCCTATCAACCAGTACATTTTTCTGAATCTTCTTATGCTTTACGAGGGCTTTCCACCATAGCTTGCAGTCGAGAGTCATGCCAAGATATTTCGCCTCGTCCGCATAAGGTACTGATTGCGAGTTAATCTTTAATGGGATTACGCGTGCCTTCAAATTTGTTATATTTATATGGATAGATTTCGTTTCGATCAACTTCATCCTTCATTGCTTCGTCCAGCTTAGGACATTTTTGACAGCAGATTGTTGCTTCCTGGTGGCTTCTACACCGGAGTTTCCAACTGCAAGAATAGCAAATCATCAGCAAAGGTTGCAGTAGTATCCACTGGTTGTGATAGGCCTCTTGTTTACAGTAAATACAGCATGGGGCCAAGGACACTGCCTTGTGGAACACCTGCATTTAATTTCCTCAGTTGAGAATACTCATCGTCGTATTTTACTCTGAATAATCTATCTGCGAGGTATGACTTCAGAATTTGGAAGAATTACGTCGGAAGATCCCTTTGCAGTATTGTGAGTAATCCTCCATGCCATATCAAATTTATCAAATGCTTCTAAATTATTCTAACGAGCATTCAATCAGATTCGTGATCCTGTGTACCTGGTCTGTTGCGGAGTGTTGTTCTCTAAATCCATGAGATGGAATGAATATCATTCTTCTACAGTAGGTTTGTCTTTCAGTAACATTTCAAATAGCTTGGGTATGACTGGCAAGAGAGAAATTTAGGGTTCGACTGACCCAATGTGCAACTCGGCACGATCATGAATTTTTATTTCTCTTGCTATAATATAACATTTGATTGTATATGCTATGATATCATGATATCGCCTCTTCCCCTGGCTAATGGTGTACTTATCGAACCCGACTGTTACGACTTATCCAATTTGCAACTTGGTACGATTATGCATTTTTATTTCTCTTGCAGGCGAACGATTCAGATAGGTATTGGTCCAATAAAACCACAAACCTCAACGTTATTTTATTACGCTAATAACTCGTACATATTCTGCTTTTACCAGCGATATCCACATCGGGGTGGGGGGCTAAGTTATCAAGGTTTGTTATCTCCGTTTTCCAACAAGGTTGGTACATATATATTGTGGTAGACGATGCCCATTTTATTTGACAGAAAAATGTTGAAGATGAAGCTTGGTTTGTTTGCAGTGAGCTGGATTGCTCTGTTGGCAGTCAGTGACGCTACGTCGGTGAGGACCCTTGTTAACTACTACTCATTTAGTTTTCTAGTTTTTACGACCCCTTGTTTTTGTGATACACCGGATGATGACAAGAATTGTTGCCAACCATTCTCTCTGAGTGTCTTTTGGTTTACGCTTGAATCTTCGACATTTATGCCAGCAGGTTATAAGGAAATGTGACGTATTTCAGATATTCCTGAGGTTTTTGTTCCACCACTCTGGAGGTAGCCAGGTCTGTGAATGCTCTGGGTGGGCATAATCGCCTAACCCCACGAGAACAGAGGCTACTCAGCAAACCATTCATTACAACACTGACAGCTGTTCCCCTCCCCAGCAGACCAACATAATTTTAATAGTTTGATATCATCGGTTTTCAGGAACCCCAGGAGCCCCCTTCGAACTTCGAACGTAAAGATCCCAATGAACCTAGATGGACAGAACTGCTTGCCAAAGGGTTGGGCCTCGAACCCACCCTCATCACCGTACTATCGGTGGGGGTTCGTACATATGTGAGTTCCAACCATATTCCTTCCAATTGTTACACGATTAAAAAGACTAATTGTATTGACTTCATCACTTTGGCTTTGCAATTATACAGGGTGTTCGCCACTTGTTGTAAAAGAATAAATTGGGTAAAACTACTGTTTTTCCGCATTCAAACTTGCATTTCTCCATGAAACCGATAAGGAATCGCAATGTTGACCGTACCGTTAGAAAGCTGATTAAATTTGCAAGTTTTTCGTCAGATTTAACAGCTTCCAGCACGTTTTTTGAAAATTTTTCCAAACTTTTTTCAAATTGCCTTGCTTGAACTGCAATTGCGGTCCTTAGGAGTTCGTTTTTGATTACGAACGTGCATTAGACGTAGATGTAGAAAATAACGCCAGATCCGAAAATGCTGTCAAAAGTGGAAAAAAAAGTTGTTTCAAAGTGAAGAAACGAGGGTTTTTTGACATTTTATGTCTTTGCTTTGGCACATGAAATAAAAACTCTGCAAATTCTTGACACAACGGTTCATTATCTTCTTTGTACAGATCACCCTTCTGTCAAGATCACTAGGTCTAAATGTCTAGATCCTAAATGTTAGATTAATTATTAATAATAATTAATCTAATAATAATAATTAATAATATTATTATCAATTATCACTAATTATTAACAATTTTATCAAGTACCTACCTAGTGAAAATTATTATAATTTATTGTTAGGTATTAATAATTTGTATTTGTAGTATCCACACAAAAGGAATAGTACACATGGATTGTAGGCAGCCTGCGCGCTACTTGGTGTGTGTGTGTGTGTATGCCCCATTTGGGCAGTCTTGTCTTTGTCCAGTCGAATAAAATTATGTTTCTCTATGCCCGACCTCGCCTCGTGATTTATCCCGAACAAAGTGATTATTAATATTATTAAGGTAGTTAATATACTACAGTGGCGACGAGGATTGTTTTTTGTGTGAGTTAATGCTAGACAGTGCGTGCGACGTTCGTCTGCTAGCTGAGCTACCGTTCCATCCAGAGATGACGACTTATGTGGGCACGCTTCACTCGTTCTCATCTACCAAAAATGCTTGGATGACGGCGAAACCTCGCATGGTCAATTTTTTCAAGGCGAATCGGATCACCGATATCGAACAACAACAGGCGCTACTCCTCAACAGTTTGGAAGAAGACGCGTACCGTTTGATTGCAAATCTTTGCGTCCCGGCGGCTCCCGAAACGAAGTCGTATACGGAACTCGTACAACTTTTTGACTCTCATTTCAAGCCTACCGAATCGATTTTCGCTAATCGGCATAGGTTTGCCAATGCGACTCGGGACCGTGGAGAGACTCTACAAGATTGGTTGGCCAGAGTTCGTAATCTGGGCGGTGAGTGCAACTTCCAGAACCTTGACGAACACGTGTTGGATAGGTTTGTCCTTGGGTTGGCTAAAGGACCGGCGAAAGATCGGCTTTTTGAGGAGGACCCGCAAACTCTTACTCTCGAGAAAGCTCTCAAATTGGCGTCTGCAAAAGAGTCATCGACGCATCAGTATGAGCTGACGAAGGAGGTGAAGCAGGAACCCGTTTTTCGAACTTCCGATCGACGTTCCGGCAAAGGACAACCGAAGAAAAGTTCCGGCGGAGGGACGGCGCAGGAGGATAGACCCGTCTGTAAAATTTGTGGAAACCGTCACAAGAATACATGTTGGCATAAACAGGCTGTATGTATCCGTTGTAAAGGTAACCATCTAGTGAAGGTATGTACTCAGAATGCTACGAAACAAAACCGTGAAAAGTACCAGAGTAAACAACAGCCAGCCAAATCTCATTTTATTTCTGAAGTAGTGGAACCATTGTTCAGAATAGAGGAATCGATACAATCAGTATCTCCTTATACGGTAGATCTTTTGTTAAATAGGATAATGATCAAATTCGAGATAGACACTGGTTCAAATGCCACTATTTTGCCTTTTTCAGTGTTTAAAACTCATTTTGCTGACTTTGAAATGGCTGATACTGACAAAACATTTTTGTCGTATTTTCAGAATAAGTCAAAACCAGTAGGTATTGTAGAGTTACCAGTCGTATTTAATGATATCGATTTTGGGTTATTACCCTTGTATGTGGTTGATGCGAAAGGTCCCCCCTTATTGGGTAGGTCATGGTTTGAGAAACTAGGATTTTCGCTTATTGAACCGGAACGGGCAGACCCCGTACATTGCCATTATAATCAGCTAGACCATGACAGAATTTTGAACTATTTGAAATCGAAGTTCCCGGGGGTTTTTTCGGACAAATTAGGATGCTTCAATAAAGGTACTGTGTCCATTGATCTGGAGGAAGGGGCGGTTCCGAAGTTTTTCCGCGCCCGACCTCTACCTTTTTCCATGAAACCACTAGTGGAGGCGGAACTTGATCGCCTTTTGGCGGCTGACATTATCGAGCCCGTTGATTACGCGCCCTACGGTACGCCGATTGTTCCCATTTTAAAAAAAGGGGGCGGGGTTAGGTTATGTGGAGATTATAAAGTCACGATCAACCCTTTCTTGAAAGTAGATCAACACCCCCTACCCACAATTGAGGTCCTTTTCCAGCAGGTTCAGGGTGCTAAGGTTTTTGGGAAAGTGGATCTGACACAGGCGTATCAACAATTGAAGCTCGACAAAGAAAGCCGAGATTTTACAGCAATATCAACTCATAAGGGGATTTATCGTTTTAAGAGATTCCCATACGGAATTGCTTCCGGTCCGAGTAAATTTCAGAAGAAACTTGAGTCAGTTCTAGCCGGAATTGAGGGGATAGCGATATTACTTGATGATATTTTGATTGGGGGTAAAAGTTTGAAAGATTTACTTACTAAAATTGAACTAGTCTTGTCGAGGTTAGAGGAAACAGGGTTGACGGTGTCAGAGGAGAAGTGCGTATTTGGTCAGAAGTCCGTTGAATATTTGGGGTTTAGAATTGATTCTGAGGGGCTCCATACGACAGATGAAAAAGTGCGTTGTGTAGTAGAGGCTCCAAAACCCCATGACGTCAAAACGCTTCAGTCTTTTCTGGGGTTTGTTACTTATATTTCGAAATTTATTCCGAATGTCACTGCAACCCTACACCCTTTTTACCGACTACTCAAGAAACATGCTAAATGGGAGTGGGATAAAGAATGTGATCAGGCTTTCCAAAATATTAAGGATTTGGTGAAACAACATCGGTCCCTGGCCCATTATGATTCCGAATTACCTGTCAAACTGACGGTGGATGGGTCCAATCTGGGAGTTGCGGGGGTCCTCAGTCAGGTTCACCCTAATGGTGTAGAACTACCAGTGGCATTTACGAGTCGGGCGCTTTCCTCTACAGAACAGGGATACTCAGCAATTCACAGAGAGGCACTCGCTATTATTCATTCCGTTTTGAAATTTCATATATACCTTTGGGGGCGTAGGTGGACGTTGGTTACCGACCATAAACCGCTTTTGGCCATTTTTGGTCCAAAGTGTGGGGTACCTACTTGTGCAGCGAATCGTCTGCAACGTTGGGCACAATTTTTGTCTAATTATACCTACGACATGGAACATGTCTCGTCTCACAAAAATGTAGCTGACTGGCTCTCAAGAGCCCCACTCCCTGCCTCGACATTTCCCGAGTTAAATTCTGACTTGACCGTGAATTACGTTTTCGAAAATACCGATTTACCAATCCGATACCCCGATGTTCGAAAATATTCCAAGGAAGATTCGGCCTTAGTAAAAGCCATTAATTACACAAAATGTGGGTGGCCAGAGACAGTCTCTGAGGATCTTATTCCGTACCTACGACATAAAACGGAGTTACATGTAGAAAGGGATGTGCTCATGTGGGGGTATCGATTGGTGGTGCCCACCAAACTGCGTCACGCGGTTCTGACACAATTACATTCTTCTCATATGGGGGTGGTCAAATGCAAGGCCCTCGCTAGGTCCTATGTGTGGTGGCCTCACATTGATAGGGATATTGAGGCGACAGTAGCTAAATGCGACAACTGTGCTCGGTGTAAGGATAGCCCACCAAAATCTGAACTGATTCCCTGGGAATGGCCAACAGTTCCGTGGGTGCGGCTACACATCGATTATCTAGGTCCTATCCATGGGCACTACATGCTAGTCATTATTGATAGTCATTCTAAGTGGGTAGAAGCGTTTCCCACCAAGTCTATGTCTGCGGGGACCACAATTGACATTTTACGGCAGGTTTTTGCTCGTTTTGGGTTGCCTGAAGTGCTAGTCTCGGATAACTATCCTTCGTTTGTCTCCGAGGAGTTTCAGACTTTTCTTGCGCAAAATGGCGTTAGTTTCAAGTCGGGAGCGGTTCACAGCCCACGTACCAATGGTGCAGCCGAAAATGCGGTTCGCTTGGTGAAACGTGCTATTCACGCTGCTTTAGGAAAGGTGGATCAGGCCAACTCTCTAAATTTAGTTGTCCAGCGTTTTCTACTTGACTACCGCAATACCCCGCATTTGACCACGGGGGTTTCTCCGGCACAGGCATTGATAGGCCGACAATTGCGTAGTCGTCTGGACCTCATGAGGCCTCCCACCATGGCCGCACAGGTAGTGAAGCAGCAGAAAAAACAGGTTCTCCATCACGGCGGTATGGAGCCCACACCGTTCCATGTTAATGACAAGGTTTGGGCCCGGGATTTTCGTTCAGGGGGGGATAAGTGGATGCCAGGAGTCATCACTCACGTTTTAGGCCCACGACGGATGCAGGTTTGGGTCCCTGATTTGGACCTAACTTGGGTTCGACATTTGCATCAGCTGAGGAAGCGTGAAAATGTACCAAGTGCTTCTTCAGCCACGGTTGGTACACCCAGGGCCACACCTAGCACTCTGACCCCTTCTCCTCATTCATTGTCCTCTATCACAAGTCCAGATTTTCGGGGTTTTGGTAGTGAAGGCAGGGTAACTCCGGCAGCTTCCCCTAGGGATCTGGAAGAGTCAAGCCAAAGTACGGTTGGCTCAACGCCTGTAACCCGGTGTGGTAGGAAGATAAAGCCTGTCCGAAGGTTACTTAATGAATGTTGAGGGTACAATTTCATTTTAGTTAATTTCTTGGTTAAAGTAATTTCACTATGTTCACTATGTATTAAGAGTCTATTCACTATGTTTAGTTTTAAGCAATTATAGGTTACTCCCAGAAGAGGCTGTGCCTAAGTAGGTATACCTAAGCTTGTATTAATATACCTAAGCTTGTATTAATATACCTAAGTTTGTATTAATTTACCTAAGTTTGGATTAATTTGTTCACTTTATTCTTATTAATTTATGCTCAAGGGGGAGAGGTGTAGTATCCACACAAAAGGAATAGTACACATGGATTGTAGGCAGCCTGCGCGCTACTTGGTGTGTGTGTGTGTGTATGCCCCATTTGGGCAGTCTTGTCTTTGTCCAGTCGAATAAAATTATGTTTCTCTATGCCCGACCTCGCCTCGTGATTTATCCCGAACAAAGTGATTATTAATATTATTAAGGTAGTTAATATACTACAGTATTTATTATTAATTATGATTAATTAATACGATATAATTCTGGGGTTTTTAATACTACGTCGGTAGTAATTTTTCTATAAAAGAAGTACCTACCAACAAACATTCGAAATTTCCTTCATTTCCGTAGCACGAAACGCACCTCAGAACAACAAACTCGACATCACTTAAGCCATATGATGTTCCAAAGAGCTTGTTAGTATGAAAATGGACCTGTATTTCAACAGTTTGATTCACGATCCTGTAGTGAGGCACAATCTTTGAGCCTTCATTGTGAACGAACGGCTGGTCGTACAAAGCTTTCGAGGACCATTATGGTGTTGGTCGAAACCCATAAAAAAAATTTCGTAATTTTAACTCAACGCTAACTGGGCAAAGTGGCGCGGACGGCGGACGGCGTACGGCGTACGGCGGACGGCGTACGGCGAACGGACGGATTTTTTTTTATTCGATTTTCTGAATCTACGTATCTTGAAACGTAAACCAACAAATTTTGAGGGGGGGTTAAAAAAATTTTTTCTTTGGGCGATTCCAATGGTTCATTATCGAAGATAATAAACCAAAAACTGTCACGAAAAAGTGTCCTCGAAAAGCGTTAAGTACCTACATTTTACGATAATACTCCTTTCTCGTCGCAAAAAGTATGAACAATTCATACGTACCAATGGAGCGAACGATGAGATGAACGTCGAACCGATTAACAAAGGGAAAACAACGCTAAAACGAAATTTGGCCTCAACAGGAAAAAAAAAAAAAAAAAAATTTATTTATTTATTTATTTATTTACAGTTGCATAAACCACACACAATTGTTTTACATGTATAATTGTTACAACTTTATTGCAGGGCAGAAGGCTAAGAGCCTGTATCGCCCTACAAGAGTAGCGCCAAACAATTTCGAACTTGACTTTACATAGATCAACTGCATCTATACATAAATCATACTTTACTTACATCAACTAATTTGAAATTGCCGATAAACAGCGTGAATATCGAAATTCGTAAGAAAATTCGTATGAGTACGGGCAGTCATACTACAGAGCATGCCGTAAACGAACTTGTAAAAACAAATGCCGATAAAAAGCGTGAATATCGACTTCGCAAGAAACTTGATATAGGCTGAACGGTTTATTAAGTTCGGATATTATTAATATTGACATAAAATGTCCCAATGTGTTGCAGACTCGTATGCAAGCATTTCATCCAGTCTCAAGCGACGATCTTGAAAAAACCAACTTCACTCAATGATTTACATAAAGTCCATTTACATGAATTCCCTACTCAACGTCTCAGATTAGAAATCAAATCGAGTATAGAAGTGTCAAATTACGATAATTTCAACAAAGTCAGCCCATTGAGGAATGAATCCCATCCTAAATTTATTTTGTCTCCTTAATTCACCTCATCCACCGGCCTCTCAGATAAAATGAAGTCGCATCACAAGTGACCAACTACGTCAAAAGATATGACGTCAAACAGGTGCCGCCAAGAACACCTCACAGGATATGATATATGGCAGGGGGTGGATGACGTCAGAAAAGTGGCCGGCAAGATCACCTCACAGGATATGATGACGTAAGTGGACCGGCAGGGGGTGGATGACGTCAGACAAGTGGCCGGCAAGAACACCTCACAGGATATGACGTACGTGGACTGGCAGGTTTGGATGACGTCAGACAAGTGACCGGCAAGAACACCTCACAGGATATGACGTGCGTGGACCGGCAGGAATGGATGACGTACGTGGACCGGCAGGAATGGATGACGTCAGAGGGGTCAAGGGGAGCCAATTATAATAGTTCCTAACTGCATTGTTAGGTAGGTTTCTAACGATTGGCTATCAAAAATCCGAACAGGTGGAAGGCAGAGGATTGATTTTGCAAACTCTTGAGTAAACAGCTGTTTAGTGGACTAAACAGCTGTGTGGACTAGTCCACTCGCTCCTGTAGCCGAAGCTCAGATGTCAACTTTAATCGCTACGATTCGCGAGGTTCAGCAAGCAGAAGTTATAGGTGGGCAGGTATTCCTTCGGTATGCACCCTCCGTCTGCGTGTTTGCTTGAATCTAAAGTTCACGCGCAGTTCACGCGTTTTTTATTTTAATGTGCCAAAGCAAAGACATAAAATGTCAAAACTGTCACGAAAAAGTGTCCTCGAAAAGCGTA
The DNA here is from genome assembly GCA_963920205.1 of Stenodema calcarata. Taxonomy (NCBI): domain Eukaryota; kingdom Metazoa; phylum Arthropoda; class Insecta; order Hemiptera; family Miridae; genus Stenodema; species Stenodema calcarata. The sequence goes on from OY986062.1 coordinate 20,114,851, forward strand.
AAAAAGTGTCCTCGAAAAAATTACCTGCATTTTACGATAATTTTCACTTACACCAAGCCGTTGCTAGGGAAATGAAACTTCTGTAGTTTTTTGCAAAAAACTTGGTTTTCTGAAAAGAAAAAAAAAAAAAAACCTTCAAAAAATCATATCTAGCAAACGGATTGAGATAGAAAGGTGCGGTTGGCGGCGTTCTGCTCCATTTTCAGTCTAGGTTTACCCATCATTTTCTTTTACCCAAGTAGGGAACACCCAGTTTACGACGCTGTTCGTTTATTTTGTAGTAACTTTTTATTGAATTATGAATAACAAACAAGTACTGCTACACCACTCGTATTGTACCTACCTAGGTCTTCACACTATATAAAATATTCTCTACCCAACTTTGTTGTTTTGTAATTTTCAGGTCGACGGCGTGACTAACTACTGGATACAATATGATAAGGCGGATGGTCAAACCTGCTCTACCAAATTTGTGACCACCTCACCTGAAGTGATTTCGGGGTTCGAATACAATGACTGCCATCTCAGAACATTCTGAAAATGGCTTCATTTGAAGCTTCCATCTCTCGAAATACACCACATACCACAATAATTGTTAATTAATTATTAATAACTACCAGTAGAAGAAGACGATGAGACAAGAAAAACTCTTTTATTTGGAGAGGGAATGAAAAGATATCGGTATTTTAAAAGTTTGATGTTGATGGTAATATTGATGATTATTATAATCATGTGGTGTGCTCTAGTGCCCGATTTTTGAACTTTTTGACATTTTATGTCTTTACTCTGGCACATAACTCGAAAAACGTCACACAAAAAGCGTCACACGAAATCGTTACGAAAATATTTCTGATGATTTTCGCTTACAACCAATTCGTTGCTACGGAACTTTATCTTCGCCAGTTATCATCGTACAAAAATCGTTCACCACTCGTTGGATAGCTCTCGATTTACCTAACCGTATTACGTTAACCACTGCGAAGTGCGTGGCCGACAAGCTGCGGTATGAGCGTGATTGTTTAAATAATTGTTTACACACAGGTGATCATTCTCAATAATTTATATTGTCAACACGAATGCAAGCTTCATAATATGTAAAGCTTCATTATATTATAAGTTTCTGCAAAGACATAAAATGTCCCAATGTGTTACAGACTCGTATGCAAGCATTTTTCTCGAAGTTTTCTTCAAGATTTCGCTAAAATGAAATTTCCATAAGTTTTTTTCATAGAAATTATGAAACTGTTTTTAGGCCCTGAAGATTTTCCTTATCTTTTATCACAAAAATCGGGCACTAGAGCACACCACATGATAGAGGAGATCAAAAGGAACGTTTTTACATTGAAAACTCACTTCGTGATTTTTTGTCGTTTGGAACCTTTTTACATTCCACCCTTCAATAATTGATTGTTAAATGATAACACATAATATGTTATGTGTTATCATTATATTATAATCTGTTCAAAAGTGCACGTTGATCAAAATTTGATGTTGATGGTAACTGTTAAATGATAGCACATAATATGTTATAATGTGTTATCATGATATTATAGGTAATCTGTTCGAAAGTGCACGTTGATTAGTAGGAATTTTACAGGTGAACAAATTCGAGACAATAGAAAATGTAGATGTAATGAAATTTATTGTGCGAAATAAAATGTGACTTTTCTACTTCGCTACTAATGGCCGTTAGGACCGTAACATATTATTAATTAATTGACGAGTTGAGTGTGGCACCAAAACTTTGCGTGATAGAGGAATAAATTCCCACGAATTTTAATTTATTGTTCCAAGACCATCTGGAGGGTTGTACGACCAGCCGTTCGTTCACAATGAGGGCTCAAAGTTGGAGCAGATCGAATCATGCGGCAGCCTGTCGGTCAATGTTCATACTGACCCAGTTGATTCGAACAGCATAATAAATAACAATGATAAATTAATCATTAACAATAATTAATAATAATTTACATTACGTGATAATAATGATCAATGATTAATCCTAATTCATATTGATAATTATTAATCTATCATTTAGTGATCTAGACAGAAGATTGATCTGCACAAAGAAGATAGATAATGAACCGTTGTATCAAGAATTTGCAGAGTTTTTTGTCAGAAGACACTCGAGGTTCGAAGGTTTTTTTTTTCTTTTCTAGGATTATCAACCTCATGCGTGTCTCAGAGAAAGCGTGGAAAAGCATTTAAAAAAAAAAGGAAAAATCCATTTCGCATTGCGATGGACAGAGGTTGGGCGGCTGTGATGATATTCAACGTTCGTGGAGGAAGTGAAAGGTATCCACAGAGGGTGGTCCCCCTTCAGTTAACGACTGCAAACGGTTCGATCCTGATACGCACACTGGCATAACGCATACTCAGTCGGATAGGACGCAGGAGTCATTGTTCAAAGACGAATTGGTTTATTAGAAATCTATTCTGGTTTATTCATCACTTAAAACAATGAAATCTTGCAACCAATACCTTTGAGATTCTAGCAAGCGCCCCAAGAGTCAACCTTGACAATTGGCTTTAGGAACTCTAAACTGGGCAAAGTGACTTGGACGGACGGATTTTTCTCTTCTGATTCTACGTATCTTGAAATCTAAACCAATAAATTTTGAGGAGGGGGGGGGGGGGGGTCAAACATTTATTTCCCTTTGTCGATTCCAATGGTTCATTACACACAACACAGTTTTACAAAAAAAGTGAATACAAGCATTATGCAACACATAAGCCTTATTGTTTCTGGGGTCGGTGATTCAGAATCTGAGGTCGGTCAGCTGGTCAGATTAAAGATAATTTGAAGGTCAAATAAGGGTAAATGATTATAAAAATTTTGAAAACTTTTTCACATAGGTATTTGATGTCGCTTAATTTGAAAATGGCCGTTGTTTGCCTCAGTGAGGTCTTCGTCAAGGACATCTGAAAGTCAAATAGCAGGAAACGGTTACTATTAGGTCTAACATACCAACCACCTTGGGGAATCTCAGAAAAATAACATAATATGTTATAATATTATTATGTACGAATTTTTTCAGATTTTTCCGATCATTTCCTCCGATTTGACTTGAGATGACCGTGTAGACATAAAAGTCATATTTGAAAGCAACCATCTCAACGTACACATTTTTCAGATCATCCTCCGATTTGACTTGAGATGACCGTGTAGACACATTTTTCAGATCATCCTCCGATTTGACTTGAGATGACCGTGTAGACATAAAAGTCATATTTGAAAGCAACCACCTCAACGTACACATTTTTCAGATCATTCCCTCCGATTTGACATTGGGATGATCTTTCCCATGACCTTGTAGGCACAAACAAAAGACATATTTGAGATCAGTGACATCAACAACCTACATACAATTTACAACCACTTATCTGCCAAAATTTCGACGTCCAAAAAATGCCTCTAGGTTTTTCAGCTGACCCCTTCATTGCTCGACTCCAGTTACAAATCCGTATTGCCGCTTGATGTTGACGTTAGGTCCTATCGACCATGCTGATAGCGATTAAATATCGAACACATCGATTCGATTCGATTAATCGTAGTTAAGTTTTTATTCCCCTTTTATAATGTAAACTCAAGCACTCAGTTTGAAGTCGAAACCACTTGAGCTGGCAAACCATGTTCCTAGAAAACCTGACCATTCAACAATCAAGATGAAAAATCTTGAATTTTAAATAGAAAACCATGAATTTCATTAGGAAAAACGTGAATTAGACACGAATAAAGTATATATACTGTGTTATATATAACAGAAAAGTTCAACTGTGATCGAGAGGAAACAAAAACATTAGTCTCACGTATTTATGTCCCCCGCCCCTTTTCCACACACCTCCTCCATCTGTGCATTCCCCCTTTCACCGCCCTCCCACGCTCTCCTCTCCATCAACTACCTCCCCCCCCACCCTTACAACGTCCTCCCTCGCTCCCCTCGCCCTCAACTACCCCCCTCCCCCCACCGCCTAACCCACAATTTCAATTGTGTGATGGGAGCCAGCCTATGGATGATAATCCATTTTATCTCCAGCTTCCTTTTCCACCCACCTTAGCGTCTGTGCACTCACCCTCACACTGTCCTCCCTCGCTCACTTTCACTCAACCACCCCCCACCCCCCTCGTCTGAAGGTCAAATCGGAGGAAATGATCGGAAAAATCTGAAAAAAGGTGTACCTACGTAGGTTTTTGAGGTGGTCACTTTCAAATATGACTTTTGTTTATGTCTACAAGGTCAAATCGGAGGAAATGATTTTTCTGAGATTCCCCAAGGTGGTCGGTATGTTAGACCTATTTGTAACCTCTTAGTGACTGTTTCCGGTTATTTGACTTTCAGATGTCCTCGACGAAGACCTCACTGAGGCAAACAAAATAAGCGACATCAAATACCTATGTAAAAAAGTTTTCAATCATTCCCCTTATTTGACCTTCAAATTACCTTAAATCTGGCCAGATGAAGGTCAACCGACCTCAGCTTCGGAATCAGCGACCCCAAAAACAATAAGGCATATGTGTTGCATAATGCTTGCATTCACTTTTTTTGTAAAACTGTGTTGTCAAAAATAATAAACCAAAATACCTTTGAAACTACAAATGCGTATATTTTGTATTTTCCCGCCGGTCCGGTCTGCACTGTTGACTTGATCGAATTATGAATCCGCAAATGCTCAACTGACCGCTGCAAGGAGCAGAGACCCGGTGGACCGTTAATGATTCGCGTAGGGGAAAAGGCACAGAATAACGTTATTCGCTCGTGTGGCCCACAAAGTTGGGCCCCAAGTTGACGTCAAAGGCTCTTTATAAACCACGACGAAAGGGCAAGATGGCATTTCATTTTATAGATTATGGTCAATCACCTTGAAACCCAGCAGCGTTACCTTTGATAGAGCGCAGAGTTCCACATGGTAATTTTAGCAAGTTCCCCCACCTCTATCGTCACAGGTTTCAACTTAGGATTAATCTTCATAGACATCCAGAACTAAGACCATCCCCTAACCTGGTTGAATGTTGAGTTCCATCAATTCACCATAGCCCTGAAGATCAACAATGCACTAAACACCGACCATGTATTTAGCAGTTTCTACTCAAACTAACTGGAAGAACGCTGCCATACGTATTTCAAAATGAAATCAAAATTAGTATTCTTGAAAACAAATACCAATTGGACCGAGCAATGCAATCCGTGATTACTCCAGACGACATTTTCACGTTGGTTTCGAATTATTCAGAGTTTGATGCATCTGAACATGACCAGACCGATATTGAAAAAAAGTTCAAATGTGTACAATGGGTGTGACAAATGTTCTGATGTCGGGTCGAGCGTTGCTCTGGGAACTTGCCATTCGATCCTAAATGGATCGAGGGAAAGTGTAAGATCGGATTGGTTGGAAATGTGACGGGTCGACCGATTTCCTCACTCTCTTACTTGCAGGCGTTTCGTCGAAGCCATAGGCGTTCCCTCCAAGTATTGACTCCACTTGGTTGGCCTCATCTATTCTAGGAAAAACGGTAAAACTTGAAATTTTACATTTGTTTAGCCGCCTGGATCTTGGTTATTATTTGTCCCAAAAATACGTTTGAACAAATCTATTTTAAAGGCAATTTAATGCTCTTTCATGCCCGTTTTCCGAATTTTTGCTAAACCGAACAGTAACAGTAACAAAAACTCTGCAAATTCTTGACACAACGGTTTATTATCTTCCTTGTGCAGATCACCCTTCTGTCTATACCAGACTGTATTGCAAATCGGCACCATACCATATTCTCACCGTACTCATACCATACCATACGAATTTATTTCCTATCATACCATACTGTATTATACCAAATCATACATACAATAATATACCTTACCATGTCATACAAACCGAGTGAATTTTGAAATGTCATCCTTTTCTGACCTATATTTAAAATTTCAAGTATCTAGCTCATCATCAAAATTTAATTTGTTTAAACAAATAGGTATTATTTAAACAATTTTACAGACAAGCGGCCGTTATGTGACCCAACCCCCAGACGCCCAGAATCAAACTACCTTTTTTCATCTTCCCGGTAAACTACAGTCTAGAAATTTTAACCGTGAGTCGGGGATAGACCACATTGCAATATTCACTCGGTTTCTCATCTGTAAATATGTTTAAATAATACCTTTTTGTAATAATACAAATTAAATTTTGATGATGAGCTATTGACTTGAAATTTTAAAAATAGGTCAGAACTGGATCACAATGCAATATTCACTCGGTTTCTTATCTGTAAAATTGTTTAAATAATACCTATTTGTTTAAGCAAATTAAATTTTGATGATGAGCTAGATACATGAAATTTTAAATATAGGTACGTCAGAAATGGATGACACTTCAATATTCACTCGGTTTGTAGAACATGGTATGATTATGGTATGGTATATTATTGTATGTATGATTTGGTATAGTACAGTATGGTATGATAGGAAAGAAATTCGAATGGTATGGTATGAGTACGGTGAGAATATGGTGCTGATTTGCAACACAGTCTGGTATAGACAGAAGGGTGATCTGCACAAGGAAGATAATAAACCGTTGTGTCAAGAATTTGCAGAGTTTTTTTATTCGATTTTCTGAATCTACGTATCTTGAAACGTAAACCAACAAATTTTGAGGGGGGGTTAAAAAATTTTTTTCTTTGGGCGATTCCAATGGTTCATTATCGAAGATAATAAACCAAAAATTGGGTCCCCCTCCCCCCTACAGAGCTCTGGGTCCTCGTGTTCAAAAACTCAGCAAATATACAGGTATTCTACCATCCCAAACAATCCCTCAAATTTGCGTTAACTTTGGACATTTGAGTACCAAGGATTTTTTTTTACGGTGAAAGCTGTAATTATTCAATCAAGACGGAATAAAAAATGCGTCCTTTTCATGCAGAAAAAAAAATCCAACCAGCTACGGGCTTCACGCTGTCTGAACCCGCGAGAAATGTCATTTTTAACTAAGATAAATGAAAAATTTCAATTTTCTGCGTGTTTCAAGTATAACGTGGCCATTTTACCGCGACTGACTGGCTTTAAAGTCCCATTTCAGGTCTATTCTTGTCAGAGACCTGAGTAGGTATTTCTCTAGAAACGACTATTAAATTAAGTAAGTATTATAATTGCTTCACGGACAAACGAGCATCACAGCTAACACCAGGAGAGTGAGGTAACACGAGTTGAGTGAGGTTGCAAAGAACAAAACAGGTTTAAGGATGTCCGATTCTCCAAAATGAAACGATTTAAATCGAATCGATTTTCTAGAAAAGTATCAAAATAATTTTTTCAAAAAGAATCGATACATTTGAGAATCGATTCTTTTTCCTCAAAACTCAATCTTGTCGGAGTAGAAAGTGAAGAAACATTATCAGGTACATTATGAAACCGGAATTCCAGTAACGACAAGTATCATTGTAAAACATGTACCTATTCAAGTATAAGGATGAAAAGATCAAATCAATCACAAAATTGATGGTAGCCATTGGTGATGTCCGTCTGCTTCTCCCTCATGGAGGGAGCAGATGCGTTTTCTCGATGCCTAATTCGAGTTTCTAAAAAATGTTTAGAAACAATAATGTCTCCATGATTATGGATCTGGATAACAGAGGAATGGACCACAAAAATACTTGTCAAGAGCAGAAAAGTATCGGTTTCCGATTCTCAAAAATCAGAATCGTATCGGCCGATTCTTAAAATAAAAAAAGTAATCGAAAAATATTGATTCTTTTTGAGCATCCCTACACCAAACAACTTAGCAATAGGCACCGACAGATTTTCATTTTCGTAATTTGGCACCATAGCTTGGAGCTGGGAGACCAAACATCTCAGTACCCCCCCTCCCCCCCTACCAGACTGAGTTGAATGACTGTCACCTTGTCATTGACAATCGAGCAGTGTTGTTGGCTAACGTTTTTGTAAAAAATACCGTGCCTGTGAAGCACTGTTTACCCAGCCGCCAGAGTCGACGACACCGAGTAAGAAAAATGTTGTCTCTTCAACGAGTAAGGACCACAGCTTGAAACGGTAAGCAGAACCCTGAACCCTAGTGACCTTATTTACCATTATTATATTACGGTATACATTGATATTCTCTATATCTACCGTAATATCTACCATCCAGATGATCCTGAATTCACTGAGAAAATTCATCGCTTGCTCTTTGATGAAATTCCTTCCACTTTCCCCGACGGTCCTGAGAGCAATGTTGAAGACGTTCCTGTACCTACTCCTCCCTTCTTCACCTGAGCCATAGCAGTTCAATCTACCTACTTCCAACCCTGTTTATGAAGACTCGAATGATTCCGACTATCAACCAGAAGCTGCAGACGAAGAAGAAAATACTAGAACTGACCCTATTCTATTTTGGCAGAACAACAAGGGTCTATCATGAACCATTCAAATGGACTAATGCAGAGCCTTCTACCAGACATCGGACCTCTTCTCACAATATCATTCGTTTGTCGGATTGTTCAACCCGAAAGACACGTGCTAAATAATATGTATATAAGTGCATTCAGTGTGCAGAACCAACCTGCATTGAATGCTCTCCAAAAATATGTGTCCAATGCATACAATACCTAGAACGATTTAGGTACTGAAATATTTTCGGTTGTAAGTGCTAATAATAACCTGACTGTTCATGTGATAAGAATTATTTTAGTAATTTTATAAGCTAAGCTAAACAGGTTATTCCACTTCCACTTTTGAAATCGTTCGCAGTGCAGAATGCGGTTCTACGAGTTCCGGAACTCCCCGGCATTTTCCGTCCCAGTTCTGATGAATTCCGGAACTGTCAGAACGCACACTGCGAACAAACCTCCTACTAGAGATGGGGAACGATTTACCGATTTTTTGAAAAATCGATTTTTTGAATCGATACTCTTGTTGTCGATTTTTATCTGAATCGATTCTTTAATAACGATTTTTTGAAAAATTGGCGAATTCTATATCTCTCTGTTGTCCATTCAAGTGCTTCTCTCTTCTTTATATAGTAAAATCTCTTTTTTTAGTACCTCTCTTAGTGCTTTCTTTTTTCAGTACCTAGTAATTTTACAAGGTACTCGTATAATGAAACCGTCTTCAAGTAAAGTGTGGTCATTTAAGTGGCAAGTTTGCATCTAAGCTCATATTCCTGTCATCAATTGATGAAGAGTTTTGGGATAAGTATGTGAATATTTCGTTAATAATTCAAATTATTCGACCTGATGTTTTTTAAATAAATTTTTTTACCGATACGAAAAAGGTTGTTTTTTTTCTAGAAATAAGACACCTTTTTCAAAACAAAGAAAAAATCAATCTTATGAAAAATCGAGTTTATGCCAACAATTTTTAGAAAAATTGATTTAGGTTTCGATTTTGAATTGAAAAAAAAAATGAAAAAATTCGACACTTATTCACCTACCTTTCCAATCTCTTCTTTTACCACCTCCTCTTTCATTTTCTACTGAAATTTGTCATTTTGTTTTTCGGTTTTCTTTTCCCTTTAATTTTAATCCTATGTTCTTTTATAATAAATACATATACATATATATAAGTTACTTTGAGCTTTCCAAAGCTAGGCGGGAACATTGTTCCTATTTTGGAAATAAAGTTATTATTATTATTATTATTACTTATACCGATTTTCCATCCTTACAACCTACCTACCTTGAACATGCTGTCATTATTATCATTACGATAATTATTTTAAAAAAATAGTATCTCATTAGAAAAATAATAACTTTTTATAAAGCGATTTTTAAATCGATTTTATATAAAATCGATCCTTTTGTGACGACTTCTAGGTAAATCGATCTTTTGGATTCGGTTTTGAATTGATTGAAAAGATCGATTTTCCGTATCGATTTCCCATCCTTACCTCCTACACGCTCGACTTCCACAAGGCGTTCCTCCTGTTCCCTGATTCTCACAAACTGGACTTCGGCATTGACTGCATCAGATGTCTATCCTCACCTTGTCCTTCGTGATCTCCACAGTTCAGGGGCCCGACAGCACCGCCCCCTGTGGCCGTCAAGCCCACCGAGGAAATCGGTCCGAGTGATTGCGGTGTAGACGCGGATGGGTGCGCGCATACTCGTAACAAGCCGACCCCCGCCGCCATCTCGACGATTGACGTCCGAAGAACGAGAGGGGAAAAAAAAAAAAAAAAACATGAAAAGAAAACAAATCGAAAAAATGACCTTTAAAAAGAGAGAAACAAAGCTGGAGGCCGACTCTACTTGGAGCCTACGAGTTTCAACGCGATTTTCACATACCACTCCCACTAGAACTGCGCACCAACTAATGACGAACTGACTTCCGACCCAGCTAAATCCCAGTTGGTTGAAATCGAGTGTTCCGTACAAAATTAATCGTTCAATTTAACCTTATCCACCTCATCTCCACCTTTCAGATACCGTCGTCCAAGTTCTTATATTAAGCATCTCAATTTTTTTATGGAAAATGAGTTTATTATTTAACCAGTTTCAAATGTTTACTCCCGATACGATAGAGTTGTTAGTTATAGGGCCGCGGTCATAGGATCGCGGTAAAAAATTATATTGTCAACATTCGGCACACGCGCAATCTGTTTACATACACGTCCATATACATACAACAACTACTCGCAGTCAAGCATACCGCAAGTAAGTATTGGGAAAGAACCAAGTACCCCCTGCCCAAAAGAGCTTACAACTGCGCCACATTTGAACTTGAAACAGCGCTGGCAAACACAAACACGGAAGAAAAGAGGGCCGAACGAGCAGTTTTAAATACCAGAGACGGATCACTGTGGCATAAGACAAAGATACTGAAAAAACAACCTACAAACATACCTCCACTGAATCATGGAAGTCAACGGTTGTCCAACCCCCACGAAAAAGAGCTTTTGGTTTATTGACTTCGATAATGAACCATTATTTCATTAACGTATTTTAAAATACGTTTCAAGATACGTAGATTCAGAAAATCGAATTAAAAAAAATACGTCCGTCCGCGGCACTTTGCCCAATTAGCGTTGTGATAAAATTACGAAATTTGGTTTACGGGTTCGGAGCAACCCCACAATAATCCCTATGTCAAGGGGAAGGGGTTCGAAACGAATTTTAAAAATCTCACATCTCGAAAAATTCAAATAAAACAATTTAGTTTCAGTTCAAATTTAGTTAAAGTTTGTTTTTTAGCTTTTTTTGTTGCTAAAAACAAAAATGTGAATAATGAAAGGTTAAATTTAAACCAATAATTAAAACTTCAATTTGTCCTACAATTTTTGTGCCTCTTTGTGCATCATTGATTCAAAGATAAGATGTTTTGTTAACATCTACAGAAAGATCTCCGACCACAACTAGCTTCCCCCATCCATCCCTTTAATAATACAGGTGAATGAACTCGGAAAACAGGAACTTACCCTTCTATCGTTCTCGTTCTCATGTGACATTGAAACGAAGGTGTTATCGTCACCTTTGATCTTCGGCCCAATAATTATCATCTTCAGTTGGCATTCGAGCATTCGAGTCTGTTTTGTCAGCGCAAGTGCCGGATCAAAATGTTTCACGTAAAAAATCAGCGAGTTATTACATTCTGGCGTCTAACCAGACTGTGCTAAAGGAACATTACCTACCAGCCGGATTTCCGTTTCTGACGAGGATTATGGGTTGCTAGAACGAAAAGTGACCACTACGTTCCTAAAGACATTAAAGAAGTATTTTTTAGCGCTATTTGTTATTCTTTATTTTAGCTATTTGAATAATTTTGACAAAAAACGGTTTTTTCTATATCACCTTAATTTTGCTCATTAGACTTGGGAATGTGATAAAGTTCAGGTTTCCGACCCCAATAATACGAGAAATATTGAGTTTTAAGCACTTTTCGACGGTCCTCGACCACTGTGCACCGGTTCGTTTTAGTTATCAGCGGACAACTTTGCCGGTGTTAGCGTACCATCCGCTTGTCGATTTGTTCAACAAGTGAGTAGAGCTATCGCAAGGCAAAGGCCAAGGTTCATCTCATTAGATACAACTCCTTATGACTGCAAGAGTGTACTGCCGTTTGAAACAAAACGCCTTATCTCCTATGTTGACCACAATGAGATTTTTACATACCCCCCCCCCCCCCCCCCCCCCAATTTTTGATATGCTCTTTTCGATGGTAAAGTCCAAATTTTAAAATTTCATTCAGAAGTGGGGGTAATTCCTACCCTCGAAATCGAAAAATCGTTGAATTTGAAGGTAAAACGCCTTATCTAACTGTTTTTAAGGTGAAACGCCTTAACTCTGTTCAAAAACGCCTCAAACCAATGTTGATTCGTGAATATTTTTGATAGTGAAACGCCTTAACTCAGCGAAAATCGGGATATGTACATTCCTTTTTTTTTGGTTTCAGATTTAGGATCAGACGAATCTTCGAAAATTGCAAGGCGTTTCTCTTTCAAATGTTTACTCAGCTGGTTTAGCGATGAGGTCTTTTCCCACCAAATATATAAAGGTTATCCTGACTTGTAGAGATGAGGTTTTTAACTTAAAAAACAAGACGTCGGTAACCCTCTTGTTTTTGAAGGAGAATCGCCTTACATGCAAGTTAAGGCGGTTCACCTTCAAAAACATGGCAAAAAATCAATTCGATTTGATTTCCCCGACTTAAGTAGGTAGAGTTTTTGGTTGCAAAATCGATTTTTTCATATTTTGGTTTATTATCTTCGATAATGAACCATTGGAATCGCCCAAAGAAACATTTTTTTTAACCCCCCCTCAAAATTTGTTGGTTTACGTTTCAAGATACGTAGATTCAGAAAATCGAATAAAAAAAAAAAATCCGTCCGTCCGCCGTACGTCGTCCGCGCCACTTTGCCCAGTTAACGTTGAGCTAAAATTACGAAATTTGGTTTCTGGGTTAGGACCACCACTCGTTGGATAGCTCTCGATTTACCTAACAATATTACGTTAACCACTGCGGTGTGCGTGGCCGACAAGCTGCGGTATGAGCGTGATTGTTTAAATAATTGTTTACAAACAGGTGATCATCCTCAATAATTTATAATATAAAATGGTTATATTATAACAATTATAAATTGTTATATTATAACAATTGAAAAAAAAAAATGAAGTAGGTACGTGGTGTGGGTGTGGGAGGGGGCGCAAAGGGACATTTTACCTCGTGGTTGCGTACTTGTACGAAAGCTGTACATGTCATAGGCTTTGACGTACAAGATGGCCTCCTGCCAGCCGTCTGACGTCATAGGCTCGGGCGATATAGGCTCTGACGTATTATTTGGCTCCTGCCAGTCGTGTGACGTCATGGGCTCGTGCGTCATAGGCTCTGACGTATTAGTTGGCCTCCTGCCAGCCGTCTGACCTCATAGGCTCGTGCGTCACAGGCTCTGACGTACTAGTTGGCCTCCTGCGAGCCGTCTGACGTCATAGGCTTGTGCGTCATAGGCTCTGACGTACTATTTGGCCTCCTGCCAGTCGTCTGACGTCATAGGCTCGTGCGTCATAGGCTCTGAAGTATTAGTTGGCCTCCTGCCAGCCGTCTGACGACATAGGCTCGTGCGTTATAGGATCTGACGTAGTAGCCCGCCGGTCGCTTGTGTTCTGACGTGATCTGAGGGAAAGGGTGAATTAAGGGAACAAATTTTTCCCGTTGGTGTCTGGACTCGGTCCTGTTTCTTTCGATTATGAGTCGAGTACTTAACCTCGAGACCAGAATTGATTGATTGATAAGATTTTATTGGCATAAAGCATAGGTTCCCAACCTGGGGTACGCGGTACGAAATTTGGTTTCTGGGTTTGGACCAGCCCCACAATGATCCTCGAAACTTTTCATAACCCTAGGTCAAGGGGAAGGGGTTCAAAACGAAATTTAAAATTTCGACGATGTCATATCTCAAAATATTTGACTGAACCGTGTAAGTTTTAGTTCACTTTCGAATGACTGAACAATTACGAATCTTTTAAGACCAATTGGATTTTTGTGCGACTAGCCGTTCGTTCACAGTGAGAGCGCAAAGGTTTAGGAAAAACACTAAACTTCGCGTCGAAAACGGCCGTTAGGTGGGCCAACCTCCAGACGCCCAGAATAAAACTACCTTTTTTCATCTTCCCGGTAAACTACAGTCTAGAACTTTTAACCGTGAGTCGGGGATAGACCACATTGCAATATTCACTCGGTTTCTCATCTGTAAAATTGTTTAAATAATACCTTTTTGTAATAATACAAATTAAATTTTGATGATGAGCTATCGACTTGAAACTTTAAAAATAGGTCAGAACTGGATCACAATGCAATATTCACTCGGTTTCTTGTCTGTAAAATTGTTTAAATAATACCTATTTGTTTAAACAAATTAAATTTTGATGATGAGCTAGATACTTGAAATTTTAAATATAGGTCAGAAATGGATGACATTTCAATATTCACTCGGTTTGTATGACATGGTATGAGTATGGTATGGTATATTATTGTATGTATGATTTGGTATAATACAGTATGGTATGATAGGAAAGAAATTCGTATGGTATGGTATGAGTACGGTGAGAATATGGTATGGTGCCGATTTGCAACACAGTCTGGTATTTTCTCGATAATTTTGTCAATTCAAGCATTGTCGATGTGTCTCTAAAAAATGGGTTCGATAGCACAAACTGGAGGGAAACTACAGCCTGATTTCTATGGAAAACTTAAAAAAGCGATTTCTGAAATACGTGGTTTTCGGAGATATGGCGTTTTTGCTTCAAACAGTAGTGTAGCTGTTGAGTTTTATGATCCCCCGAGTGATAGGGTTGGAGTACGATCAGCCCCATAGGAGGGGGGAAGGGGGTACCCCCCCCCCCTCAGACAATAAATAATATGGTACATATCACATAACGTGGTACATTCACCACGTCCTCCACCCACCACCTTCCACCCAACAACTTCCACCCAACATACTCCTCCCTCAACCCACCACCCAACATACTCCTCCCTCAAACAACCACCCACTTCACCCTCCACCTTCCACCCAACATACTCCTCCCTCCGCCCACCGTTAATGGTGGATTTCACCACCTCAAGTTCAAGTTACCGCTTACTCTGAGTCAGCGAAAAAAAAATTCCACCACTCCGAGTTAGTCGTACCTACTACTAGGATTGCCGAGGACGCTAATTCTGATTCTGATTCTGATCTGTACTCATCCTCGTGTTAAGCGTTTCCACCGAGTGAAGAAGAAGAAGAAGAAAATACATGTATGTATTTAAATAAAATTTAAAACAGGAAATGAAACATCAATGAAATACATGATATGACTTTGGGCTATGCCCGTCTGTCAGAGTTCTGCTTTTTACTAATAAACTACGTATTGTGAATTACTATTTTGTCAGATATAAATGGCATATTGGGTACTTTTTACAAAAAAAATATACTTACTAAAGGTATTTAAATAAACAGACAAATAGGTAACTAGTAAACGATATCATACTTGCTGATCCCAATCGAAATGAAACACCAGATAGGCCCGGTACGCCCACGCAGCAGCACAGAACTTGGCGAGTGGCAGCCAATTTATTCTGTCGAGCGTACGGATGATTGACGTTAACACCGAGTGTTACCTTGGGTGCGTTGACCGTTTTTAGCCAATTTTCGGAGAAAATGTACCTACCTATTGTTCTCGGTCCAAAAATTTCACAGAAAATAACTTCAAATTTGAATTCAGCGCCTCAAAAAACGGGGGTATATCAAGTTTCAGCCAATTATTCCGATGGCAAGAGGTTTTGGCCGTTTTTACGGGGTTTTGGACCACTGTGCGTCGTCAGCCCGGGAAGAAATTTATATATTTATGTACGTGTCATTCCAGACGATAACTCTCGAGGGAATTGAGATAAAAATTCAAATTTGCACAATCTGTCTTGGCAATCGAAAGGCTAAGTTCGTAGATGGGCAGAATCGGGCCACTCTAAGAGGGGGTTTTTGGGAGGTTTAGGGGGGGGGGGGGGAATTCCTCATAAATTCCCAAAATGAAACCTTCTGACTTGTGACATCTCATTTTAAATGCGTTTTTATGCTGAAGACGATGGTGAAATCAGAATCTTCATTTTAAAAGTTGTTTACACGCTGAATAAGATGGTTGAGTCAGAATCGCTATATCTTATTGCACTACTTACTTGTTTTTCAAGTTCCCGATGAGCTAGGGATTTTAAATATAAGTCAGAACTGGATGAAAAATTTTCAATTTAATGCAATATTCATTCGACTTTGATGATGAGCTGGAGTCTGGAAATTTTAAAAACGGGTCGAGAATGGATTACAATGCAATATTCACTCGGTTTCCTGACCGTACAATGGTTTAAACAATACCTATTTGTTTATACAAATTCAATTTGGATGTTGAGCTGGAGACTTGAAATTGTAAGCATGGGTCGCAGATGGATGACAATGCAATATTCACTCGGTTTCCTGACTGTAAAATCAAAGTCAAAGAAGATAATAAACCGTTGTGTCAAGAATTTGCAGAGTTTTTCCTTCTCAGAACAGCTGGTTGCGCAGTTCGCGCGAAAATTCGAGCTATCAGCTCAAATTCCACAACCATATCAATGAAGTGGTCACTGAACTTCCGAATCAAGTGAAAAACGCCACAACAAGGTCGTCTACCAAAAATCCGTGTCTCCCAGCCAATCCTAAAGATGATTCCTCGAAAAACTCTCACCTATTAACCCGGATTTACAACGCCATCTTTCGAACAACGGACTTCCCTACTCGCTGGAAACACGCGGAAGTTATAAAGATACGAAAACCGCAGAAACGCTATCGTCTTCCCTACTTGCTACCCAATTCATACCTGATTCACAGTTCGGGTTCCGGCCCACCCAATTATGCCAACAACAACTGCACAGAGAGGTAGAAGAAATTCTCAACACCTACGATTTATAACCTTCTGATAAGGTTTGACACTCAGGCGTTAAGAATAATCAAGCAAAAACCACTACTTCCGCATAATGCAATTCTTCATTAATAATAGAGCGCATCGTGTCAAGTGTGATTATGCACCATCCACAAGCAGAAAAATAGAAGGTATTCGAATATAGCAATCGTTACAGCCTACAATTTGTAGGTGGCAAAATGAGGCAATTTCGACGTACCTTGGACGGAAAGCACAGAAAACATACTACTCTGAGCACTATCGACCATATCGAATGAATACCCGTAAGGAAATCGGCGTCATGCCTCGCTCACGATATTTGCTCCCTATTCAATAAGTAGGTGCAAGGTCGGTTCCAAAAAGAAATGGATACATCCAGTATTTCCGTCGATTTGTAGGTGAAACGCCCTGTCGACTGGCCAACCCTAAACCGAAGAACCATCCAGATTTGCCACATCACCGAAGAACCATCCAGAATCGGTCTGCGTTGAGTCTTGAAGACTGCAGTCATTCATCAAGATCTCCATCGGCAGATGCGTAAAGTGACCGCTCCGGATCACGGAAGCTGATCCACATTCGGAACAGGAAACGTCGAGCGGAGTTTCACTCTTTTTATTGCCAAGTGTCCGAACCCGTCGGACTCGATCTCGCCCGGCCCAGACGGAGGCGTCTCGAAAAACTCGAGAAGAACTCGGTCCTAAGGGAAATTCGCAAAGGAACGAGTTAGATATCCTGCCGCCGCGCAGTAATTTGATTGTACGGGAATAGTGGAAGAAAGTCGTATTAGAAGGGTATCATAATTTTTTCTCCTCGTACGACTGGAATTTGGAGTCATTGACTGATTTTGGGTGAAAGAAATATTACGAGTAAAAGTACATTTTCGGACGAAAATAATATATTGTTTTATAATCACGAGTAAAAAGTACAGAAAATCTCACTTCTGAAATCACAGATGCAAATCGAAATACAACACCAAATCATCAATCTGAGGTATACGAGGAGACATCGAAGGAAGTTCAGACGAACAGCACGAGCGGCAGCAAATAACAGTTCTTCCTCACATCTTTGCTCAATCAGATCGTACCTTCAGTGTAACAGGGCCACAACATTTTTTCTGAAGGTTTTTAGGACGAGCGTTTAAAGTTTCGGAACGTGGGAAAAAAATTGAAGAGAACCCTCTAAGATAGAAACAAATTTAGTACCTAAATACTTTTTGAAAGAATTTACTCACAACTTGAGGTGGCAGATGGCAGGAGCTCCTTTTTTATTTGAACAGTTTACTCTCGTCATTTTGAAACAATATTCACTCGTTGACTTATAAACATACTAGGTAAAAATTTTCTTGTCTGACTTCAGAGGCTCAATGGACGTGTATCGGGGCGTAAAAGGAACGAGTTGAAGAAAATGAGCGCGATCTGGTACCCCGCGGGATGGGAAGGGAAGAAGAAGAGGTCAGCACTGTTGTAAGAGCCAGCCGGCGAAGGATGAGCACGGCAACGACATTTTGAAGCGTGGAAGGGCCTCACTCCCGTGGCCTCTTGCAAATGTCCATTATTTCTCACGGATCAACCTAGAAACCTTTCACCTCTTCGGGCTCAGCGCCCTTGAGGGACATTCGGAGGGAATGGGCGCCAATTCCCATTCGTAACGAATGATGTTCTAATATTGGCAGAGGCACTGGAACCACTAATAGGACCAAAATTTGGCAGAGGCACTGGAACCACTAATAGGACCAAAATTTGTTATTTAATAACAACAACTTAGGGACAAATATTCGATGTTCGATGTTCGAAGTCGATTCCCTCATTCAATGAGCGATACATAGAGTAATATTGTGAACATTCAGTGAAGTGGGACTGAGAGATATGCAATTATGTAATTGGATTTTTTTAGGACTGCCTCTGGAGCTGATATTGTCCTTTTTGGTGGATCGTCCTCAGGTAACAAGAGGGGGTGTTTTCTTGCCCTTTAGTTATGAGGTTATAATTAATATTGGTGGAAACTCCAGTGCTCTGTACTAGGACCGACTCTGTTTCTGCTCTATATTATTGATTTATTGAGTATAGATATTTTGGTAATCTTCATGGCTTTTCATCTGCAAAGCCATGAAGTTTACTGCTTTGGTGTTTTGGGGCAAAGGCTAATTCGGCCTTATTGACTAGAATAACGCTGATCTGCTTTTGATAAAAGGCTGGTTTGATAGGAATGATATGGTTTTAAATATTGATAAGACTTCGGTAGACCGTTTCTCAGGAGGTAATAGAGGTTTCCTCCAGCGCTTGTGTTCCATTACCATTCACTGATCAATGCAAAGATCTGGGTTATGCAACTGATGACCATTCGAATTACAAGTCTCACATCGACTATTTGCTGGCTCGATGGCAGAAGTTGTTCTATGTATTTAAAGAAGCCAGAAAATGTCTATCCAGGGAACAATAATAGAGTAGGCCTTACCTCTATTATGGCCTTGCCTACTCTATTGTCAAAATTATTTAATATGGTATTATGTTATGGGGTGGAGCTTGTTAATTATACGTAAATACAGTTCAAGTTATGCAAAATCAGCTGGTTCGGATTATTTTGAGTTAGGCCTCGAGATTTTCATCTGCTCTACGTTATAAGCATTGGAAAAAAAGTCAAAGTCATGCAGCATGGCTATAAGAGCGAATTTTCGAAGAAATAACTAGTTTTAAGCAACAATGTCTCTAAATTCGGGTTTTATAACAAATGTTGTCTCCTTTTTTGCCGAGTAAAACCTCAGTCCATAGATTTTTAAACGCTGAACACGATGGTGAACTCAGAATTGTGATAACTCATTCCGTTATCAGATTAGAGCAGTTGAACTGTGAAGGACATCTCAAGCTTTCCAGCTTTCCCCAGACCACTTCAAGGTCCTTTCCTTATTTTACTGAATTGCAATAATATGTATGAGATATTCATTTAAAGGTATTAGTGAGAAAGGTGAACAAAACAATAAGCCCCACTACACGGTTAACCATGTTGACAAATATTCGGTAATCAAGCCACCCCTCCCCCCCCCGTCACAAATAAGCATAAATAAGCAATAATAAGCATAAAAAATCAAATGATAGTTTCATCATTTTGAACGTGTGGGAAAAAAAGAGCGGACAAACGCCTACGCTCACAGCGGGCGATAAACGGGATCGATTTGACATTGAACTTCCTCCTAAAAGTAGCTGTTATAAAAGTAGCGATAACCGGGAGGGCAGGAACGACTTTCTCTCAGACGCCCGACTCCGAATGTCATTCCGCATTCCCTTCGAACGCACACAAACGGTCTCTGTCTGAATCAAACCGAGAGGTTTTCATCTCCACAAGAATCTTCTCGAGCACAAATTGAAAAGAGATTTATTCCCATTACATCACAATGACAGGAGAGGTGATTTTTTACATAAGCGCCAACCACATGCGATTGAGCGTAAATCTGTGATGCATGTGGGAGCGTTATTTAACCCGGCCAAATTTCTTTTGGTCGTACTGGTAAATGAAATCTCTCAATTCTCATTTAAAAGGATTCAACCATTTTTGGTCTAGATTGACTGGGCTAATACGATGGATTCCTATTCCTATTTCTTCCTTATGGGGGCTCGGAGTCCAACATGATCTAGACCCACGGTTCTCAACCGGTGGTACGCGTACCCCTAGGCAAGGGCTATGTAAAGGTAGACATATCAGCGACAGAAATAATTATTGTTTTAATGCGCTAGTAGTAATTTAGTTTAAACCAATCAAAGAATTCGAAGAAGGTTTGAAGAAGACATGGGTTCGGAACACGTAAATTTGTTTCTGCATACCGAAGTCAGGTGGCTTTCTCGTGGAAAAGTTTTGAACAGGGTGTTCGAGCTTCGACATGAAATTTACCTACGTCTTTCTTAAAGATCAAAAATCTGCTTTTGCAACACATTTCAAGGACATGCAATGGTTATGCAAAGTCGAATATCTGTGCCGACATATTTACAAAAATCAATGAGTTGAATCTTGAACTTCAGGGACAGCATGAGAGTTTTTCGTAATAAGGTTATCTACCTCCTGGAAAACAGAATTTCTGCCGGACATCTTGCAATCTTCCTAACAATTTCATGTTTTTGTGAAGACTTGAACATCGATCATTCAATCTTTCCTAATATCAACGCATTGATCATCGATAATTTGAAAAATCTAGAAAACGAAATTCTCCGATATTTTCCTGCAACTGAAACGGGTGGTACCCAGAGTAACTGGATTTTGGATCCTTTTTGTGAAATAAATTTTCATACGGCAGAACTTTCTGATGATTTTAAAGAGAAATTATTTGAAATTGCGGCGGACAGAACTTTGAAAGGAAGAATGAACAGCAACGTGTAAAATTTCTGGCACAGTGTGCGTAACGAATACGAAGACTTGAGTAATGCAGCGTTTTCAGCGTTGTTGTCTTTTCCATGGTCGTATTTATGTGAAAGTGGTTTCTCGGCTTTGACTGCAATAAAAACTAAAGAACGAAACCGACTTCAGCATGAATAGCACAAGTTCATCAAGAACTTTTATTCTGGTAGGCAGGGCTTTTGTTTTTCTGAGTTCTATTTGTTGTCATTATAAGGGGTACTGTTATAGACATAAATATTAAGTTAGCCAGTAGTATTCAAATTTGTCTTATATACAAATGTATTGTTAGTAAAAATTGTATTGTGATTATCTGCCAATAAATAAATAAATAAATGAAGGTGATGTTATACTAGCCGTCAGCAACATCCATCCTCGCATCAAATCCTTGATGGCACAAAAACAAACCCAATTATCTCAATAAATACGCAAGCACATGCCATTATGAAAATATAAATACTTGTATGACTCCACGTAAACGACTCCACCATGAACTTCAAATCGAAACCATAAACGAAGCCATCAAGCGGCAAGCCTTACGTCATTTTCAACGGCTAAGGTCTCACGTCAACGAGGAAGCTGTCCGACTCCTTGACACGAGTGACATCACCAGACGATTGAAGCGTACCAAACCGCTCGAGCTTGCTCACGGGTGAAGCAGTATAGTGAATGCAATATCATCATAAAAATGAACAAAACTCAGTGATGTATCTAAGCTTTGAATAGTATGTGCCCTAGTTTCAAAATAATATTGTTAATAAGTTATTACTTGGAGCAATAAAATCTTTCAAAAAAAAAAAAAAAAAAAACTTGTATGCGCGAGGGGTACCCGCGGTCATAATTTCATCCTTTCGGGGTACAGTCGCGAAAAAGGTTGAGAACCGCTAATCAATAGACAGAAGGCAGTTTTTAGAATGGTTTCTGAAATTTTTGAACGCTCTCGGGGAATAAACTGTACGAGTATATCGTGCGAGGGATTATTATGTCATGAGCACGAAGAACTGACTGAAGCAGAGAAACTGACAGAGAGGATTCGGTAACAGAGTTTCCCATTAGTTCCACTACTATTGCACTCTTAATTTTCATCAGCCGCATCATCGAGACGAAATCACAGATTAAAGGAAGAGGTATGTGTTAGGGCATGGACAATTAATTAGTACCCTTGACAATCCGTGCGTCGTGAAAGGTGGTTTGATTCTGGTAGTGTCTCTGTGATGTGAAATAATTTCACATTACAATTATTGCAATTACGTTAAATAGTTGCTTCACCATCGTGCTCAGCGTTGAAGAATCTAAAACTGAGATGTTACTCGACAAAATGTGTTACAAAACCTACATAAAATCAGTTATTTCTTCAAAAATTGGCGCTAACAGCCATTTGCTCTAATAGACTGCGGATTTTCATAAATTTAATAGAGTAGGAGTGGAAAATTGAAAGGCATACCTAAAGTACGGAAAAGACCATCATGTTGAAATAATAACGTCATTTTTTGATGAAACCAGTAAAATGGAGAGACGCTTTACATACAACCAGTTATTTCTTCGAAAATTCGCTCTTATATCCATGCTTGTGAGACTGTGGATTTTTATACTCGTAAGTACTCCAATAGTTGGAGTAATTTTGGATTTTCCAAAACCTGGTATCCAAATTCTGTTTTTCAAAACATAGGTAGGTACCTATTCGGTACTTTCCAAAAAAACAACTGCTACCTACATCATTATGTAATGTACCGGAAAGGTACTTGGCGTAATTTTGAATTCGGGTATCCAAATTTGTATTTTTAAAATCAATTTTGGTACTTTTGAAAACGACGTCTAGATAATGTACTGAACCGAAAAAGTACCCACACTTGGCGTAATTTTGGATTTCTCCAAAATTGGGTGGTACCTATTCAAATTTGAGCTTTTCAAAAAGTACTTAAAACCCCCAAAATTGACTTCCTCTTGAAATGCTGAACTCAAAAAGTACTCTAAGTACTAAAAAGTACTCTAAAACTCATTTTGCAGTTAACTACCAACTAGTAGTTGGTAGTTGAACATTTTAACTATTTATTTTAACTAGTAGTTGTTAGTTAGAGAATCTAACTACCTACTTGTACTGTAGTTAAAAAAACCGGTTGTTCATTTTCAACTGCTAACTACCAGTTAAAGTTGCTCGATGCAACTACTCAACTTGTAGTTAATAGTTGAAAAATTAGTTAACTACCGAAAGTAGTTAACTACTTGCCAACTCTGCTGCTGCCCAAAAAGGGCCCAATTATTTATGTACTGCCCAATTACCATTGCGAGAAAATATCCGGAGAGAACTTCATGCAATCCATCGACAAACTTCGGAAAGAGTGACGGCGAACTTTACTATAGTCCGGCAGATATTTCTGTGTGCACGGGTGAAAGTGGGCTGAGATCGGTGAGCGCCCCCTCCCCTCTAATACATACCTGCAGGGACTAAAAATAGAGTCAGTAAATAAGCCAATGCCGAAACACACGTCACCAAACTCAAAGCTCGAATGAGACATTTGAAGGGTGTCGAGGAGAGGGTAGTCCCATGCACACAGAAATATCTGCCTGACTATAAATTGAGCACGTTGAGTGCGTGGGGGGTCATTTGAGTGACGTTATTTTTTCAACATAATGGGTTTGCCCTTACTTTTGGTATGCATTCCAATTATGCACTCATTGTCCAGTGAAAAAAAAAAAAAAAAAAAAAAAAAAAAAAAAAAAAAAAAAAAAACTTAATGGAAGAAATATCTTGAAAATTATGAAAATACCTATTTGAAAATTGGTCCTAAAAAATTCCAAAAATTAAACTCTATTCAAAAGTGAACTGAAAACAATACCATTTCAATTTTTCGAGATATGATGTTTTTCAACATTTCCAAATTTGTTTTGAAACCCTTCCCAATGACCTAAGGTTATGAAAAGTTTCAAGGATCATTGTGGGGTTGATCACAGACAACCCCAGCCGCTTCACATCCATCACCTCCAAATGCCTCACCCCCAACCCCTGATCGTTCCCGCTCTCCTCCAACGTCTGATTACCACCCACCAATAACATACATTCAAATTTGACGACATAAATTAACATAGTCGTAACGGCATAAATTTTATGTCGTGAGGGTCAGCCCATGAATATTTGCCAATATTTCACTGCTCTGTAGGGACCCCCCCCCCCTCCAACCACCTTGTTATCTGCATAAGATCACGTTATCCTCCTATAACAACAACGAAATCCTCTTTCAACTGCTTGAGATCTCGTCATTCGCTTGAGATCTCGTCATTCGCTTAAGATCTCGTCATTCGCTTGATATCTCAATATCCTATTTACATTGCATTTTCAATTCTCCTCCCTCCACCCTCGTCATCCACCTTCCAACCTCCTCCCTCCACCCTCCTCCCGCCACCCCGACCCTTGTCTCGCCACCCTGCTCCCTCCTTCTTTCCTCCGTCGTCATTCCTTCCTCCACCCTCATCCATTCGCGGATCCACACGGGGGGGGGGGACAATGCGGGTTGCCTACCTACTTTATCTCCATCGAAAATATGTTATTCACTTTATTTTTTCATGGTGATGGGAGCGATAGTATAATCATCTGGTAACAAAGTGGTGGTTTTTAAAAAAAATCAATTGAAAAACCAAGTGTATTTTAAAAGAAAAATCCAGAGATAGGTTCCCTTTTACAAAAAGAAGGGGCCAAAGACTACAATCAATTACACTGTACAAAATATAAATTAAAATTAAATAACTCTACAAAACCGGAGACTTTTTTCCCAAACGTGCAAATTCTAGTTATCGTCATTTTTCTAGTCACTTGCCGGCCAAACTACTGTTCCTACTAAAAGGTCATGAGAGAATAAGTTGAATATAATTTATAACGCATCAATTTAAGACCGGAATGGTGCTTCTAGACCGAATGGTTTTCTCGAAAACGAACCAACTAACTGTCTGGTGTCTGTGGTCTCTTTTGGCTACAGCTCCAAAACTATTCGTCCGATCCAAAACTTTTTTTTTGTCTTCTAAAAGCTAGTTAATTTGACTTGCAGACCCCCATATATGAAATGTTACTCAAGCCCCTACCCATTCTAAAAAAAACGCCATTCTGTTGGGAAATCCACATGGTTTTTACCAACTGTTCGCTTTAACTTCGAAAATACCTGTCCGATTCAAAATTTATTTTTTTTCAACTTGAAGCTGAAAATAACGAATTTTTCCTTCAACTGCTTGAGATCTCGTCATTCGCTTGATATCTCAATATCCTATTGATGTTGCATTGTCCAACCTCCTCCCTCCGCTCACCACCCACAAACTCAGTGCTCCACTGCTCTACAAAAAAAAAAAAAAAAAAAAATCCCCAGTCATGCAGCATGACTATAAGAGCGAAATTTCGAAGAAATAATTGGTTTTATGTAAAACGTCTACATTAAAGAATATGATGTCCATGGAGAACATCTTAAGTAACAACCACGTTTCTTCATCTTCAGAGTGCTCCAGTTTGCGAGCGGAATAAGATAATAATATTATATTATAGCAAAGAACACACCAACGATTAAAAGAAAAATTACAGGTATCAACTACCCGCGTGAAATAATTGTTGCAGTGAAAGATAAACGAAAAGCTAGAAAGCGATGGCAGGCTTCGCGGGATCCTGACCTGAAAGCTAAGTGGTATAAAGCTGCAGCAGAACTCAGAGAAATTAAGCAAGAAATCGACAATGAACACACCCGAGCATACCTTAGTGAGTTGACCAGTGATTACTGATTATTACTCTGGAAGGCAACTAAACACACCAATAGACCAGTTGTCCACACACCATCAATACGTAAACCTGATGGGGAATGGGCAAGGGATAATCAGACGAAAGCTGATGTGTTTGCTGAGCACTTAGCGAATATATTCACACCTAATCTTGCTTCAGCGAATGAGGAACCACTGTACAATTTTTCAGAACAGGAACCACTGATCAATATACCACCTGTAAATTTCAAAATTTGCTAAAATGATCAAGCAGGAAATTAATCCAAAGAAGACGCCTGGATTTGACCTCATAAATGGGCAGATAATGAAAAACCTTCCTAGAAAAGCTATTGTCAAAATAACGCAAATCATCAATGCAGCTATCTTACATCGCCATGTCCCACAACTGTGGAAAATTGCCGAGGTAATAATGATCCTAAAACCTGGAAAACCAACTGATCAGCTAACATCTTACAGGCCCATTTCATTGCTGCCTGTGATGTCGAAACTTTTTGAAAAACTCATCAATAAACGATTGCTAAAGCTCATTGAGGAGCGTAAGCTGATCCCAAATCATCAGTTTGGCTTTCGACAGCAGCACTCCACCATTGACCAGATACACCGAATAGTCAACGTCATCGAAGAAGCGCTGGAACAAAAGAAGGTGTGCTCAGCCATCTGAAGAAGATGCTACCTTATCAGTATGTTGAGCTGCTTGAATCCTACCTATCTGACCGGTACTTTCGCATCAAACAGGACGATGCGAACTCAGAGCCAATGAAAATAAATGCTGGTGTGCCGCAAGGAAGTGTATTGGGCCCACTCCTGTACCTTCTGTACACCAGCGATTTACCAGAAGTCGAACATAACACCACAGCAACATTTGCAGACGACACTGCTGTCCTGGCAGTTGGTGACAGCAATAACGAATCAATATCAAAACTCAATAAGTCCATCTCCAAAATCCGTCTTTGGACAACAAAATGGAGGATAAAACTGAATGAGGCCAAGTCGGTGCACGTTGATTTTACCAACCAGAAGATTAACTACATCCCTGCTTTCCTCAACAACGTGGCAATTCCCTACGCGAATGAAGCCAAATACCTGGGCATGACGCTAGACGCCAAGCTCAGGTGGAAGGAACATGTAAAAAAGAAGAGGACAGAGCTCGCATTAAAACTCAGAAGGATGTATTGGCTAATCGGCCGACGATCCACCATGACCATTGGTAACAAGCTGCTTCTTTATAATCAAGTACTCAAGCCAGTTTGGATGTATGGAGCGCAGTTGTGGGGCTGCACAGCTCCAACCAATAGACAGATCATTCTAAGTTTCCAGAATTCTGTACTACGATGTATCACTGATGCGCCGTGGTACTTCCGAAATGAGGCACTCCACCGTGAACTTCAAATTGACAGTGTGGATGTGGTGATCAAAAAGCGAGCAACGGCTCATCTTGCCAGACTAAAAGATCATGTGAATGAGGAAGCTGTAAAGCTCCTGGATGTGCAAGATCTAACTCGACGCCTTAAGCGTTTGAAACCGCATGAGCTTGTGTAGGAAGTGAATGTGATATGTTCGAGAGACAAGGGACAAAGTTATGCATCTTAGGTCCTGAATAGTGTGTTGTAGTAATGTAAGTCAGATTTGTATTGTTAATGAGATTACTCGGTGCAATACAAGCTTTAAAAAAAAAAAATAAATAAAAAAATATTATAGCAATAATTGCTATAATATTTTTTTTTTTTCCAAAAATGTAACGGTCTGTCAAGTGACAGCTCATTTTTAAGGTTTTTACACGCTGAATAAGAATTATTCTGACTTCGCCATCTTATTCAGCGTGTAAAAACCTTAAAAATGAGCTGTCACTTGACAGACCGTTACATTTTTGGAATTAGTGGGTGACCCCCCCCCCCCCACCACCAACGCCACAATCCCCCCTCAGCTTTTCGACATTTCAACGCTGAACACGACGGTGAAGTCAGAATTGCGATATCTCATTCCGTTATCAGATTTCACCATCGTGTTCAGCACAAAAAAAACCTTCTAAGTGAGGTGTCGCTCGTCAAAATGTTCCATTTTGGGAATTTATGAGGAATTCCCCCCCCCCCTAACACTCCCCAAAACCCCCCCATAGAGGGGTCCGATTCTGCCCACATACGAACTTGGCCTGTCGATTGCCAAGACAGACTTTTTGTGCAAATTTGAACTTTTTATCTCAGTCCTATCGAGACTTATCGTCTGGAATGACTACATAAATAAATATATACGTCTAATTTTTGGTGTCTTTTGGCAGTGTATTCAGGATGGTCTGAAACGGATTTTGGTATAAAAATTTTCACGGATTTCACACGGAAAAAATTTTTCACGGAAAAAACATTTCACGGATAAAACATTTCACGGATTTTGGTACGAAAAGTTTTCGAAAATTCGAGTTTTAAAAATTTTGGACCGAGAACAATTAGGTATTGTTACTATTGTTCTATACTAGAACAATAGTAACA